>CM028363.1:3902833-4495516 GCA_016624345.1 Platycodon grandiflorus | reverse complement strand
TTGTTAGGAATATGCGTAAATCAGGCGATATATATGTATGCATATTCCAACACGGTGATTTGCTTGTTCCCATTACAACGCATGTTTCACAAGTGGCTAAAAGGGCTGCGTACCGGTTAGTGTGGCAGCTTGTTGAAACAATGCATAGGTCATAGACTAGGAAGTCTTTGTACATATCAGAGTCTTTGTCCTACCGAATGATGACAAACCTTCATATGAATCAAGCTCTTCAAATTGCCGGTGACGTGACTATCGGCGGATGTCTCTCATAGAACATTTCCCTTGACTATGATTGCCTAAATAGCCATCTCTACATCGTGATTCTATATCGGCAGATTCTCGTATCCGCCAAAGCACTTCATCGAGCAAGCTGGAGAAGCTATTTATTCAAGAGGAACATCGTGACCATCGGCGGTTTCTACATAGTTCTATAATGGCGGATCTCGAGAATCGGCCAAATCCTCATCAAAACAGCTGAGAGCGCCAAGATCACGAGATACATCGGTCGTTACTCAACGCACTTCAAGCCAAAATAGATCCGTTACAAGATCTGTCGACAAATCCAAGATACGCATCGATGTCGCACCTTCACGTTTATCCAATAGACATTTCCTCTTCGAACGGTGTTCGCGGTCTTCAAAGCTTCATTTCCGGAAAAGGCCAAGCACGGGGCCGGCGCACTCGGTCAAAGCAATGATACGTCCACATCAATCAGCGCATCCAGGCTAAGCTCGACACGTCCAACTATGTCGGCTGTGTCACGGTCATCTTCAAGACTCAAACCTAGCGAAGGTCTTTGCCCAACAAATCCAAAATGTACTCTGCTGCATTATGAGATTCAGATCACCAACGGGCATAAACCTATTCAATACACCAACGGTCACCTCTTCTTCTCCGGCTATATAAGAAGACTCTCATCCTCATTTCTAAGAGCACAAGAGCACAAGCACAAGAGAGCACAAGCACTAGAACACTGTGTATGCTTATGCTTGAAAAGGTTGTGGTATTGATCTTCATTTCTTCAATCGAACCACTCCTTGAGTGAGAAATCACAAGTGTAAGAACAAACACTTTGTGAGAGAGAGAGAGAAGAAAATCAAAAGTGAGAAGCTACTTGATCAACAACCTTGTTGTTGATTTGAGTTCTTCTTCCTTCGAAGAACTCGGTCTCTTCGATGGCCTCAACTTCATCATCCGATAAAGAGACCAAGTATCTTACAGATGTTGAAGCCGGATCAAGCTTGAAGATGTCCGATGAAGAGCCGAACTTACATGTCCAGATTGCATTCATATCGGCGACTTATACTACATTATAAGTGTGCCGATTGTGCAATAAGGTGTCATCATTTTGGTCGAGTGCTTAGCACTCGGTTGTTCAAATACTTGCTATTTGAACAACTCCTAATATTCTCTTCTCACAACAAATATATCGAGTTGAAACTACAGGAAGATGTCTTAATAAATATTAAGTACATCTTCTAATGTATTTTCGATATATTTGATTTCGCTTCTTCATTTCTCCTTCCTTTTCCTAAGGAGATTGCTAGGTTAGAGAGTCTAGGTTGATGTACTAAGCATGTTTGCCTTTGAGCAAACCTCGCTGAATTTTAATATAATATATATGTTTGTTACATTCAGCCTTGATTTCTCTTTCTTGTATAATTTGCTTTATCATGTGCAATCTGTTTAAGGAAAGTAAATGATGCATCTAATACAGATTATAGTCAACTGTCAAGTTCTCTTTCATATCAAATCTTCTGATTACTTTAATCTAAATTGTTAAACTTATCTTTTATTCTTCATTCGCTCAAACTCATTTCCATCGGCTAAGTTCAACATATATCTTCCAAGCTGCATGTTTCATATCTGTGATTGAGAATGTCCATGATCTACATCTGATCTAAGATGTCCTATGTTTCTAACTTGGCTAAGCGTTACGATAAGGAAGATGATAAACTTGTATTAATCATTTCATCTACTCCTCAATTTTTAAATGTTAAAAATTGGATGAAATTTTATTACATAGAGTATAGGCTATTCACCCCCTCTAGCCTATACCTTTGAGCAACCCTCGGACCTAACAATTGGTATCGAGCTAGTACTCGTAAACCTTATTTCGAGGCTTAATAACTGAGAGTTTAGATCCTGTTTGCTCGGATTAGATGCATAGTCAAAGGAGTCTTTTCAAAATCTTTTATCCACAAAACCTTTTGGTGAGAATCTGAAAGCCTTTTGAAAACCATCTTCAAATCAAAATAAATTTTGTTTTCAAAAATGTGAGAAAGAGTATTGTGATGACAATGTGTTCACTATAAGAAAATTTATCATATATCGAATTACATTGATATTGTGAAGAGAAGTATTATAGTGGAGGTTGACTTGCTAAGGATTATGCATGTTTCATAAATCTGTTCTTAAATCTTGGTATCTTCTTTGGCAAATGGGTTAAACTCATATTTGATAGATGAATTACTTAGAATCCTTCCAAAAACATGCTCTCTTGACATAAGGCTAACGATTGTTCCAATCCAACACCTTCTCAAAACTTTTATAAAAGTTTAGAGCGAGAGGAAATAAGAAGAGTTTCAAAGGAAATTCAAAGGAAATCAAAGATATGTCATCTTCAAAATCGAGATTGTAAGTTCTTGGCCTAAGGACATCAATGATGAATTTGTCTTCCTTCAATGAAAAGCCTCGGCCGAGCAAGAATACACTCAAAGAACCTATGCTCGTATTAGGCTGGTGCTTCAACGACTATGAGCGACGTTCAAAGAGTTTAATGAGGAAGTAACTTGACTCTAATTTCTTAACACTTTGGGTTACACTTATAAGCTGTATTTTGAATAATTATTCTTTTGTCATGCTTATTAAGTCTCATTTGTATTATTGGATTACTAGAGCTATCTTTAGCTCATAAATGTTGCTAATTTTCTCTATGAGTACTTTGGGCGGGAACTCATATGACGAAAAGGTCAATCATGCAACATCTCTCTCCATCGTGAGATAGTAACATGGCTGCGATTCATGAAGGATCTGATCACTCATGAGAATTCACTCATGTCCTTCACTCACTCAAGGTCAAAATCTTCACTGCTGGACTTTACAACAATGAAGTGAAAAATCTGGCGATAAGTCCAAAGGAGTTGATAAAGACCTCTCTCATGCCTATACAAAACGGGTTAGCTATTTGCTTTCTAATGACTGTGCTCATGTCCTGAACTAATATGCTCATACATATCATCGGACAATAATGCATAATAACTGTCATACTGCACTTTTATTAATATACATTGATTGTATGATTTGTTTTATGCAAATGGTTTTCAAAAACAAATCAGCATTTTTCCTATCAGTGGTTTCAAATGTTTTAAAAACCCCGTAGTTGGCTGAATTTCCACATCGCAACCAACACTTCATAAGCTCGGTTTATGTGCTGACTTATAGGTAAAAATCCTTTAATGACCTACTCTCTCAAGTCAATTAAAGGTGGAGGCACACTTCAGTTTGGTAGCCGATTAAAGTTAAGACTATTTTCAAAATCTTGGAAAACGACAAGCAGTCAACATCAATCCTTACCAAGAATCTTGAGAATATCTAGACTTCATGACCTATCCTGCATGGCGTGATCGAAGGACAACTCAGATAATGCTTCATTATTGAGTATCCTTGAGTCTAACCTCCGTGAGTATAAGTAGAGCTCCTTCTTCATTCAAATCTACTATGACAAAACTCACAAGCGCCTATAGATTACACTAGTTACAAATCGATGATTCAAAATCTCACAAATGTTACTAAATCCAAGTCCTAAGATTGGATCAAGACAATTCCTCAACAACGGGGTATGATTTCTTCATATTCATTCAATGTTGTTTCGATTTTATTTGTTACTTCACAAGAGCTGATCTAAATTTCTCTCAATAATGTATTTCAAAAATCATTCATAAAGCGTGAAAATATTTCCAAAATCTTTTTCAATACAGGTTACAAACATGAGAGAAATTGCATCAAGTCTTGTGTACGAAAATCATTAATTATGGTTCCAAAATCTTGTTGAGAAAACAATTGATAAAGAGATCTTCTTTTGTCTCGTCAGATAATCATAGAAGTTTGCCATCAAGCATGATTTATATCTTTGCAAACCATGATTGTCGAACACTTAAGAACTCTTTTAGTCAATTAGTTTTAAAAGTAAGATAGAAAACCATCAATTAATGCCGGCAAAAGTGATTTCATTCTCTCTTCTAACTTTTAGCTATCAATCTCATTGATACTCTAAAATGTCTAGATGAATCAGGGAAAATCAATTAGCACATACTCATTCCACTTTTGGAGATGCCTTGCATACTTGAACTTCAAGAAAAGATCCCGGAAAAGAAATGTCAAATGTTTGGAAAACATTTAACATATTGCCATGTGCAACAAGTCTTGGTTATATGTAGGTATGCCGACCATCACCTCAAAGATGGCCGATGCGAGATAATTCGGTTCTGGCTGAATTAAGTAGCTAATATGGAATTGATGAGGATGATGAGCTGCTAACAACGCCACCAATCCCTCGTCTATCAAGGGGATTCATGGGCCAAGCGAGTACATCTTTGGCGGCCATCACCCTTCGGTGCTCTCATAATGACCGAAGAAGTGAAGATGTTACGCCTCCCAGAGTTGGAGGAGATCAAAAGAACACGGCCATCTTCCTATCATCCAACTCCTTCTAAATCCTTGACCGATGACTCCTCATCTAATGTCTAGGATTAGGACCTATAGGACACAAATTTGTAACATGTATCTCTTTTTGTAAATTGAATCATTATGTATCTCTCATGTTCGAGTCAAAAATCCGGTTGTATTGTTCTTGTAATCAGTGATCCTTGCAACATCCGTAAAACTACTTGGATTATTGAATACAAGCTCTGCAACTTTCATGCTTATCTACTTGTATGCATTCCTTTGATAGCATGAACTAATGTGTTAAGTGTGTTGATCAAACTTATTATTCTTTATTATCTCCATTTTATTACGGTGATTAAAAGAATTGTTCTTAATGAAATGGTCACTCTACCGAGACACAAACTCTTGACATCCCATGACAAACCATTCTTGAACAATCTGCTACATCAAGTTATGGTCTTACTACTACGCCTTTCATCCTTAGACTCCATGATAATTGCCTTTCGAATTTAATCTTTTCACAATGAGTAAATTCAAGTTAAAACCTATAGTCTCTTAACAAATAGGCGGATGATATTCATGACCTTCATGTCAACCTATCAAGGAATCGCTATTACTCAATCTCTATCCTTCATGATTAAAGGTCAAGATTATTAGTAAATGCACTTTGAACAACGGTGTCGCTAAATCGAACCTTTCAAGACAATTCAACGGCACTTTGTGTTCTTAGTTACGACAACTACAAAATCTTGTGTACCTTATGAGATTGTAGTTATAAAGGCTTGATTAGTTGTTCCCATTATAATGGCTCAACTGACTAATTGGTATACAGATTGAATTCAAAACACTCTGCTACACCTTATCATGTGATTCTTTGTCAAAAAGGATGTAGTTAAAAATCTCTAGTAACTCGACCTATCCTCAAGATAGTCAGACATTCAAGAATTCTTGGGAAGACTAATATTTTCAAATATTAAGTCCTTCCTCGGAGTGAATAGCCGATATGACCCCCGCTGTATATAGGCTACGTCTCACTCTCTGAGAACAAGTCTAGTCGCAGATCTCTTCCCTTGCCATAGAATGCCTAGATCTCGTTGAATAGAAAGAACGGACATCACTTGGTACACATTAATATCTCACTTGATCTATTTAATATTCTTACTAAGCTTTATTAATCTTAAATAGATTGATGTCCATTATAAATAGAGTCTATTCAATTGGTATCATTTGTCCTTACCTTAGTGATATTAATCACACTACCAATAATAGACATAACAATTGATATCGCCAGTTCCTACTTTAGCAAATACCAAATACAACTGGCGATAGTGTCTTCATTCATTAAAAGACTCATCAAATCTCTCAAAATTGGTATCAAACTTCAAGATTGATATCAGACAATCTTAAGACACATTCATCTAAAACTTCCACATATGTGTCATGTACAACTGTGCCATATGGCTTGGACAAGTTATTTTGTCCCCAATTCGTCCTTAAACAACCAATCTTTGTTCTATTTTTGATTAATTTACTCAAACAATTCGCTTGAAGTAAAATAACGGCTCATATTATTTCTAGAAGCATTGTACCCATTAATATCACAATAAAGGCAATCAAATTAATCTTACAAATTAATTTTAAACCTCTTGTTTGAAAATAATATTAATATAAATATCTTCTAGGCCTATGTACTAGCCATAATTACACTAAGCATGATGACATAATCCCAAATCGGACTATCATTACTATGTCATTAAATGCACTCACTTCTTTAAGCCCCCAAATGTCCTTTTCAAGAAACCCTTTCATCTTCTCAAAAATTCAAAAAGTTGTATAAAATTGGTATCGGTCTCCAAAAACGACAAGCCACGATTCTGCGTACCTCAAAATTTCTCCACCAATAGAGTCATTTGCATCATGTGTTCACCAAATCTGCCTAGTCCTCCTCATCGACCCATTTCCCACTTGAATGGCGTCATCGTATGATGGTCCTTCTTGCCACTCCTCTTCCTCCAGTGAATTCAACGACCTCGTCGAATCTCTCGTCGTGTAAGGAATCGTCTTGAGACCCCGGAACGATGTATCCAATTTCATCCCTTGGATTCCCACAAGAGACGATACATTGCTCACCACTGCTCCCATCGCCTCAAATGCTCACCTCGAGCAACCCTCATCTCGGGAGGAGCTTCAACCGGCAAACGCCATTGCGTCAAATCCGGCGGTCAATGTTCCTTCGATTAGAATCGTGAGACCTTCATCCTCTAACTCTACCATTAGGATGACTAGCTAGGTCTCTGTTTTATCAATCTAATTCTCTTTTGCTATATTAATGATAAATATGTAATGTGTTTAGTCTTGTGTAAATGCTTGTCTATATTTGACATTTTCTTTTGAGTTAAATATTCAAAATTTGTCTGGTACATACTCGTTCATGCACGGTTTACTTTCTTGATGAACTTCAGCAATACCTCGTAGGCAGACCTTACATCTCATGTTTTAGATGTATATCTCATGCATCCAACAAAAGTCAACATAAGACTCAACATACTTGCTGCTTTGACTTGATATACCTTAAGGAGGAGACTATTTTGAATGCTTTACTACTCACCAATTGGTATCACTAATTAAACGACTTACCCTATTTGCCTCTCCTATTACAAAATAAAGCTTATCACCTACATTCTTGTAAAATCTTCTTACAAGCAATGGAAACACAATTTAACCTCGATATCCTATTATGTATGTCTCATACATGAAAATTGTGTATCATAAGCTATCACACTAAGAATCAGTAAATATGACAAGTAGCGTATTTACTCGATACGGTCTATATTCTCTCAGAATTACATCAATAAATCACTTCGGTTCTAAAAAGACAGCATTTACAAGACCAAACTTCCTTCCCTCTACTGTCAAAATTCATACCTTATGAATTACCATAAGCATTAGTTTCTAATACTCCATAATTCAATTGATAACTATCAATCTATCTTTAACTTGTGGCCATTAAGGAGGAGAGATTGTGAAGTAGTAATGGCCCCAAGTAATTGTGAAGTAGTAATGTGTGAAGTAGTAATAACTGACTAGTAAGAGGAAAACTAGTAAGGAGGAAAGGAGAAAGTAATTGTGGCCCAGTAATTATAATTATAGTAAGATTGACACTAATGAACACTATTCATTAAGGAGGAGAGATTGTAATGGCCCCAAGTGTGAAGTAGTAAGGAGAGATAGACAATTAGTAAGATATAAACAAATATTAAGGAGGAGATTGAAGGAAAGGAGTGTGAAAATTGCAAATAATCAATGAACCATTAAGGAGGAGAGAGAAGAAATGTGGCCCCAAGTGATTATAAAGGAAGTTAGGCCTTAGAAATTATAGTAGGATTAACACTATTGAGAACAATATTCATTAAGGAGGAGAGATTGTGAAGTTGTAATGCCAGAAAGTGTGAAGTAGTAAGGAGGAGAGATAAACAAATATTAAGGAGGAGAGATAGACAACTTGTAGAATTTGTTGTAAGATTGTGTATCTACCCATACGGAAATACTATATGACTATTATAATACGACTAGATGAAGATGCTTAATCAATTCGATTAAGAACTAGATAACAAGTTACTTATACTTTCTACTTCTTGCTTGAGCAACATTCTTGAATCATCCAATGCGAAACACACTCTTAAGGCAATATTATCATTTGCCTAACAATCATTTCAGTTATTGCTTCGTATTTGTTCTTTCATTTATTGAGTACGTAAATACTTAGCAATAGGTGACTATACATACGCTATCGCTTGTAAGTTCAACCTAGGGCATGCCTTGATATAAAGCTGAATATTCGGTAGTGGCATGTTATTACTAAGGATTGAACAAGCGCTTTATAGAGCTATATGTATAAGTCAATTGTAGTAATGGTCCCAAGCAAATAGGAGGAGATTGTTAGGAATATGCACGTAAATCAGGTGATATATATGTATGCATATTCCAACACGGTGATTTGCTTGTTCCCATTACAGCATGTTTCACAAGTGGCTAAAGGGCTACGTACGGTTAGTGTGGCAACTTGTTGAAACAATGCATAGGTCATTAGACTAGGAAGTCTTTGTACATATCCGAGTCTTTGTCCTACCGAATGATGACAAACCTTCATATGAATCAAGCTCTTCAAATTGCCGGTGACGTGACTATCGGATGTCTCACTAGCGAACATTTCCCTTCGGCTATGACTTGCCTAAATAGCCATCTCTAAATCAGCGGTTCTATATCGGATTCTCGTATCCGCCAAAGCACTTCATCGAGAACGCTGAGAAGCTATTTATTCAAGAGGAACATCGTGACCATGGTTTCTACATCGCGGTTCTATAATGGCAGATCTCGAATCGGCCAAATCCTCATCAAAACAGCTAGAAACGTAAGATCACGAGATACATCGGTCGTTACTCAACGCACTTCAAGCCAAAATAGATCCGTTACAAGATCTGTCGACAAATCCAAGATACGCATCGATGTACGCACGTTTATCCAATAGACATTTCCTCTTCGAACGGTGTTCGCGGTCTTCAAAGCTTCATTTCGAGAAAAGGCCAAGCACGGGGCCGCACTCGGTCAAAGCAATGAAACGTCCACATCAATCAGCTGCATCCAGGCTAAGCTCGACACGTCCATCTATGTCCATCTGTGTCACGGATCATCAAGACTCAAACCTAGCGAAGGTCTTTGCCCAACAAATCCAAAAATGTACTCTGCTGCATTACGAGATTCGGATCACCAACGGGCATAAACCTATTCAATACACCAACGGTCACCTCTTCTTCTCCAGCTATATAAGAAGACTCTCATCCTCATCTCTATAAAGAAGACATAGCACAGTGCAGAGGAAGAGCACAAGCACTAGAACACACAAGCTGTGTATGCTTATGCTTGAAAAGGTTGTGGTATTGATCTTCATTTCTTCAATCAGAACCTCCTTGAGTGAGAAATCACAAGTGTAAGAACAAACACTTTGTGAGAGAGAGAAAGAGAAAATCCAAGCGAGAAGCTCGCTTGATCAACAACCTTGTTGTTGATTTGAGTTCTTCTTCCTTCGAAGAACTCGGTCTCTTCGATGGCCTCAACTTCATCATCCAAGAAAGAGAAGTATCTTACGGATCGTTGAAGCGGATCAAGCTTGAAGATGTCCGATGAAGAGCCGAACTTACATGTCAGTTGCATTCATATCGGCGGAGACTTATACTACATTATAAGCTGTGCGATTGTGCAATAAGGTGTCATCATTGTTGGTCGAGTGCTTAGCACTCGGTTGTTCAAATATATGCTATTTGAACAACTCCTAATATTCTCTTCTCACAACAAATATATCAAGTTGAAACTACGGGAAGATGTCTTAATAAATATTAAGTACATCTTCTAATGTATTTTCGATATATTTGATTTCGCTCTTCATTTCTCCTTCCTTTTCCTAAGGAGATTGCTAGGTTAGAGAGTCTAGGTTGATGTACTAAGCATGTTTGCCTTTGAGCAAACCTCTGCGAATTTTAATATAATATATATAATTGTTACATTCAGCCTTGATTTCTCTTTCTTGTATAATTTGCTTTATCATGTGCAATCTGTTTAAGGAAAGTAAATGATGCATCTAATAAGATTATAGTCAACGTCAAGTTCTCTTTCATATCAAATCTTTGATTACTTTAATCTAAATTGTTAAACTTATCTTTGTTTATTCTTCCGCGCTCAAACTCATTTCCATCGCCTAAGTTAAACATATATCTTCCAACCGCTTGTTTCATATCTCGCGATTGAGAATGTCCATGATCTAAATCTTGATCAAGGATGTCCTATGTTTCTAACCCATTCTGATTACGATAAGGAAGATGATAAACTTGTATTAATCATTTCATCTACTCCTCAATTTTTAAATGTTAAAAATTGGATGAAATTTTATTACATAGAGTATAGGCTATTCACCCCCCTCTAGCCTATACAGAGCAACCCTCGGACCTAACAAACCTTAAATATCATTTGTGTATACTACTATACTTCAATACGTGGGACCACTAGGCATGATTTACGTTAGGCAAGTTTGTTAGAAGTGGCTTTAGCTGAATGAGTCATCAAATGTGTAAGGAATAACGACGATTTTCTGATTTATTTCTTCATGTATTCTTGATGTTGTTCAAGTGAGTATTATCAGTTATGGTTTGAGTTGGCTATCATCGGTGGGATTGTTTGTGAGTAACTAGTCCCTTGTAGTCTATACAATCATCCTCGAGCATCGTGAAGCGGACTCTACTTGCATTTTATACAGAGAGACACTCCCTTCGTTTCTTAAAAAAAAAAATCATGTTTGACTCGGCAAATAAATTAAAAAGAAGTTGACCGGATTATAAATATTGGCATGTCATATACTTTGTTTAAGTTCATGTGCAATGGACCATTATTAAAGTAGGAAATAAAGCGAGTATCATATAAAGAAGTAGATACTTTTTTGGAGGCAAAACTCATATTTGGGCCATGAACTATCTACAAAGTTGCAATCTGGCACCATAATTTCAAAATTGTTATTCTGGTCACTGTACTATCGTTATCTTGCAAACGTATTGCCATATTACCTAATATATTATATATATATATATATATATATATATATATATATATGAATGTGTTTCTCGGTCGGGAAGTCAACGATCAAACACGAACGAAAAATCCCAATTTTAGGGTTTACGATTTCTTGGCGATATTGCTATCGCACCCCGGATCCATATCGTATTCAACAAATCAATAACAAACATCAATCCAACGCGAAAATATTTTGGAATCCATTCTGGTTCAAAGGATTAGTTTCGCTTGAAGATCGAGGTGATACGCTAACTCGATTGCGTACTATGAATGTGTTTGTCTTCATCCATGTTTTTGTCTTAGGTTTACAATTTATACTTTTTGTGGTCAATGCGTGTGTTGGCGTGTGTAGATAATGGGTTTTGCCTTTGAATTTTATATCAGTGTTATGGTCCCAATATAGTAAGGTTACAATTATTGATAGTTGGAATCCATGTGTAGTATTTGTCCAATAGATATTTCACAATTTAGTACTTTATGTTGTCCATGCTTGTTATGGTAGGGTTTCAATTTCAATTTTTATTTTATATACACCGGTGGTCCCAAAGTCATGGACTTTAAAATCTTGTCTCGTCCATTATACTATTTACCAGTGTATAATTATTTTATATATATATATATATATATATATATACACACACATTGTGATAGTGTTCCATTGTTTATATATATATATGCGAGAATGGATAAAAATGAAATTGGTATATTTTTGTTTCATTGGGGACATTTCGTAAGGTTGATAGGAAATTGAAGTGTGGGAGGAACAATAGACTTTTCTGAAGTTGATTTGGATACTTTAAATTATTTCAAGGTTGAGAAGTATGTTAGATCTTTTGAAGTATGGAAATGTGAAGCAAACATGGTATAGGTTACCAAAAACCATTGATAAGGGACTTTTCAATAGATATATCTTTGGGGTTTTAAGAATGGTGCATGAGTGTAAGGATGTGGGGTTTGTATACATGTATGTTAGCGTGATGTTTATGAACCAAGTGATTCTTGTAGATAAAAATGTTGGTAATCCTGAGACTTCTAAGGTTGGTAGGTTAGTGTGGCATGATGAGATTGAAATGAGTCACCCTGAGCCTGCAATGAGTCAAGTGGAACCTGAGATGAGTCAAGTTGAACCAGAAATGAGTCACCTTGAGCCTGAATTGAATCACCCTGAGCCAGAAATGAGTCACCTTGAGCTTGAATTAAATCACCCTGAGCCAGATATGAGTTACCTTGAGCCTGAACTGAATTACCCTGAGCCTGAAATGAATAACCCTGAGCCTCAAATCAATCACCCTCAGCCTGATATGAATAACCCTGAGCTTGAAATGGATGAGCCTAAAATGGATGTGAGCCCTATCCCATCCAAAGGTCTTTTTTTTAAGAGAATGTATGTCTGTTTTGATCAAGTTAAGACAACATTTATGGAGACTTGTATGCTAATCTTGGGGATTGATGGAGCATTCTTGAAAGGAATACAAAAGGGGGAGTTGTTGTCTGCAGTTACCAAGGATGCCAATAATCAGATGTACCTTGTAGCTTGGGCTGTAGTTCAGGTGGAAAACAAGAAAAATTGGACTTGGTTTCTTAAGAATTTGATTGAAGACCTTGATATGAGAGATGGATTTGAATGGACTATCATTTCAGATCAACAAAAGGTAATACTTTTGATATTTCATGTGGATATTGTAGTACTTAATTTTCTTTTAATGCCATTTATATAACATCTTGCTATTGTTTGTAGGGACTGTTGCCTGCCATTGCTAACCTATTGCCTAATGCTGAGCACAGAATGTGTGCTAGGCACATCTACACAAGAATCGGAGGAAGAAATACAAGGGGAGGGTATAGGAAATGCTTTTGGAGCATTGACATGGCACACAAAGGATAAATTCAAATAAGAATTTGAGAAATTGAAGAGTTTGGACACTCAGTCAGCTGAAGATCTTGTTAGGACAGATCCCATCCATTGGTCCAAGGCATTTTTTGACATAGCATCAAAAGTGGATAATGTGGAGAACAATATTGCAGAAGCATTTAATAGGAGTATTTTAGCTGTAAGGACAAGACCTCTAGTATACATGTTTGAGGAGGTCAGACTATGATGGTAAGGATTCAAAAGAGAAATGGGTGGATTTCAAAGTATTCACACAATATTTGTCCAAGGATTAGGAAGAGGATGGAGAAAAATAAGGAAGATGTAAAAAATTGGGTTGTGGCATTCAATGGTGGTGATGAATTTAAGGTTAAGCATGTAAAGGATTCATTTGGTGTTAACATCTGAACAAGGAGTTGTCATTGTAGAGAATGGGACCTAAGTGGTATTCCTTGCACTCATGCCATGGCTGCATCTACAAAATGGGAGGTGATCCAAAAAACTATGTCTAAGCTTTAATACAAGAAGGAGACATTTGTTAGTATACTCTTATCTCCTAAATCCTATCTTTGGTGAGAATCAATGGCCAACATCAACTCTACTGACCTCTTCAACCACCCCCAAACAAAAGATGCCTGGAAGACTAAAGAAAAGTAGGGTTAAAGACCCTAATGATGGATAAAAGAAAAAAACTAGTCAAGATCCTAACAACTTGACTAAGTATGGAAAAAAAAAATGACTTGTAGGTAAGGAAATTTGTTTTGCTATTTTAACAGTTGTACTTAAATTACTTTTAATACCCCAAATTTTTTAGTAATTCTTAACTATTATACTTAAATTTCTTTTGTTGTGACTTGTAGGTTTTGTAAAGAAAATGGGCATAACACGAGGACATGCAAGCATGTTAAGGAAGCTGTTGCAAGGGGGAGGTTGTTCCTAAAACCAAGACCAAAGACTCCTATTGAACCAAGGCCTCAAAAGTGTATAGTAAGATAAGGAACAAAGAGTCGACAAACAGAAAAAGCAAGGCTGGATTGATATAAGTTGTGACTTTCTGTAAAATGACTTGGTGTAGACACCTAGAATTCGTACACCTACATTATACGAATTGTCCAATAAACAAGCTTTATTTACAAATGGACTAACACATGTTTCTATGATTATTTCAGGAACATCATGCACAATGGACCAACAACATCCAACAAATACAACAAACTTCGATTAGATCAACATCAAGGATCAAACTAAAGATACAACAGGACTAACGACGTCCAACACACAAACAACCTTCCGTTAGATCAACTTCAAGTGTCTATAAGAAGATATACAAATAGAAGGGTCAAAGTGCAAAACACTAAGCTTGGAAAAGCCAAAAACATGGTTTGGTGCGGCGAAGACATTTTGGTGCGATACCACAAAACAGGGTTTGGTGTGCCATGCCAAGTGCGCCGCGCATCAAACCTAGCTTTTGTCCTCAAAGCTTAGCCGGTGGCAGACTTTGAAGGCAAAAGGAACCTTCTTCCAAACTTGGCGAAGGTTTCTTCTCCCGGGCCTCCTATAAATAGAGCTCCCACTCTCCTTCAACAACAGTTTATCATCAACTCTCTTAACTCTCTCCCTAACACACAAGATTGAACTCCTCAAAGAGCTCACACACACACACACAACATCTCTCTCTATCAAGCCTCTTTTTGAGGAAGAAAAGAGAGAAAGAAAAGAGAAAAGAGTATTGACTCTATCTCAACACACACAAAACGTAAGTCTTCCTTTCCTCGATTGGTAGCATTGGAAGCACAACGGTCAGGCTACGAGCTAGCTTGATCTGGTATAATACAACGGCCTAGAACTTGGGCCGATTTCTGTAAAACGACAGAAGGTAACCCCTTCCGTTCGTTAGTCTAGATATGTAAATAGATGTAATAAACGTATGTAATTATTTCAAATGCATTGTAAAATACATTGTAAATACATGCAATATATATTCTATAACTAAACAAGCTTGCAATAATTAAATACGAGCATGCAAATGTGTAGAGACCGAAAGGGCGAATGGGTGCGTAAAACCTTCCCAAATCGTAACTGGCCCGAACCCATTATCTAAAGTTTTTCTCCCGTTTACTTTATAAACGAGTGGCGACTTTGTTTTCAAAGATAAACATGTTTTCATGTTTATCAAACCATAAAATCAAATAGAGGAAAACCACAAGACAAGAGCGAAAAAGGCCGAAAGGACCGGCCTTCTCCGAAGGGCGGATCCAGGGTGCTCACAGTGGCGACTCTGCTGGGGATATACTACTCTGTTCATACTCACCTCTGCAGGTACAAATCTTTATTCTTTATTTGTACATTTATTCAGGCCAATGCCCATCATCCGATTGTACATTTATTTATGTCTTTTTCATTTTGGAAAATCGGACACAAATGTAATAATTAGAAATAGGATAGAATTCCCATTTTTTCATTCATTTCTCTTGTTTCCTCGAGGCTTTAAACCTCGTCTTGTGGATATGTTTTCCTTCCTGTTGTTTTCAACTGCTAACAAAACACAACCCACATCACATGAATCAGAGAAAAAATGGACATATTTTCCTCTTATTCTGTACATATCTGTATCACTTTCATTTACACATGAATTGTAAAAAAGAGTCTCTTAGATACTGCGCACACACGTACACTCATTTATTCCAAAGCGTTACAAGCTTCACGTGGTATAGCCACGTTGAAGTGAAACTAGGTAAGTCATGCGCCCAACATTCCTTCAGACACTATCCCTTTCGCGCGATTACTAATCGTCCCCGAAGTAAGCCATCCTAGCCTGCATAGCCACGCGTAATTCATATAGATTTCTAGGACACTTCAAAGACCGGTTGGTTCTTATTATCACAACATGCTTTGTCAATCCTGTGCATAAAGGCAAAAAAAGAAATCAAGTCAAAAGAGAGTCGATCGTGACAAAGAGTCTGTTTGATCACACAAAAAGAAAAAGAGATGTTGAGAAATAAACACCAAAGAAAATAAAATAAAAAAGAGTCATACTCTCCCAAAGAAAATCATGGTGATCAAAAGATTCGACAAACAAAGTCCTCATGCACAGAGATTAACAAAGAATTCAATGACATATGCCTAGACAATTCTAATGGTGGATCCTAAAGAGAATATAGTCTTTTCGCACGAGATCTGTCCAATCTTGGGAAGTCGAAATATAGGTGGAATACGAAGGTCCTATATTTTGGTGAGAGAATCCACTGTTCGAGGACAGTTCACAAGTCAAAACAAAGCATTATCGCTTGTCCAACCATCTTAGGTTGAGTCGCGAGTCAAAATGAAAAGAGGAACAATGAAATTGTCTTGTACCGGAAAGACTTCAGAACCTAACTCCTACCCATATCCCAACCTTTCAAAACCTGACCTTGAATTGGAAGAGGACTAGCCTTTGGGAGGTTGACAAGAGTATCAGTGGGATTCAAAGTCAAGTACAAATGCATTGGAATGAGATGGCGATCGGAAGATAGCACTGTAGGACATGACACAAGGGCTCTAGGATACACTCCAACCCACAATGCAACAATGGATGGACCAGAACATGGAAGCCATGATCAATAGGTTTTCAGCCCTTATCCAAAGTCAAGGGTCTGATAACAGGTCTTTACCCATTTTCACAGGAACTGTTGACCCATCACCCTCAAGTGTGAATGCGAGTGCCCAATCCAAACACATATCATACATAGCATACCTATTCTCCATATTCATATCTCCCATATCCAAACACCTACCCATCCTATTCTAATACATTTCCACTTTAGCCAAATGTTAATCCAAGCATCCATCACCAGTCTCAGACTACCACAATCCCAATCACAAACACTACTACACCTCCTACAACTCGCATCACATCGCCATCTACCAATATTTCTTTCCCTAATCCAAATGCATTCCCATTCTACATGACCAATCTGACCCAGGACAATCCACATCTAAATCTAAACAGTTACAACCCTCAGCCTTCAGCCAAACCAATATATCCATTTGCCGGCTACATACCACCTTATCTAATTCCTCCAGTAGGACAATTTTCGGGCACAACTATGGTTGATACCAATGATGCTGAACTTGCAAACAAATGAGAGATCAGAGAATTGAAAGACATGGTTCTAAAAGTCTTGAACAAAGGCGAATTCACCGCCTGAGCAATGACGCTTCAGCCTGCTGCCATTTTACCACCAAAATTCAAAATGTCTGATATCGAGAAGTTCGATGGGACAAGATGCCCTATTGCCCATCTTAGGTCTTACACCCATGCTATGCAGCAAAGAGGGGCAAGTTTCAAAGTAATGGCCTCCAATTTCCACTTAACTTTAATTGGGGCTGCCAAGCAATGGTTGATGTCTGTGGACAGCACTGTGGTTGCTACATAGGATAAACTCCTTGATGAGTTTATGAAGAGATATAAGGATAACGATAATGGGAAAAGTACGGGAGAGATCTTGATCGGTGTACACGAGAGAAAAGGAGACATTTTCAGAATATGCCGAAAGGTGGAGAAGAAGATTGCCCAAACCACAGGACGGGCTGATCCAACTGAACAAGTCTGGATCTTTTTGAGGAACTTTCAGCCGATTTATCTGGATCGTATGCGTTACCTTCCTTATGCTGATTTCTTTGCAATCTTAGCCGTCAAATTTCGCATCAACACAGAGATCCATAGGACGGATCAAGGTCGATCCCCTCCAAGCTCGTTTGATACTTCAAAGGAAAGGGAGTAGCAACGTCTGCACTGTTGTAAATATGTTAGAAAATGTTTCGACTATGGCCTTGCAGGTTGTACCATCTGCTCAAAATTATGGAAATATGCCTTTCAATTATTCACCGAATGGGTTTGTAAATGCATTGGACAACAACAATAACAAAGGTGTAAGAAATAATTTTTGCAGAAATGATAGAAAGTTTGATGAACTGCACGCTCCTATGTCATTGATTTTTTGGGGGCTGAAAGCACAAGGAGTCCTCAAACCTATCGAAGGTTACTGAGACCTCCCAACCCATTGCTGCCACATGGGACCATGTAAAAATCTTGTGAATACCATCGATCTAGTGGACATTTCAGCGATAAATGCTTTGTGCTCTAGCGAGCAATCGAACGATCGATGACAAGATCATTGAAAAAACCACACCCGATGCCTAATGTGGTGAACAATCCTCTGCCAGCTAACTATGTCAACACCATCCAATTTGAAATAGAAGATGTGAGCTCCCCCACCGAATTTGAAATCAGCAGTGCTCCATTGTCATACCTCTTAATCCATTTGCCTTCAAAGGAGGAGAATTTTGAATGCAACATGCTCTCTTGGAGCGACATTTTGTCCGGTGCATAGGATACTTCCCAATCGAAGTGAACAACATCGAAAGAGCCTCATGAATAGGAGCGATGTCTCTCATCTTACTCGATCGGTAGAGCATACCAAGCGCTCAAGATATGGGTGGTCCATCGAGAAAAAGATAAAGAAGTTAATACAAGCACCAAGGATACTGGAGCTAAAGACATTGAAGACACTCTCCTTACTCAGATGAAGAAGACCCAAGCTAATGTCTCTATTTGGGGTCTTCTATGTTCCTTCAAGATCCACCGTGACATCTTGCCAAGTCATTAAGTCAAGCAATCATTCGATCGGGACCTCGCTTGACAAATTGACTTAGATGATTGGAAACATCCACTTAGAACGTTCTCATGTTCATGATCTTGATTTACCAAAGGGGTGTCAACCATGTTGATGCATTACATATTATTGTCGGTATTCAACAAAAGAGGTACCGAAGATTACGGTAGACAATGGTTCATCTTTGAATGTACGTCCAACAACAACCTTAGCCGGTGGGAGCGAAGATTTGGACCTAGCTCCATCATCACAATGGTCGAGCCTATGATAACACCGATCAATGTGTGCTTGGGGTGGTAACGCTTATGCTAACCATTGGCCCATTGGAAATTCCCATCGAGTTACAAGTATTGGATATTCCTTCTACTTTCGTCTAATGTTAGGCGTCAGTGGATTCATGGCGTGAAAGGAGTAGCTTCATCACTCCATCAATATGTGAAGTTTATCCACGAGGATCACATAGTCATTATTTTGGCGGACAAACTCATGGAATCAAAGAGAAAGGGGATGTTCCTACTCTCGAGATTGAGCACGATGACACCATCTTTTTAAGCGGATCAAGTAATCCCTCGGGCGGTGAATGCAAGTCGGCACACGAAGAAACCAACATCGGTGACAAGAAAGTTGTGGAACCTAGAAAGATAGTCCCTTATTGCATGATCCGCAATATAGGCTATATGTCAAGGCTAGGGTGGGCAAAGTCGCAAGGCGATTAATCGATACAAGATGACATCAAAGAATGCATACCACCTTTTGGGCTCGGATACAATCCAACACTGCCAGTAGCGGCGGTAATGGAAGAAACGCAAGAGAAACAGAGCAGTTCAGAGGAACCAGCCGTACATGGCACCTCTCATGAACCCCTACAGGAAGACCCTGAATGGATACTTTGTCAAGAATGGAGAAACCATGGCTTATCTCCTTTTCCTTGAGCCATAGATGGACAACAGCAAAAAGATGCACCCCGGATGGGAAATCTTCGATGACATCGACCTTATAGTAGAAGAAATAGAAAAAGTGATCATCGGCCCTCGTGACACCTCTTACAAGGTAGTGACATCGGGGATACATGGACTATCGATCGAAGGTTCTACCACGACCCTATTCGGAGAAGACTTCATAGGAGACAATTTTGGGGTGATCGACGAAGTAGCGGATAGCACGAGGACTCGATAGCGATTCGAGACAGTGGCATACAACTCGCCGAAATTGGTACACCACTACAGGACCATTCTTTGGGGCGAGGACTGGTGGAGCGATTCGGATACACTTTACCCCTTCTTCCCTTTTTGTTAGAACGGTCATCAATTGGTTCTATTCCGACGCCAAAATTGAGGATCTCACTTGTGAGGACCTCGATGAGGTGGTCGACCTTGTAGCCCTTCCTTTCATTAATGATAATGCAAGTGTTTCGTGTACTCCTTGGTTGCCAATGTGTTAAAAGATTAATTAATGAAAACATGATAAATCATCTTGTTAATAATGAATCGATTAATAATGGGGATCCAAAAGATAAAGACTTTTTAATGGAATTGACCAAGATGATCAAACAACGAGGGGGCCGATTGGAAGCTCGCAAGAAGAGTTGTCCACCATGAATCGGGCTGAATGATGAAGTCGAAAGGTCAAGATTAGAAGCTACATGCAAGATGAAGAAAGAGCGACATTGATCGGCTGTTGACAAAATTTTAGGATTTGTTTTCCTGGTCTTACGAAGATATGCCTGGTTGGATCCAAAAATCGTTGAACATTGGATTCAGTACCACGGCCAAGCCGGTGAAGCGAAGCTCATGAGAATCAAGCTGAATGATCCATGCAAATCAAGGAAGAAATCATCAAGCAGTTGAAAGTCAAGTTCATCAAAGTAGTCGAATACCCGATATGGTTATTCAACATTGTGACAGTGCCGAAGCCAAATGGTAGGGTTCGAATCTGTGTGGATTTTTGGGATCTCAACAAAGCATCTCCGAAAGATGACTTTCCCCCGCCCAACATTGACATTTTGGTAGACGCAGTAGCTTCACATAAGATACGGTCTTTTGTGGACGGAATGCTTGGTTACAATCAGATCAAGATGGCAGAAGAAGATTAGGAGAAAACTTTCTTCATCACCCCTTGGGAAACCTACTGTTATACAGTCATGCCTTTCGGGTTGAAAACCGCTGGGGCTACATACCAAAGAGCTGCTACCACGCTCTTTCATGACATGATTCACAAAGAAGTAGAGCTGTACGTGGATGATATGATTATTCATTGAATAGACACAGACGGTGCTCATTTGAGAGATCTTCGCAAGTTCTTTGAGAGATTGCGCAAGTACCGGATGAAATTCAACCCCACCAAGTTTACATTTGGGGTCACCCGTGGAAAAGTCTTGGGATTTATAGTAACCGACAATGGAATCGAGGTGGATCCTGCAAAGGTCAAAGCCATCAGAGATATGCCGTAGCCAACAACCCAAGTGAAGTCAAAGGCTTTTTGGGCCGATTACAGTGTATCAGTCGTTTTATTCAACAGTTAACATCCATGTGTGAACCTCTGTTCAAGCTTCTCAAAAAGGATACGGATAGAGAATGGGACGACGAGTGCCAGCAAGCATTTAAGAAAGTCAAGAAATACCTAACTAGTCCGCGGTTCTAACTCCTCCTCACAACCGAAATGTTTGTTGTTATACCTAACCGTCATAGACACGCGGTTGGAGCTATTTTGGCACAAAATAGGGAAGATTCACGGCGAGAGGGCCATCTACTTTGTTAGTAGAAAGTTACAGGGCAGCAAATTGAACTACTCCGCACTTGAGAAGAGTTGCATAGGTCTGGAATGGGCGACACAGAGACTCAAGATTTATTTGCAAACATTTCTGTAAAGTAATTTCCAAAATGGACCCGATCAAGTACATACTCGAAAAGCCATCACTTTTGAGTAGGCTTGCCAAATGGTCTTTCTTGCTGAATGAGTTCGATATAACTTATGCAAGGGGAAAGTCAATCAAATGAAGTATAATAGCTGATCAGTTGGCAGACCTGCCGATAGAAGCAGAAGAGTTTGAAGAACCAGATTTTCCTGATGAAGGGGTTCTTGAGATTAATAACAGCACGTGCAAATGGCAACTCTTCTTCGACGAGTCGCCAACAAGAGAGGTTACGGTATAGGCATACTGTTGATCGATCCCATGGATACACATACGCCCTTAGCTGTCTGACTAGAATTTGAATGTTCCAACAACACCACCGAGTATGAAGCTTGTATAGCTGGGTTGGAGGAAGCCTTGGATATGGGCGCCGAAGAATTGAAAGTATACGGTGATTCAGCTTTGATCATAAATTAGGTTGAAAGGAAATGGAAGATGCAGGATGCTAGACTGCAGTTGTATCATGCCCGCTTAACAGCATTGGCAGAGAAATTTAAGTTCATATCATTTCACTATCTCCCTCGAGATAGAAATTACTTCGCGGACGCTCTGGCAACTTTGGCATCGCTAGTTGAGATCCCCGTTGAGTACAATGTCTAACCCTTCGTCATTAGGACGAAACATACACCAGCATTTTGTTTTGTCGTTGAAAAAGACCAAGAAAGAGCTGATGGGCCTTGGTACCTGTAATACCCCAAATTTTCGTTAATAATATTAAAAATTGCATAAATCAATATTGCAAATTATTTTGGGCCGATTATATCGGTTAATTGGGCTGATTATCTTTTTGTAATAAAAGATAAATTATAAATTTGATCCGATACATTTTGATATTGTGATATCCCACATCGGGTAGATGTGGGACTTGTGTGTGCTTTATAAGTGGCCACCCACTACCACTAGGCACCAACCTATCCATGGACTTTTGGGTGGCTTGTGGTGGGCCAGTTGATCCAAGGTGCTTAGTGGGCCAGTGCGTGGGCTATGCGTGGCGGACCGGGCTTCGGGTTCGGGTCGTTACAAATGGTATCAGAGTGGGTCCCGGCCAGAAATGTGTAGGAACACATCGCCCGGGGTGCCGATCCTTTGGACCTCCTTTGGCTCTTGACGAGGACGTCAAGGATTCAAGTGGGGGAGATTGTGATATCCCACATCGGGTAGATGTGGGACTTGTGTGTGCTTTATAAGTGGCCACCCACTACCACTAGGCACCAACCTATCCATGGACTTTTGGGTGGCTTGTGGTGGGCCAGTTGATCCAAGGTGCTTAGTGGGCCAGTGCGTGGGCTATGCGTGGCGGACCGGGCTTCGGGTTCGGGTCGTTACAGTACCTAGCTATTTTGAATTTGCTAAAGAAAGGTGATTATCCACTTAGCATTGAGAGAAAGGCGGGATTGCCTTGCGAAGATGGGCTTCCCAATTTGTGATTAGTGGAGACAATCTATACAAAAGGCATTATCAAGGACTCAATCTCCTTTGCATCGACCAAGCGAAAGCCGAGCAAGTCATGGATCAGTACGGCGACTTGTGATCCGCATATGAATGGGCATATGCTCTCAAAGAAAGTAATCCGGCAAGGTTATTACTAGAGCACAATGGAAATTGACTGCATCAGCTGGGTGCGTCGTTGCGATAAGTGTCAGAGGTTCGCCAACTTGCAACATCTGCCTCCTCACATGTTATACAATTTCGCAGCACCATGGCCTTTCTCGACATGGGGAATTGACGTCATAGGGCAAGTGCATCCAAAAGGATCGAACGGCCATGAGTATGTTCTGGTTGCCGTTGACTACTTCACAAAGTGGGTTGAATTCACTTCATACAGAGTTCTGAATAATAAAAAGGTTGCAGAATTTATCAGGACAAACATCATTTACCGATTTGGGGTACCTTTTAAAATGATCTCCGACAATGGTACACACTTCGAAAGAGAAGTCAACCGAGCATTGGATGAGTTCAAAGTACAACGGCACAAGTCTTCACCTTACAGGCCACAGGCCAATGGCGCTGTAGAAGCAGTCAACAAGACATTGGAAAACATCATTCGGAAAATGGCAGATACCCGGAGAGATTGGCCAGACAAATTATCGTTAGCACTCTGGGGCTATCGTACCTCTGTTCGTACGCCTACTGGGACTACCCCATTTTCTCTTGCCTATGGTATGGAGGCAGTATTGCCTATTGAAGTTGAAATCCCTTCCTTGAGAGTAATGATAGAAGCCGAGGTGGCTGAAGCTTATTGGCTTAAGCATCGGTACGACGAACTGGCACTCCTAGATGAAAAGAGATTGATAGCCTTAGAGCACGCATGGGCATAGCAGAGGAGGATTGCTCGATCTTTCAACAAACGGGTCAAAGCCCGAGACATTAAAGTAGGCGACTTGGTTCTTCGAGAAAAGCCGCCTAGCTACATTGACAGTTTTGGAAAGTGGAAATCACCATGGATGGGACCATACGTAGTCAGGCTCATACAGTCAGGCGGCGCAGTCTTCCTCACCAATGAAAATGGAGAAGATCTCATCCAGCCTTACAACATGGACAAGCTCAAGAAGTACAACGCATAGTTGCCAGCTCAGCCATAGTGTATTTAGTTTTACTTATATTTGTAAATACTTTTCTCCCCCTTCTAAAAATTACTCGGTAGGTCAAAAACTCGAAAGGGGGGCCTAGGCAAAAGTTAGAGTTCAAAAAAGAAATGAGAGAGATAAAACATTGGAGAAAAAGGAATAAAAATCTCAGTCTCTCGCAAATCTGGGTTGAACTACTATCCGACCTGATTCTCTGTATGAGATACATAGGCAGCCTTCGGGTTCGGTCATTTACTTACACATTTTGATAATAATGTTTTGTTCCCCTTGTCATGTTGTTATGATCACAAAGGGAAAAACCACTACTCACATTATAATATTAACACACTTTTAATTTATAACAAAATCCCCGGTTTGGCAACCAAGGAGTACATAGATAAGACTTACATGCATTCATATTCCGTCTTAATCTATTTTACATACAAATACATACACCATCACTCTTACGGATTCAATTACAAGGTCTCACCTTCGAACCTTGACTCGCTCTATAGGAGTCTTGGGTTGGTGCAGGAGGGTTCGGTGGGGTCACTTGCTCCACTCGAGGTATCTCACCTAGGGCCACATTCAGTTGGTCCTCAAGTTCTCTCAGTTCCCGCAGTGCGTGTCTGAGTTGAAATACGATCGGATGCATAAGCGACATCCTTGCAGTCTTCCTAGTTCGTGCCATCTGCTATAGGCATACAACGAGACATTAAATCTCTAAAGGGAAGTGGAACACATCGGCAATTCGACTAAGGGCATGCTTACCGATGGAGATTTCTCATTCTCAACCCCGGCGTTTAACACACACGTAGGGTTCTAACATAAACCATCTCATTATGCCAATCAACATACACATACGGTTATACAATCTATTCATATGTACACCCAATAAAATTCGGCGAATTATTATACCAAACTCGTCTATAACACGTCATACAAGGTAAACATCTCATGCTCACCCCAAGGGTGGCTAACCTAAATTCAATGTCTTTAATCAGGTTAATATCTGTTCACGTGACAAGTTACAAGTCATAAATGGCTAATCACGAGCCTCCAACAATTCTTTGTTCCACCGAGCACGACGGCTCACACAACCACCAACACATATCGAAGGATACACAATCCATAGATGTACATACATGTCGAAGATCATAAATTCCATTTACTTGTCCATTCCGTTTGGTAATAAGGTAAGGCAATTTCAACCTATCATACTATCAACTTGGTCTCGACGAATATCTCTTGACAACCAAATCGGGGCCTTTGAAGTGGCTTCAAAAGTTTCCGTCGCGGGCGTTAGGGATAAGTGATTACGATATGCCCTTCAAAATCGGTCTCATACACATAAGTGTCAAATACAAGCAAATGTACTTAAATTGTAACATATATTTCTAGTATGTACAAGTTTCGCATTCCATGATGTGATATGCAAGAATAGTCTAAGTGAGCACGGACTCATATCCTCGCACTTTTATAACTCAACGGTTAACATTAATCGCTAGTGGACTCGCGACCCAATTCTTCGGTCTTCACATCTCTCCCTCTAATGATTAATATTCACAAGCCTAAGACGTTTCCTTGAAGTGTCCCGACTATACATCTCTACGATTAGCAAGACCACTTAAGTTGGTCAAATCACAATACTAAACCTTCCAAGCGAGTCATACTAGTCGTCAACCTTCTAGCGAGGCCTTAACACACAATCACAAATCTCCATAAGAGAAAATAACGGACTACAAATCATTTGTCCCGCTCTCGTGAGCGTAAGAACTCAACCATTCTGTCCTATATGGACTAACTCCAAAAATTTACCAACATCAACCCTACACTTATATTCAAACACTCGACGTTAATCACTCAACCCAATACCCAAATCACCTAAGCCGAGGATCCTATCCTGGTGAATAGCTAACTTAAGCTCTGATACCAACTGTGACGCCCCGAGTTCGGGATTCGGTATTAAACCCCAACTCGGTGCGCCAAACTAAATGAAACAACTAAAGTCCACAGAAGTGAATGAGCTACACGAGCTCAAAACCAAAACTATGCAGCGGAAAACCACAACTAATAAAAATCTGAGTTTTAAAAAAAAAAAAAAACTCGAATAACAAAACAATAACCAGAAAATCTCCACGGTCAAACACAAGCCGGATAACAATACTAATAGAAATCCCAACAATAAACCTCGACGGCTAACTACTAAGCCGAGGAAACCACAACACTAAATACTCGCGAGCTAACATGCTCGAGAAAACTACAATGATAAACGGCTCGACATCGAGTGTCGGCTCCAAAAGAATACAACAATAAAAGAGTTACAAAACAATGCTACCCATAAGTAAAGTTTACATAACTTTACATCAACCATCGTTCTCGAATTAAGAAACATAAGTGTAAACGGGCTCCGGAAATCAACTACTCAACGATCAAACGCCAACACCCGCAAGTCTCATCGACCTCACTATGCCATCCATCGATTGCAATCTAAAAAGTTAACACAATAAGGGTGAGTCTAAAAGACCCCGTAAGCCACTATAATGTATTGTATGCTATGAGTATGAATGCAACAGTAAACCAAAACTCTACATGTAGCTAGTCTAAGTAGCACTTCCGGCTTACCTAACATCTCAGCCACAAACCGGCAAGTCAAGGTACTATTCCCACTTAACCAATAATCAACAAGCTATTACATGCAACTATATGACATGGCATGACGCTCAACAGTAGGAATAACATGGTAATAACATTTATATACCATAATGATCATGTATCATATTAAAAGTATACAAGTCATATAAATCACTTAGCACTTTAGTGTTCACATAAGTGCAACTTAAATAAACCACATCATAAAGGATATTATTTCTCTTTCTTCTAACTTTGCGTTGCTCCTGCAATACACGAGAAAACATATGTGCCTCGATACTCGTGTACGTAGTATCGACGTCCCCGAATAACAGTGGGACTACATCCCACCTGCGGCCAACAGGTGAGGGGTGTATGCAAACCGGTACGGCGACTTATAGCGATTACAAAACAAATTCGTAAAGACTATAGGTCGTCCCACCTTGATTAATCAACCAATGCCAGCTAGACTCAATGCAATGCACAAGTAGATATTCACTCGTCATTCTCAACAAATCATCATGTGTTCTTTTAAATCACATATCAAATCAACTCAATGTGCTTGTAAATACTAAACACACAATCAATCATCAAAGTAAGATGATTGTCCTACGATCAATCATCAAAGTAGGATGATTGTCCTATCTCATACTAAAATAATCACAACATGTCCGTAATCATTGAACATATAGACAATATAAAATAATAGGTAAGGTAGGCCCATTGTACAACTCAACCACCAAAGGTTCGTGATAGCTAGACACCTACATAAACCCCAATGTAAGGTATTTATACCTTATAATCAACTGTCAAACAATGTTCATAATGTAGAACTGTATAACACAAGGATAGGCTATTCATTCCTAATCCCAAAATACGATAACATGTTTCTCACATGTACACAAACTCACAACCCCACAAGGTAAGTCTACTCGTACTTATTTACACTTAACTTAGGATCCCTATAGTATCCTTTAGTTACTCGAGATACTCTAATAGAGAGGCGACTATATACCATTAATACTTGTTTATACAAGAACATAGTTCAACCATTCAGCGTAACTTGTGGTCAACTGATGTTTGACTAAGTCAATCGAAGTCAAAGTTCTACTAATTTATAAACCCATCAATTCATCATCCCCATGGTAGGGAATTAATATATGTCATGCGGGATTAATACTACTCATCACTCGACTCCGTAGAGTCAACTATACCCATTCTTGAAATTACCACCATAATCGACGTTTATTCATTACGTCCTATTCGACTCGCCAAAGTCGATCCACGACTAGTATATAGTTCGTACAGTATTTAAGTACAATCATACTATCTCATACTAATTGCAATGCCCAACGCATAAAGAGTCTGCTACTCGTAACAATTTTGTAAGGTTACCACTAGTGCGTAAACGATAAAACTTCAATGATTCGATATACTCAAATTTAAGAATAACATAGTGAAGTACAATTAAATTAAAACCGGTCTTCGGCGACATTACGAAACCCAACTAATAATACACAAGTACACTTCAACCTCAATGAGTTTTTATTACTCGGCATAATGATTACCAGGACAACCGCAACAACTACAACAATAATAGCAACAACATCAAGCGCCGCGAGTCTCTATTATTCGAGGTCTCCGAACTCAACAATAATTCCTCAATTCTTCCTTTATTCCACAATCATTAATCAAGCAAGCAACGAAGTATAACCTAACATCATTCGTAGAGACAATTATATATATATATATATATATATATATTTCTCCCAACAAAATGTCACACAAATCATTGCTAACACATCCTACATGCTTTACTCTTCCAATTCAACTCATAAACACATAAAACATTATAGTTACTTATCTTCACCACAAATCCACCACGAAATTAAGGGCTTATGGTGGGAATACTCTTCTCGACGAGCTCTACGCTTCTACGGAGTCCAATCGTCGAACTCACACTCAATCCAAACCCGAATCAAGTTTTCTCTCTCTGAAAATCTACTCTATCTCTCTCTCTCTAAAAATGTGGAAGAAGAGGTGGGGTGGTGATTTCCTCTATAGATCGGATGATCCTTTCGTTGGAATCGTTCTCCTCATCGCCCTCTACGCTATGGCGAAGACGGATCATCGATCCGACTTCAAACGCTCAAGATATCGCAATTTATCTCTCTACTCTCTCTCCTCTTTCCCTTCTTTCTCTCTCTCTAAAATCTGGTTTTGAGGAAGAAAGAATGAGGGAAATGGGTTGGGTTATGATATTAATATCATGGGTAAGTGTTTGGTCCAATCCGGGCTTGTTTGAGCATTTTAAACCACTTAAAGATGTTAAAAACCGAGAAAGAACAAAATCGGACGAGCGAGTCGGGCGGAGCGATCGCTTTGCCCTAAACAGGGCGATCGCTTAGTCTTCTGGAATCAGGGCGATCGCTCCAAAACGGGACAGGGCGATTGCTTTAGTATGAAGCGATCGCTTCGAAGAAAACAAAGCGATCGCTTTGTTTCCAGTTTAGGCATACGACTTTCTGGTGAAGAGCGATCGCTTAGGGGAAACAAGGCGATCGCTTGCCCAAGAAGTCCCAAAGTGTTATAAAAATCTTCCCAAAGTGATTCTAAGTCTATGGGAAGGTCGAAACACTCAAGAGGGTTCCTGAAAGGTCCGAAACAACGCTAGAAGTTCAACGTGATGTTCACGAAATCAATCATATAAAGATTCGAGTACAAATCGGGGCATACGAAACACTCAAAATAACTCGACGTGCGGGTTAACGAAAAGATCAACGTGATCATTAGTCGTGAAGGAGTCTAAACCAAGGTTAGGTCAATCCAAAGAGAAGATGTAACGCATACGAATGCTAATCGATGTCGAGGATAATCTCGAACGGATAAAGGAACAAAGCGCAACTCACCATGAGTTAAACGCGCATCAAATATGGTTCTCGACCTAGCACGTCACGCTTAACGAGCATGACACCTCACTCTCGAGGGTTTTAAGGTCAATATCGAGAGACTACGAGTGAACCCGAAATTAAGTTGGGTCGGGGTATTCGGAAGTTAATCGGATGTGTACCTCAACCTGTGTCCTTTGATATTTGTTTACTTACAGTTCATTAATTGCTCCCTATGCGAGTGAGTTGGTCGTGGTCTCCAATCGGTATAGGATGGTTGGCGCAGATGAGCCTCTTGTTAATATAGGATTGACTGGTTTTAACATGTTACTTGTTATATGATGTTATCGTAGAGAATCGTTATATGCTGAAATTACTTGATATATGAACTCAATCCTTCCATATTTGTTTTCCTTAGCTTGCGGAACCGAATAATAGTTGTCGTGAGGCGGAAAGGTATACCTAGGAACTGATTAGTACTTCATTACCCGATATATTAGTTGTAAATTGTAAGCGAAGGTGTTGTATATTTATGTAGACTCTCGGTTGGGTTATATCTTATCGATAGTCGTGGTATTGTATTCTGACACATGATGTCGAGGTGTATTAGATTGATTACTAGAATGGTGATGTATATTCGTTATGGTTATGTTTGTTGATACCGAGCGGTGTAGCTCGATGGTGTGGTTCTTGTTATTTGGCTCCGAGTTGTATAGCTCGTTGAGATGTGTGGTTGTACTATTGTTCTCTGGCTTGGGTTACAACCGTCGAGGTGGTTTGGTTGGGGTTGTTTTTGGGTATTGTGGTTTTTCTGAGGTGGTTTAGCTCGTGGATAAACACGTTCATATGTGTTATACGTTGGGCTCATGTCATAATTTAAGACTCCATGTATGGGGTTCAGGTTAGGGTGTGATAGTTACTCCCTCCGTCCCGGATAAATGTTCCTAGTGAATAAAACACAGAAATTAAGAAACATAATTAATGATGTACTGTAAAATGTGTTCTGACCATAATATCCATGAACATTAATTGAGTTCAACTACTTTAAATAATTGAGTTTGTTTGGAATGTGTTATATTAAATGAAGTTTTAAGGGTATATTAGGAAGAATGGTAGAGAATATGTAGATCAAAAGTCTTTAGGAACATGATTTGGGACATCTCAAAATAGAAAGTAGGAACATTTATCCGGGACGGAGGGAGTAGTAGAAAGTAAACATTCAGGGCATATAAAGGATAGACAATTAAGAACAAATATGCAAATGTTTAAATTTCATACATCACATATAAGCAGAAGATATGATAAGCATGAAATTTCAAAGGTTAACAAATCAATGTATTCGTAAACAAGAAGTTTAATCATACAAGGTTTTAAGTTCAAGAATATGCATAAAATGCAATATAAAAGAAATGCAAGGGAAGGATTAGTCAGCATTTGCATCATCTGCATTTCCTTGTGTTAGGTCCTAGGGTTGCTCAGTGTATAGGCTAGAGGGGGAGGGGTGAATAGCCTATACAGTATGTAATAAAAATTTCATCCAATTTTTATCATTTAAAAATTGAGGAGTAGATGAAATGATTAATACAAGTTTATCATCTTCCGATAGTGCTTAGCGAAGTTAGAAACATGGGACATCCTTGATCGCGATTTAGATCATGGACATTCGAATCGCGAGATATGAAACAAGCGGTTGGAAGATATATGTTTAACTTAGCTGATGGAAATGAGTTTGAGCAGCGGAAGAATAAACAGCATAAGTTTAACAATTTAGATTAAAGTAACTATATAGATTTGATATGAAAGAGAACTTGACAGTTGACTATAATCTGTATTAGATGCATCATTTACTTTCCTTAAACAGATTGCACATGATAAAGCAAATTATACAAGAAAGAGAAATCAAGGCTGAATGTAACAAATATATATATTATATTAAAATTCAGAGAGGTTTGCTCAAAGGCAAACATGCTTAGTACATCAACCTAGACTCTCTAACCTAGCAATCTTTTCGGGGGAAGAAGGAAAGTGAAATGGAATACCCCGAAGACTCAAATAAGAACTCTAATCCTAGCAGTTCCTAACAACCTTGGAGGTTAGTGAAGGAAAGTGCTAGTGTTAGAGTGATGTGAGAAGAGAATATTAGGAGTTGTTCAAATAGCAAGTATTTGAACAACTGAGTGCTAAGCACTCGACCAAATATGATGACACCTTATTGCACAATCGGCACAGCTTATAATGTAGTATAAGTCTGCCGATATGAATGCAATCTGGACATGTAAGTTCGGCTCTTCATCGGACATCTTCAAGCTTGATCTAGCTTCAACGATCGTAAGATACTTGGTCTCTTTCTGAATGATGGAGTTGAGGCCCGAAGAGACCGAGTTCTTCGAAGGAAGAAGAACTCAAATCAACAACAAGGTTGTTGATCAAGCGAGCTTCTCGGCTTTTGGATTTTCTTCTCTCTCTCTCACAAAGTGTTTGTTCTTACACTTGTGATTTCTCACTCAAGGAGTGGTTGGATTGAAGAAATGAAGATCAATACCACAACCTTTCTCAAGCATAAGCATACACAATTTGTGTGTTAGAGTGCTTGTGCTCTCTCTCTTGTTTTCTTGTCTTTGTGTAGAGATGAGGATGAGAGTCTTCTTATATAGCCGGAGAAGAAGAGGTGACCGTTGGTGTATTGAATAGGTTTATGCCCGTTGGTGATCGAATCTCGTGATGTAGCGAGTACATCTTTGGATTTGTTGGGCAAAGACCTTAAGTTAGGTTTGAGTCTTGAAGATGATGCGGGACACAGTGGACATAGTTGGACGTGTCGAGCTTAGCTGGATGCGGTGATTGATGTGGACGTTTCATTGCTTTGGTAGTGCGGCGTCCGTGCTTGGCCTTTTCGGAAATGAAGCTTTGAAGACCGCGAACATTGTTCGAGAGGAAATGTCTATTGGATAAACGTGAAGGTGCGGACATCGATGCGTATCTTGGATTTGTCGACAGATCTTGTAACGGATCTATTTTGGCTTGAAGTGCGTTGAGTAACGACCGATGTATCTCGTGATCTTACGGTTTCTCGGCGGTTGTTTTGATGAGGATTTGGCCGATTCGAGATCGCCATTATAGAGCTGCGATGTAGAAACCGCCGATGGTCACGATGTTCCTCTTGAATAAATAGCTTCTCTGCGGTTGCTCGATGAAGTGCTTTGGCGGATACGAGAATCGCCGATATAGAACTGCGATGTAGAGATGGCTATTTAGGCGATCATAGCCGAAGGGAAATGTCGCTAGTGAGACATCTGCCGATAGTCACGTCGGTGGCAATTTGAAGAGCTTGATTCATATGAAGGTTTGTCATCATTCGGTAGGACAAAGACTCGGATATGTACAAAGACTTCCTAGTCTAATGACCTATGCATTGTTTCAACAAGGCGCCACACTAACCGCGCGACCCTTTTAGCCACTTGTGAAACATGCGTTGTAATGGGAACAAGCAAATCACCGTGTTGGAATATGCATACATATATATCGGTGATTTACGGGCATATTCCTAACAATCTCCTCCTATTTGCTTGGGACCATTACTACAATTGACTTATACATATAGCTCTATAAAGCAGTTGTTCAATCCTTAGTAATAACATGCCACTACTGAATATTCAGTTTATATCAAGGCATGCCCTAGGTTGAACTTACAAGCGATAGCGTATGTATAGTCACCTATTGCTAAGTATTTGAGACTCAATAAATGAAAGAACAAATACGAAGCAATAATGAAATGATTGTTAGGCAAATGATAATATTGCCTTAAGAGTGTGTTTCTTGCATCGGATGATCTGAAGAATGTTGCTCAAGCAAGAAGTAGAAAGTATAAGTAATTTGTTATCTAGTTCTTAATCGAATTGATTAAGCATCTTCATCTAGTCAGCGTATTATAATAGTCATATAGTATTAAGCTGTATGGGTAGATACACAATCTTACAACAGTCCTACAAGTTGTCTATCTCTCTTCCTTAATATTTGTCTATCTCTCCTTCTTAATATTTGTTTATCTCTTCTCCTTAATATTTCACACTTTCGGAAGGGCATTACAACTTCACAATCTCTCCTCCTTAATGAATATTGTTCTCAATAGTGTTAATCCTACTATAATTTCTTAAGGCCTAACTTCCTTTATAATCACTTGGGGCTATTACTTCCTTATTATAATCTCTCCTCCTTAATGGTTCATTGATTATTTTGCAATTTTCACAACCTCTCCTTCTTTCCTCCTTACTAGTTTTCTCCTCCTTACTAGTTGGGGTTATTACTACTTCACACATTACTACTTCACAATTACTTGGGGCCATTACTACTTCACAATCTCTCCTCCTTAATGGCCACAAGTTAAAGATAGATTGATAGTTATCAATTGAATTATGGAGTATTAGAAACTAAATATGAGAGAGAACATGCTTATGGTAATTCATAAGGTATGAATTTTGACAGTAGAGGAAGTAAGTTTGGTCTTGTTAAATCTTGTCTTTAGAAATGCCGAAGTGATGTCTTGGAAGTAATTACAGAGTATAGACCGTATCGAGTAAATACGTTACTTGTCATATTTGAGACTCTTAGTGTGCAGATAGCTTATGATACACAATTTTCATGTATGAGACATACATAATAGGATATCGAGGTTAGGAATTGTGTTTCCATTGCTTGTAAGAAGATTTTACAAGAATGTAAATGGACAAGCTTTATTTTGTAATAGGAGTATCAAATAGGGTAAGCTGTTTAATTAGTGATACCAATTTATGAGTAATAAATCATTCAAAATAGTCTCCTCCTTAAGGTATATCAAGTCAAAACAGGCAAGTATGGTTGAGTCTTATGTTGACTTTTGTTGGATGCATGAGATATACATCTGAAATATGAGATGTAGGGTCTGCCTACGAGGTATTGCTGAAGTTCATCAAGAAAGTAAACTGCAGGCATGGACGAGTATGTATCAGGACAAATTTTGAATATTTAACTCAAAAGAAAATGTCAAATATAGACAAGCAGACGTACACAAGACTAAACACATTACATATTTATCATTGATATAGCAAAAGAAAATTAGATTGATAAAACAGAGACCTAGCTAGTCATCCTAATGAAGTAGAGTTAGAGGATGAAGGTCTGCTGATTCTAATCGAAGGGAACATTGACATTGGATTTGACGATTGGCGTTTGGTGAAGCTCCTCTGAGATGAGGGTTGCTCGAGGTGAGCATTTGAGGCGATGGGAGCAGGTGCGTAGTGGTCTGTCTCTTGTGGGAGTCCAAGGGATGAAATTGGATACATCGTTTCTGGGGTCTCGAAGGCGATTCCTTACACGACGAGATATTCGACGAGGTCGTTGAATTACTGGAGGAAGAGGAGTGGCAAGAAGGACCATCATACGATGACGCCATTCAGTGTGGGAAATGGGTCGATGAGGAGGACTGGGCAGATTTGGAGAACACATGATGCAAATGACTCTATTGGTGGAGAAATTTTGAGGTACGCAGAAGTCAGTTTGCTGTTTTTGGAGACTGATACAAATTTTATACAACTTTTTGAAATTTTTGAGGAGATGAAAGGGTTTCTTGATTAGAGGAATGGGAAAAGACGTTTTGGGGGCTTAAAGAAGTGAGTGCATTTAATGACATAGTGATGATAGTCTGATTTGGGATTATGTCATCATGCTTAGTGTAATTATGGCTAGTACATAGGCAATCTAGAGGATATTAATATTATTTTCAAACAGAAAGTTTAAAAATATAATCAGATTAATATAATTGCCTTTATTGTGGTATTAATGGGTACAACTGCTTCTAGAAATAATATGAGCTGTTATTTTACTTCAAGCGAATTGTTTGAGTAAATTAATCAAGAATAGAACAGCATTGGTTGTTTAAGGACGAATTGGGGACAAAATAACTTGTCCAAGCCATATGGCACGCTTGTACATGACACATATGTGGAAGTTTTAGATGAATGTGTCTTAAGATTGTCGATATCAATCTTGAAGTCGATACCAATTTTGAGAGATTTGATGAGTCTTTTAATGGATGAAGACACTATCAGGTTGTATTGGATATTTGCTAAAGTAGGAGCTGCGATATTAATTGTTATGTCTATTATTGGTAGTGTTATTAATATCTGCTAAGGTAAAGACAGCTGATACCAATTGAATAGACTCTATTTATAATGGACATCAATCTATTTAAGATTAATAAAGCTTAGTAAGAACATTAAATAGACCAAGTATGTGAGATATGGAATGTGTACCTGAAGTGATGTCCGTTCTTCTTTCTGTCCAACAGATCTAGGTCATTTACATCAAAAGAATAGATCTAGACTAGAATTGATCGAAGAGAGTGAGACGTAGCCTATATACGGCGGGGTCATATCGGTGTTCACTCTGAGGAAGGACTTAATATTTGAAAATATTAGTCTTCCCAAGAATTCTTGAATGTCTGACTATCTTGAGGATAGGTCGAGTTACTAGAGATTTTTAACAACATCCTTTTAGACTAAGAACCACATGATAAGATTTAACAGAATGTTTTGAATTTAATCGTATACCAATTAGTTGTTGAGCCATTTTAATGGAAACAACTAATCAAGCCTTTATAACTTCAATCTCATAGGGTACACAAGATTTAGTAGTTGTCATTACTAAGAACACAAAGTGCTGTTGTATTGTCTTGAAAGGTTCGATTTAGCAGACACCGTTGTTCAAAGCAGATTTACTGAAAATCTTGACCTTTTAATCATGAAGGATAGAGATTGAGTAATAGCAGATTCCTTGATAGGTTGACATGAAGGTCATGAATACTGCAGTCTGCCTATTTGTTAAGAGACTATAGGTTTTGGCAGAACTTGAATTTACTCATTGTGAAAAGATTAAATTCTGAAAGGCAATTATCATGGAATCTAAGGATGAAAGTTAAGCGTAGTAGAAGACCATAACTTGATGTAGCGATTGTTCAAGAATGGTTTCTTGATGGGATGTCGCGAGTTTGTGTCTCGGTAGAGTGACCATTTCATTAAGAGCAATTCTTTTAATCACCGAATAAAATGGAGATAATAAAGAATAATAAGTTTGATCAACACACTTAACACATTAGTTCATGCTATCAAAGGAATGCATACAAGTAGATAAGCATGAGTAGAAGTTGCGAGCTTGTATTCAATAATCCAAGTAGTTTTACACATTATGTTGCAAGGATCGGTGATTACAAGAACAATACAACTGGATTTTTGACTGAACTGCAGATTACATGAGAGAGATACATAATGATTCAATTTACAGAAAGAGATACATGTTACAAATTTGTGTCCTATAGGTCCTAATCCTAGACATTAGATGAGGAGTCATCAGTCAAGGATTTAGAAGGAGTTGGATGATAGGAAGATGGCCGTGTTCCCTTTTTGATTTCCTCCAACTCTCGGGGAGCGAACATCTTCACTTCTTCGGGTCATTATGAGAGCACCGAAGGGTGATGGCCACCGAGGATGTCTTGTTTGACCATGAATCCCCTTTGATAGACGAGGGGATTGATGGCGACTATTAGCGATTCGTCATCCTCATCAATTCCATATTAGCTACTTAATTCAGATCGAATTATCGCATCGGCCATCTTTGAGGTGATGGTCGGCATACCTACATATAACCGAAGACTTGTTGCACATGGCAATATGTTAAATGTTTTCCAAACATTTGACATTTCTTTTCTGGGATCTTTTCTGTGAAGTTCAAGTATGCAAGCAGACTTCCAAAAGTGGAATGAGTATGTGCTAATTGATTTTCCCAGTGATTCATCTGTAGACATTTTTAGAGTATCAATGAGATTGATAGCTAAAAGTTAGAAGAGAGAATGAAATCACTTTTACTGGCATTAATTGATGGTTTTCTATCTTACTTTTAAAACTAATTGACTAAAAGAGTCCTTAAGTGTTCTGACAATCATGGTTTGCAGCATATAAATCATGCTTGATGGCAAACTTCTATGATTATCGGACGAGACAAAAGAAGATCTCTTTATCAATTGTTTTCTCAATAAGACTGTGGAACCATAATTAATGATTTCTGATACACAAGACTTGATGCAATTTCTCTCATGCTTGGTAACTGTGAATAAGAAAGGATTTTTAGAAAATGATTTTCACAGATGTTTGGAGATACATTATTGAGAGAAATTTAGATTAGCTCTTGTGAAATAACAGAAATAAAATCGAAACAACTTTGAATGAATATGAAGAAATCATACCCAGTTGTTGAGGAATTGTCTTGATCCAATCTTAGGACTTGGGTTTAGTAACATTTGTGAGATTTTGAATCATCGATTTGTAACTAGTGTAATCTATAGGCAGTTTGTGAGTTATGTCATAGTAGAGATTTGAATGAAGAAGGAGCTCTACTTATACTCACGGAGGTTAGACTGAAGGGTACTCAATAATGAAGCATTACTGTTGAGTTGTCCTTCTGATCACGCCTTGGCAGGGATAGGCTGTGAAGTCTAGATATTCTCAAGATTCTTGGTAAGGATTGATGTTGACTGTCTTGTCGTTTTCCAAGATTTTGAAAATAGTCTTAACTTTAATCGAAGCAGTCAATACTTCGAAAAGTGTGCCTCCACCTTTAATAGACTTGAGAGAGTAGGTCTTTAAAGGGTTTTTACTTCTATAAGTCAGCACATACAACTGAGCTTATGAAGTGTTGGTTGGCAGATGTGGAAATTCAGCCAACTACGGAGTTTTCAGAAAAACATTTGAAACCAGCTGATAAGAAAAATGCTGATTTGTTTTTGAAAAACCATTTGCATAAAACAAATCATACAATCAATGTATATTAATAAAAGTGCAGTATGACAGGTTATTATGCATTGTTGTCTGATGATATGTATGAGCATATTAGTTCAGCAGACATGAGCACAGGTCATTAGAAAGCAAATAGCTAACCTGTTTTGTATAGGCATGAGAGAGGGTCTTTATCAACTCCTTTGGACTTATCAGCAGATTTTTCACTTCATTGTTGTAAAGTCCAGCAGGTGAAGATTTTGACCTTGAGTGAGTGAAGGACATGAGTGAATTCTCATGAGTGATCCGCAGTCCTTCATGAATCAGCAGCAATGTTACTATCTGCCGATGGAGAGAGATGTTGCAAGATTGACCTTTTCTGTCATATGAGTTCCTGCCCAAAGTACTCATAGAGAAAATTAGCAACATTTATGAGCTAAAGATAGCTCTAGTAATCCAATAATACAAATGAGACTTAATAAGCATGACAAAAGAATAATTATTCAAAATACAGCTTATAAGTGTAACCCAAAGTGTTAAGAAATTAGAAGCTGGGGTTACTTCCTCATTAAACTCTTTGAACGCGTCTGCTCATAGTCGTTGAAGCACCAGTTCTAGTACTGAGCATTTTAAACCACTTAAAGATGTTAAAAACCGAGAAAGAACAAAAATCGGACGAGCAGAGTCGGGCCAGAGCGATCGCTTTGCCCTAAACAGGCGATCGCTTAGTCTTCGGAATCGGGCGATCGCTCCAAAACGGGACAGGCGATTGCTTTAGTACGCGATCGCAAGAAAACAAAGCGATCGCTTTGTTTCCGGTTAGGCATACGACTTTCGGTGAAGAGCGATCGCTTAGGGAAACAAGGCGATCGCTTCTTGCCCAGTAAGTCCCAAAGTGTTATAAAAATCTTCCCAAAGTGATTCTAAGTCTATGGGAAGGTCGAAACACTCAAGAGGGTTCCTGAAAGGTCCGGAAACAACGCTAGAAGTTCAACGTGATGTTCACGAAATCAATCATATAAAGATTCGAGTACAAATCGGGGCATACGAAACACTCAAAATAACTCGACGTGCGGGTTAACGAAAAGATCAACGTGATCATTAGTCGTGAAGGAGTCTAAACCAAGGTTAGGTCAATCCACTGAAGAGAAGATGTAACGCATACGAATGCTAATCGATGTCGAGGATAATCTCGAACGGATAAAGGAACAAAGCGCAACTCACCATGAGTTAAACGCGCATCAAATATGGTTCTCGACCTAGCACGTCACGCTTAACGAGCATGACACCTCACTCTCGAGGGTTTTAAGGTCAATATCGAGAGACTACGAGTGAACCCGAAATTAAGTTGGGTCGGGGTATTCGGAAGTTAATCGGATGTGTACCTCAACCCTGTGTCCTTTGATATTTGTTTACTTACAGTTCATTAATTGCTCCCTATGCGAGTGAGTTGGTCGTGGTCTCCAATCGGTATAGGATGGTTGGCGGCAGATGAGCCTCTTGTTAATATAGGATTGACTGGTTTTAACATGTTACTTGTTATATGATGTTATCGTAGAGAATCGTTATATCTGAAATTACTTGATATATGAACTCAATCCTTCCATATTTGTTTTCCTTAGCTTGGGCTGAATAATAGTTGTCGTGAGGCCGGAAAGGTATACCTAGGAACTGATTAGTACTTCATTACCACGATATATTAGTTGTAAATTGTAAGCGAAGGTGTTGTATATTTATGTAGACTCTCGGTTGGGTTATATCTTATCGATAGTCGTGGTATTGTATTCGACACATGATGTCGAGGTGTATTAGATTGATTACTAGAATGGTGATGTATATTCGTTATGGTTATGTTTGTTGATACCGGCGGTGTAGCTCGATGGTGTGGTTCTTGTTATTTGGCTCCGAGTTGTATAGCTCGTTGAGATGTGTGGTTGTACTATTGTTCTCGGCTTGGGTTACAACCGTCGAGGTGGTTTGGTTGGGGTTGTTTTTGGGTATTGTGGTTTTCGAGGTGGTTTAGCTCGTGGATAAACACGTTCATATGTGTTATACGTTGGGCTCATGTCATAATTTAAGACTCCATGTATGGGGTTCAGGTTAGGGTGTGATAGTTACTCCCTCCGTCCCGGATAAATGTTCCTAGTGAATAAAACACGAAATTAAGAAACATAATTAATGATGTCTTGTAAAATGTGTTCGACCATAATATCCATGAACATTAATTGAGTTCAACTACTTTAAATAATTGAGTTTGTTTGGAATGTGTTATATTAAATGAAGTTTTAAGGGTATATTAGGAAGAATGGTAGAGAATATGTAGATCAAAAGTCTTTAGGAACATGATTTGGGACATCTCAAAATAGAAAGTAGGAACATTTATCCGGGACGGAGGGAGTAGTAGAAAGTAAACATTCAGGGCATATAAAGGATAGACAATTAAGAACAAATATGCAAATGTTTAAATTTCATACATCACATATAAGCAGAAGATATGATAAGCATGAAATTTCAAAAGGTTAACAAATCAATGTATTCGTAAACAAGAAGTTTAATCATACAAGGTTTTAAGTTCAAGAATATGCATAAAATGCAATATAAAAGAAATGCAAGGGAAGGATTAGTCAGCATTTGCATCATCTGCATTTCCTTGTGTTAGGTCCTAGGGTTGCTCGGTGTATAGGCTAGAGGGGAGGGTGAATAGCCTATACGGTATGTAATAAAATTTCATCCAATTTTTATCATTTAAAAATTGAGGAGTAGATGAAATGATTAATACAAGTTTATCATCTTCACGATAGTGCTGCTAGCCGAAGTTAGAAACATGGGACATCCTTGATCAGCAGATTTAGATCATGGACATTCTGAATCAGCAGATATGAAACAAGCAGTTGGAAGATATATGTTTAACTTAGCTGATGGAAATGAGTTTGAGCAGCGGAAGAATAAACAGCATAAGTTTAACAATTTAGATTAAAGTAACTATATAGATTTGATATGAAAGAGAACTTGACAGTTGACTATAATCTGTATTAGATGCATCATTTACTTTCCTTAAACAGATTGCACATGATAAAGCAAATTATACAAGAAAGAGAAATCAAGGTGAATGTAACAAATATATGTATTATATTAAAATTCAGAGAGGTTTGCTCAAAGGCAAACATGCTTAGTACATCAACCTAGACTCTCTAACCTAGCAATCTTTTCGGGGGAAGAAGGAAAGTGAAATGGAATACCCCGAAGACTCAAATAAGAACTCTAATCCTAGCAGTTCCTAACAACCTTGGAGGTTAGTGAAGGAAAGTGCTAGTGTTAGAGTGATGTGAGAAGAGAATATTAGGAGTTGTTCAAATAGCAAGTATTTGAACAAGCGAGTGCTAAGCACTCGACCAAATATGATGACACCTTATTGCACAATCGGCCTGACTTATAATGTAGTATAAGTCGCCGATATGAATGCAATCTGGACATGTAAGTTACGGCTCTTCATCGGACATCTTCAAGCTTGATCTAGCTTCAACGATCGTAAGATACTTGGTCTCTTTCTTGAATGATGGAGTTGAGGCCATTGAAGAGCGAGTTCTTCGAAGGAAGAAGAACTCAAATCAACAACAAGGTTGTTGATCAAGCGAAGCTTCTCGGCTTTTGGATTTTCTTCTCTCTCTCTCACAAAGTGTTTGTTCTTACACTTGTGATTTCTCTGAAGGAGTGGTTCTGGATTGAAGAAATGAAGATCAATACCACAACCTTTCTCAAGCATAAGCATACACAATTTGTGTGTTAGAGTGCTTGTGCTCTCTCTCTTGTTTTCTTGTGCTGTGTAGAGATGAGGATGAGAGTCTTCTTATATAGCTGGAGAAGAAGAGGTGACCGTTGGTGTATTGAATAGGTTTATGCCCGTTGGTGATCTGAATCTCGTGATGTAGCAGAGTACATCTTTGGATTTGTTGGGCAAAGACCTTAAGTTAGGTTTGAGTCTTGAAGATGATCGGGACACAGTGGACATAGTTGGACGTGTCGAGCTTAGCTGGATGCGGTGATTGATGTGGACGTTTCATTGCTTTGAGTAGTGCGGCGTCCCGTGCTTGGCCTTTTAAAATGAAGCTTTGAAGACCGCGAACACTGTTCGAAGAGGAAATGTCTATTGGATAAACGTGAAGGTGCGACATCGATGCGTATCTTGGATTTGTCGACAGATCTTGTAACGGATCTATTTTGGCTTGAAGTGCGTTGAGTAACGACCGATGTATCTCGTGATCTTACGGTTTCTCGGCGGTTGTTTTGATGAGGATTTGGGCGATTCGAGATCCGCCATTATTGAACCGCGATGTAGAAACCCGATGGTCACGATGTTCCTCTTGAATAAATAGCTTCTCTAGCTTGCTCGATGAAGTGCTTTGGCGGATACGAGAATGCCGATATAGAACTGCGATGTAGAGATGGCTATTTAGGCGATCATAGCCGAAGGAAATGTCGCTAGTGAGACATCGCCGATAGTCACGTCACCGGCAATTTGAAGAGCTTGATTCATATGAAGGTTTGTCATCATTCTGGTAGGACAAAGACTCGGATATGTACAAAGACTTCCTAGTCTAATGACCTAAGCATTGTTTCAACAAGCTGCCACACTAACCGGTACGCAGCCCTTTTAGCCACTTGTGAAACATGCGTTGTAATGGGAACAAGCAAATCACTGTGTTGGAATATGCATACATATATATCAGCTGATTTACAGGCATATTCCTAACACCTTGGTTTTCAACAATAGCATCTTCTTCTTGGTTTTCAATAGGCGTCTTCTTCTGTGCGAACTTCATCCCCAAATTCTTTTGGGACATCTTGTTCTTCTTCTATTTCTTTGGCAAGAACAAGATACTTACTCAAGTGTAGCTGAGCTCTGAGTTTGTTAACTTCTCTCATTAGAGAGATATTTAAGTTTTGCTGCTCCAAAACGACCACAATCCTTGCCTCTTTTGTAGTATGGATTCTTTGATTGACCGTATCAATATGGTGTTGGAGGGACAATCGTAGCTGAAAAGTCAATCCAATGTTTGGAAAGCAAATGCATGTTTTGAAAAAGAATGGAAAGAAAATACAATTTATTTTTGGGAGTGGTTGTAAAGAGAAAATATGATATTGTTAATGTTTTCAGCGTGTTTTAAAGACAGAAAGTAAGAAATACACAAAAATATTTTCTATTGAATTTACACAGGTTTTAAAAAAGTGATTTACTCTGTATAATTTTTTCTTTAGTATTCTCAAAGTATCTTTTTACTAATGTCAAATCAATGGATTCTATTTTTTTTCAACTCATATTTAGTAAAGGTAGCGTAGACTACTTGCTTAAGGAATCTTTTTAAAAATAGAAAGACAATTATTTTAGGATGTCACAAAATTGAATAGGAACACTTAGTTTGGGACAGAAGTAGTACTACTTTTTGATTCTATTTTTGTGTTGAAAAAATTTACCTTTTCCTGTAAAGAGGTCCATACTACACAGTAATTATTTAACGGTACAAATTAATAGGTTTTATCTTTTCAGACCTGATTACAACAAAAATTCACATAAAGAACATTAATTAAAACTTTATTTAGTGACAAACCCCAATATGACCATAGTTGTGGGAATTTACATTGACTTTTTCCTTCTATTCTTTTGATTCAAATTCAAAAAGAAAAATATGATTCTTCTTTCGATATGGAAGGAGTAGTACTCCTACAATCATACGGGTGATCCGAACCTTTAGAGTTAATGATTGATAATATAGAGTTAATGATCATGTTAAAACCACGTCATGAAACAGCAAATATGAAGATTGAGATAAGTAAACTTTAAAATTACGCAATTCCAATAAAAAATAAAAAGTCATGCTTATCCCGTCCGCTAACCATCGTATCTATTGATTTTAAAATAGGAAAATGCAACTTCTACAATTTTATCAGCTGAACTTATTTACAACGCACTTTAAAATATTGTACTCCCTCCGTTTCTAAATTATTGTCTGGGTTGACCCGGCACACGGATTAAGAAAATTCAATTGACTTGATTATTAATATTGGAATAGTATTGAAAAAGTGTGTTGTTTTTTTTAATGCCTATGTGTATGTGGCCCATAATTAAAGTGGGAAGAAAAAGTAAGGGTAAAATAGTAAAAGTGATGTTCTAAAAAGGAAAGTTTCAAACAAGACCATTATTTTGGGACGGACGAAAAAAGAAAGAAAGGCAATAATTTAGGGACGGAGCGAGTAAGTTAGTTGAAATGTGTCATACTTAAAACTTAAAACTTAAAAATAAAATCTGTATAAGTAGGGTTACTCTTTAAGATATCCCTAAATTCCACAAACTATACTTTCCTTAAGTGGGAGGGGTTTTCTATCAGAACTGGCTCATCATCCCGCCTCAGAATTTTGAATAACAGTTAAAAGTGCGCAAGTTGTTGCTCTTGCCGCCAAATTCCATAGAAAAGTCGATTCCAAACCAAATTCGCCGATAATACTACTACACAACTTCCTGCTCCTTTCTTTCACCCTCAAATATTCCTTTTCTACTCCCCAATGGTTTGCTTCGATCTCGATTTCGATTTCCTTCTCTGTCATATCCTCGCTACTCAACCCTCCATTCTTCATCCCGTAATTCACTACTTCACTCCCATCACCTGACATTAGACCTCCCAACTCTCAGAAAGCTCCACGCTTCTCTCATAACTTCATCAATCGGGTATGAGTCTTTTGCAATTTCTTCGAAATTAATATCGTTATACGCCCACTTGAATGACCTAAACAGTGCGGGTTTCGTGTTTCATACCTTGAGTACAAAACCCAATACTGTAATCTGGAATTTGATGATTAAAGCTCATGTGGATTCCGGGTTTGCGAATTCTGCGTGCACACTTTATAAGAGGATGCGGGAATTTGGGGTTCCGCATGATTGTTTTACTTTTCCCATACTTAATCAAATGATTGTGTTGATTGAAGATAGTAGTACTGTTTGGATTGGGGGAATGGTTCATTGCTTGGCAATTAAAATGGGGTTTGAGTCTGATTTGTATTTTTGCAATACATTGATTAAGGCTTCTGTGAAATGTGGGCGTTTCTGTTATGCTCGCCAGGTGTTTGATAAAATGATTCATAGAGATTTGGTGTCATGGACTTCGATGATTTCGGGGTGTGCTGCTGATGGAGATGTCGTTGGTGCTTTGGTGTTGTTCGGTAAAATGAGAATGAAGGTGGAGCCGAATTTTGTGACCATGGTGGTAATGTTTCAGGTTTGTTTTATCCCTGAAGGGAAACAACTTCATGGTTATGTGATAAGAAAAGGGCTTTTAAGTGACCGGTCTGTTCACAATTCTGTTTTGAAAATGTATTCTTGTGAAGGTTGTGTGAATGATATTGAAATTCTTTTTGGAGAAGTTGAAGAAAGAGATGTTGTTTCGTGGAATATAATGATGTCTTACTTTTGTTTGAGAGGAGAAGCAAGGGTAGTGGCTAATTGCTTCCATGAAATGCAGCTTGAAGTGTTGCCCAACAGCGAGACGTTGACTATACTTATTTCAATGTTTGGAGAGGGTCGACATTGTTTCGAAGGTAGACAGACACATTGTCTAGCTATTAAAAGTGGACTTTGTGACAATATTTTGGAAACTTCATTGTTGGATTTTTATGCAAAGTGTGGAAAGATGAGTGCAGCTATTCAATTGTTCACTGAAATTCCTCGTACGAGCAGTATTATTAGTGCCATGATTTCTGGTTTCCTTCAGAATGGGTGTATTAATGATGCCATTGAATTAATCAAGCAAATTTTAGCTGCAGGTGTCAAACCTAAAGTGGAAATCTTAAGAAGCCTTGTTGTCGCGTACAGCCACATGGGTGCTTTGAAGCTCGGTAAAGGGACCCATGGCTACTTCATAAGGAACTTCTTCTATAACTCTAAAGAAGACACAGTACCACTAGAAACCTCTATTCTAAACATGTACGTAAGATGTGGAAGCATTTCCACTGCAAGTATTTGTTTTGATAGAATGCTCGACAGAGATCTTGTAGCATGGACATCAATGATTGAGGGTTGTGGAATACATGGCCTGGGTCATGAAGCACTTGCACTTTTTCATTCGATGTTGAACGAAGGTATTCATCCAAATAGTGTTACCTTTTTAGGTTTGCTATCTGCTTGTAGCCACTGTGGCCTATTGAGTGAAGGATGCGAAGTCTTCTACTCCATGAAATTTAAATTTGGTATTCAACCTGATTTAAATCATTCCACTTGCATTGTTGATCTTTTGGGGCGATGTGGGAAGCTCAAGGTGGCTTTGGCTATTATCCTTAAATTGGTGGCTTTACCAGACAGCAGGATTTGGGGGGCACTTCTCTCTTCTTGTAGAGTTCATGAGGACCAAAAACTTGGGAAATACGCTGCTCAACGACTCTTGGAGTTGGAACCTGATAATGCTGGCTACTATACATTGTTAAGTAATGTGCAAGCTAATGATGAAAGATGGGATGAAGTTGAAGAACTAAGGAGTTCAATGAAAGATAGGGATTTGATTAAGCAGCCTGGGTGGAGCTGCATAGAATCAAATGGGTCGATGCATGGCTTTGTTGCTGGAGATAAATTATATCCTCAGGTGGATGAAATTTATGATACGTTAGGATGCTTAAGTAAGAATATGCAAGACTTAGGAGATAGAACGTATAGCTGATTTAGCTCTCCGGAAATTAAATCATTTAATCTAAAATGGCTTTAGCTGGCTTGATGATTTGATTCATTTTTTAAATGATACAACATTTATTTTCTTTCCCTCTTTGCTCGCATTCCTCCTTTAGAATCATTTCATCTCTAAATGGCATAGTAAGGTGTAATCACAAACTCAAAATTTGTACAAGGAGAGATAGCTTATATCATTTTTTTAATCTGAGATATACTGCCAGATGTGAAGCTGCAATCGCTTCGTTTGTCTGATTGAACTTGCATTTATCTACTTAATACAAAAGCTACTCACCAAAAGCAGGTCTGGCTTGCTACTTCTGATCTGTATTGTTGAAGATTATAAAGAAATTTGAGATACAAATATCTGGTTGAATTCTCTGGAGGACCAAAAGTCTTTATAAATTCAGTAGATTATATGACAAATTTTAGCTTGTCGGATGGGGTTCAGAAGTATATTCCAGTTCGTAGAATGCTGATATGATCAACTGCAGATGAAATCTGAGATGGAGAAGAAAATATAATGAATGCTGCAGATAGCAATTGGAGTGCTGTAAGCCGTCTTTGCAGTGTGGTCGGAAATACCAAATGCTCACACTTGAAGGTGCTTACATTATACTTCTTGTTTTCTGAAAGAATCACTCTGTCATGTGGGTTGCAGTCTCCCCTGTAAGCGGCAAAGTGTAGACATTTGCAGAATAGGTGGCAGGCAACAAGAAACCTGCGAAGACTTAGATTGAAGTCAAAAGCAGAAACTGGGGTTCTTATAGTCTTGATAACCACAAGAAACTAGTCGAAAACGTTATAGAAGTAGAGACCAGATGGAGGAGTACCAACAGTCAGTTTTGAGATTTGCAGCCATTTAATGCAGATTTTCGGATGTCCACTGCTGCCTTCTTTACCATTTGGCATGAGATTCTCACGACACTCAGGAATTGTAATCCACCATTGTAAAACTATCGAGCTGAAAGGTGATGATTTGGGAGGGCTAATGAGCCTTAGGTCAATAACTTTATATGATTTGCCAATGTTAGTGAGCCTACCAGAAGGAGAGCAAGAGTCTACTGCCAGCCTGCCACACTACAGGATATTTCGTACTGGATTGTGAATCAAAGTTAATGACTTTATCGAGTTCCCTCGAGTATCTTACAGAGCTTCGAAGGCTTGAAATTTACTACTGCCGAAATCTTTTGTCACTGCCAGATGGACTGGAATTTCTCACCGACCTCAAGCCCCTGAAAATCTAGGGATGGTTTGAATCAAGCAGGTGTGATCCAACAGGAGAAGATTGGTACAAGAAGAGTATGTTTCTGACATTGATATATGGAATTTCAGTGCAGTCCTTCTTCACTTCTTTCTTTCCTTCCTTTATTGTTCTATATTCTAAATGTGTGCACTGATCATACAGTTATATTCCATTTCGCTACATATTTACTTAGTTTTACTTTTGTCTACCAGCTCATTTTTCTTGAAGTTACGATGAAACTGAGTCGAGTATTCAAGATGCCGAACTGGATGCAGATGAAAACGTAGGTCAATCTCTCTCTCTCTCTCTCTCTCTCTCTCGTGTATGTGTGTGGTTCTTTTCTTTTCCTCAATTTGAAAATTTTGGTAACACAATCTTGTACCACTTCTTTCTTCTTCTTTTTTTCCAATGCCTTGCAATTATTTCATTAGAAATCATTCTTGGAGAAATCCTATTGTACTTGGTAGGTAATCCAGCTTAAATTTAGTCATCGCCCACTGGGAAAATAAATATTGTCATTTTGTTCTATCACAAATTCTGAATACTTTGGGATGTATTTTTCATTGCATTCTTTCTAGAGCGCAACAAGAAGGGGGTTGATCGAGCATCAAGCGAAGAGATTGGAAGAATATGATAACAAGAAGGGGTTGAATCAAGCATCAAGCAAAGAGATTGGAAGAATATGATTAAGTGAACTGAGCTGCATACCACATTCTTCCTAGCTAGTGCTACCTGCAATAGATGAAATGAATGATTGGCATGTACTAAGGAAATTAAGCGATTGGCAAACATATATAGTGATGTGAATTCGCCCGATTGATTGGGGTGAATTCCTTCCAAGATCGAATCGAAGACTACGCACCCAACACGAATGCGGAAATAGACTTGAATGATAAGAAATTGCAGAAAATACTGACGAAGAAACAAGGATAAAGAGTCTCCCTCGACCCACTAAACGCGATGATTAGGAACCTCGGGGTGCGATTGAGAACCGTCGACGTGTTTGCCAACGACCCACGATCACGGAACGTCACAATCTTTCGACTCTCGAAGATTGATAAGTTCAAAGTTGGATTTCCAGTCCAAGAAACCCGATAAACTCACAACTCAGTTGTGAAAACAAGAGATAAACTCTCAAAATGCAATTTAGCATATATCAATGATCCAAGATTGTTTACAAATGTTTTTGACAACTCTTATATAGCATACACAAGTCTAAACTCGTACTACAGCAGAAACACTTCAGAAAAAACGAACAACAAAGCCAAAAACCTCAACAAAAAAAAAAGTCCAAAGGTCGCACGGGGACGCTAGGGCGCGGGGTTGGCGCGTTAGGGCGCGGATTTGGGCGTGCTAAGGTGCAAGTTTTGCTGAAGTTTGCATCCTTTTTCTGATTTTCTGAAAAGTTCTGGGAGTTGCGCGCTAGGGCGCGGCTTGGGGTGCGCTAGGGCGCGGGTTAGCTTCTTCCTTGATGAATTTTGATGTTGTTAAGCTCCCGAATGCGCACACGAATCCACAAGAGATACCAACGCCTCTTAAATCCTTTTGGCACGAGCACGAGTCATTGGACCTCCGGTTACGCTCAATGGATCACGAACATGTTTGGCTTGACTCGGGCTTTACTTGGCTTGATTCTCATCATTCCCTCCCTTTTCAAAAGGATTCGACCTCGAATCAACACCTGTGTCAAAAAGGGAACAAATCAGCAACATTGAAAAATATGCACTAACATGCATTTTACTGTTTAAGGCCATTCTGAAATTATCATCAACCATTCACTCCACGATGATTCTTGTTTTAACCTGTGTAAGAATTTTCACAATGATATGTCAAACTAGATAATCAAAATGATCCATACACAACAAGTCCACAATCATATGTGGTAAGGACACATTATTTCTCAAAACCAAATCCCCTACATCCTTTGGGATTTTAATACATCCAAACTCTCCATAGACACCAAATTCTCCCCTAAAGTTCTGGGAATCATTATGCAAGTCATCACCTTTCTCAAAACACAATAACTTACATTCCACCGAAAGTAAGACAAATTTGTGAGAAAGTGTATGGAAAACATCAATCCCTTTACATTCTCCAGGTTTGAATATTAATCTAACAAATTCCCTCTCTTGCATAACCATGATCAACACATTAGCACCATCCATCACAACAAGATCATAATTACAACTCAAACAACAAAACACTTGTCATAAGATCCTGGGTCTATCACATAACTTATCATGTATTCTCACAAAGAAACATTCAATATGTTTAACAAAATTATTATGATCAACACTTCTAATTCTTAAGCTATTACAAGGCAATGCATTCTCTTGCATCATTTTAACACGACACAAACAAATTCCCCATGATTCAGCAAGCTTAGGAAGAAATGCTTTAAATGAAGATGATTCAACTCTTAATGTGTCATGCAATCCACAGATTTTGTGAAAGAAGAATGCAACATGAAAAATCAGTTTTGAAAACTCATTTGCATTCACAAATACAGATTGCTTACTCTTATGCACTTTCAACGCAAACCAAGACTCCAATAATTCCATGGACTTGACACAAAACAAAGATGATAAACGTCTATGCATCTTATGTTGGATAACACGCATTTCAGCACCTTCATGAAAGAAAACATCATCATGGTAAACATTACCTAATTTGCGACATGCATCAACGTAATCCTCCATAGAAGAATCGTGCATACCCACGAACTTAGAATTTTGAAATACCCTCAATGAATTCAGATTTAACAAGACAACTTCCAATACACAATATGAGTCTACCAAGTCAACTCTCAAAACACAATACAAATTTACTAAGTCAACCTTTGAGGCACATACAAGAAATGGATCAACATAAGATTGACTTGGAACTGTTATGCATGATTCATTATCAACTAACTCACCAAACTTCAACAACTCATTCAGTCCATGAAAATCAATCAAAGCTTGAAAATACAACACCCTACACATGTCAAGCTTTCTCACGAATAAGACACACATTTGACTAGAGAACTTAACCAAATCTTGAATTTTGAGTCTCTTATCCAAGTCAAGGAGATTGACATGTAACAACTCAGCATGATTATCAAGTCTTAAAAACTGAGTATCACAAAACAGATTGAAATCATACCATTGATCACAAGAAGGAATTGATTCATACCTTTGAGATCGTGTAGGGACTACAACAATCTCGTTACCCAGCTGAAAATCTCATTGGAAGCTCATAACTTCCTTCCTTAATTTAGGAAACACTTTGATAGTAATCTGTGGAGAATAGAAATCACAACAAAGAGAATATGGAATTGTATTGTTAGCATGAAAAGATCCCTTCAAAGTGAAAGGAACCACCTCACCAAAATTCCTTTCCAACTCCCTCATTTCCTCACAAGGTTAAAAGATTGGTTTCACACTCTCATTGTTATATGGCTTTTCAACCATTTCTTTTTCTTCCTCATTCGCTCGTGTTTTCGCCCTCTTGTTTTATCATTTTCACTCTTTTTTTCCTCTTCTCTCGGGTTGTCACTCACTTCCATCAACCCACTCTTTTCTTTTTCCCTCTCTACCTCACTAAACTCATTTTTCTTGGCCTTTGAGATTGGAGTTCAAACACTTGTTCACTATCGCTAGCTTTCCTCTCCTTTTGCTCGGCTATGTTTTGATTAACACTTTCTACCTTAACCGACCTCTCATTTTTAGCTTCACTCATACTCACCTTTTTCTCGGCTATCATACAAACATCACTTATCACTCTAACCGAACTCTCTTTATTTCTCCTCAATTACATTGTGATGAACCTACGTAAGTCCTAGGTACAACACTAATGTCCTTGTTTTCAACCCCCTTGAGTTAACTCGGTGTTTCATAAAAAGTAGAAGAAGTAGACCTAAACAAATCCCGGTAGTAGTATTTCGGGACAAACTTCCGATGCATTACACGTTTCATTTCCTCCCAAGTGTTAATGTGACCCTCTTTTATCTTTCTCCGACTATTCACTAATTGCTCCCACCACACACTAGCATACTCTCTAACCTTTAAGGATGCAGATTGCACCTTTTGAGTTTCTGTGTAGTGGTTATACTTAAATACAACCTCAACGCTCCTAACCCAACCTAGGTACTCCTCCGGATCATCCCTACCTTTGAAAGTAGGAACCTTCATGTCTACTCTCTCACCTCCTCTTCTATTATGTCTCCTATCAACCTCATAATCACTATCTATCCACTCATCATCTTCATATTCACTATCTACCCAATCATCATCATCCTCAAAGTAGGCTTCCCTCTTCGCTTGTGCATTCTCTTCTACTTTAGCCAAACGTCGAGAAGCATCCTCCAACATCCTTATCATACGTTCAATAGGATCCTCCCTAACTAACCTCTCACTATTTCCATGCGAAGGCTTATTATTTCTACCCTTTTGTGACATGTTTAGAAAGAAAAAAACCTCACAGATTTGTCACTCGTGCTTACACTCACCTCACACACTCACACTCTAGGTTTCTTGGGATAGTTTCCTACCCTTGAAAGTACCAACAATTAGAGTCAAGGTCTTATAACGTTCCGGGAGTGAATCTAGCAACACTATCTAGGTCCTTTAGATTCTTTGGGCTAATTGATTCTAAGTGAGGAAACAAGTTCACTTGAAAGCAAGAATAGAAATAAAACACAATGGATGTTATAACGATATGATCAAACAAGAAGAATCAATCATGAACAAAACGATGATATCAATTGAAAAAAGATGTTCCAGGAATTTAACTGTGGCAATCAACAACTTGATATGAAGCTTTTTCCACACCAATTTAGGCTACACAATTTTATATTTTTTTGGCCCACTTTTTTTTTAAATTTTCAGATTCAAGCTTTCTTTTTGTTTAGCTTGATTCACAACTCTCAATTCAGCAAAATTTTTTTTTTTTTACTATGGGCAATCTCCTTTTTCTTTTTCTTTTTTTTTTGACTTTGAAAATTAGATAGAACAAGAACAAGATAACACACAATATCACTTAAACAAGACACAAATTTCCAGAATTTTGACTCTAACGGAGAAGACGAAGAGTGACAAGAAAAAAATTCAGAATTTCGTGAAATAGATTAAGACAATCGAAAAATGGAAGAACAAACTTTTCGGGTTACCTCTTCGATTGCTCTGATATCAATTGATGTGAGTCCAATTGATTGGGATGAATTCCTTCCAAGATCGAATCGAAGATTACGCACCCAACACGAACGCGTAAATAGACTTGAATGATAAGAAATTACAGAAAATACCAACGAAGAAACAAGGATAAAGACTCTCCCTCGACCTGCTAATCACGATGATTAGGAACCTCGGGTGCGTTAAGAACCGTCGACGTGTTTGCCAACGACCCACGATCACGGAACACCACAATCTTCCGACTCTCGAAGATTGATAAGTTCAAAATTGGATTTCCAGTCCAAGAAACCCAATAAACTCACAACTCGATTGTGAAAACAAGAGATAAACTCTCAAATTGCAATTTAGCATATATCAATGATCCAAGATTGTTTACAAATGTTTTTGACAGCTCTTATATAGCCTATACAAGTCTGAACTCGTACTATAGCAGAAACACTTAAAAAAAACAGACGATAAAGCCAAAAAGGTCAAAAAAAAAGTCCAAAGGTCGCACAGGCGCGCTAGGGCACGGGGCTGCACGGTAGGGCACAGATTTGGGCGCGCTAAGGCGCGAGTTTTGCTAAAGTTTGCATCTTTTTTCTGATTTTCTGAAAAGTTCTAGGAGTTTCGCACTAGGGCGTGGGTCAGCTTCCTCCTTGATGAATTTTGATGCTGTTAAGCTCCCGAATGCGTACACGAACCTCCCTTGATGTCCTAGATTCGTCTTGGCTTCAATATGACCTCTAATCTCTTCCACAAGAGATGCCAACACCTCTTGAATCCTTTTGGCATGAGCACGAGTCATTGGACCTCCAATTACGCTCAATGGATCACGAACATATTCGGCTTAACTCGGGCTTCGCTTGGCTTGATTCTCATCATATACTCGAGATCAAGGTGACGAAGATGTGTTCTATATCATGAAAATCAGATGACTAAAGACATACCAAAGACCACATTAGTTTTTTTTTTTTTTGCATTCCTTTAAGGTTTTAATTTGTGTCTTAAGGTTACCATTTTGTATTTTCTTTAGGTGTTCCATTTATAACTTTGATAGTTAATTGTCAAATATTTACCAACATATGCAGTACGCGTAGTTTGATAGTTACTGACTCTTATGAGAAAACGTCGAAAAAATTTCCCAACACTTCGGTAGATCATTGTAGTTCTGACATCTATTGAAAACTGTTGTCAAATTTTCCATAAATATTTTAATTGTCGTTGGTTTTTGACAGATAAGTGGAAGTGTGGGAAAGCGATGACACTTGTTTCAAACGTCAAAAAAAAATGTGTCGATAAAAGTGGTTTTCTTGTAGTGGGGAAGGGGGGTTCGTGACCTGGTCAATTATTTTCTGTTTAGAGATGGAATCCTTCGTTGGTAATTAAACGAAATTTGGTTATTATCGATGAAAATTCTGTCAGTAAATTTGGCGCCTTTTTCCCAAGAAATTACCGGCAGATTTACCGACCGAACTTGTCTTGACGATAATTAATTGGGCTGTCAATTTACCGACGGCAATTATCAACAGAATCTTCCGTTGGTATTGTCTGTGTCGGTAATCCGTAATAGTGAAGCTTAAGATTTATATACTAGAGTACTTGTAAATATTATCACATGTAAGGGCATAAAGGCAAATTCACACATAAACGGGTCAGGCTCGGGAGGTTGGGGGTAAAATTGAACTCATCCCAAACCCGAGAGGTTTTTAAAGGAAAAATTGCGGGCCGGTACCTTTTGTGGAATATTCAATCGCTTAAGTCCACGATATTTGTTTTCATTCGCTTAAGTCCCTTTTAAGTGATAAACTGCTATTTGTTCTAAAACTGCCCCCGTATTAACATATTATGCTTTTAAATATATTTTGTGCATCGTCATGTGTGTGAAATGTGCATCGTTTGCCACGTCAAATATAAAGTGTGCATCGTCAATGTATTTTTATGATTTTTGTGTTAAGAAATGTGCATCGTGAACTATAATAGTACTGTTTGTGCATCGCAAGTGAACAAATATATTTTGTGCATCGCAAGTAGAAAAAGGTATTTTGTGCATCGCAAGTGGAAAAAGATAATTTGTGCATCGTATTGTGTTTGCGATGCATCATTTTTTTTATTTGCAATGCACAGTTTGCCGTTCCGTGTTTGCGATGCACAGTGTGGGCTTCCGTGTTTTTATGTATAAAAGAATAATATCTCTTCCATATTGTTGTATCTCCATTACCATATTTGTGTAATTATATTTGATATATTCTTCTCTATTAGTTAGGTTTCCTAGTTTACCTTGTATTGTAACTCTTCTCCTAAACCTTATTGTATTAGGTTAACTTATAACCCAATATTGTAACCCTATAAATATGTACTCCAATCATTGAAAACAGCTATGCTATTATTCACAAGAATTATTATCTCCAACTTGGTATCAGAGCTTTGATTCCACAAACCTTAAACCACCAATCTTCAACAACCCAAACACCGCCGCCCACCACCACCTCCTTCCCTCTAAGCACCCATGGCTTCCAACATGATCACCGTCCAAGATCCTATAGACTCCTCCAAAACTTACCAACTCATCAGCATTTTCAACCAAAATATCACCAAGCTCACCCCCACCACCTACCTCGCATGGAAACTTCAAGTTGAATCCATGCTCGTTGGCTATGATCTTTACAGGTTTGTTGATGGTACCTCGGTCTGCCCGCCATCCACCCTCACTATCAACAACGTCCAAACACCTAACCCAGCTTACCTCCCATGGATCCGACAAGACAAACTTCTGTTTGGCGCCCTTGTCGGCTTCCTCTCCACAAACCTAGTTCTGCTTATTCAGCAAGGGGCTACCACTCGGGAGGCTTGGGTCATACTGGCCAACACATATGCTCGCCCTACTCGTGGGCATATTAAGAAAATCAAATACCAGCTCAAGCGAGCTACCAAAGGCTCCCAGTCGATCTCCGAGTACATGCAGTTCATCAAGAGCAAATTTGATGAGCTCGCTGCCCTCGGTAAACCCCTCAACTATGAGGACCTCATAGAAACTGTGCTCGGCGGCCTGGATGATGACTATCACCATGTTGCCGATGTAGTTGAAGGACGGGATACTCCTATCCCTTTTGATGAGCTTCATGAGAAGCTCATCACCCGCGAGCTAGTATTGAAGCAATCCCACCTCGCCTCCACTCCCCACCCACCACGGCTAATACCGTGACGACCAGGCACAATGGGTCTCTTCAGTATCCTCGCCACCAACAACCCGCACAGCCTCCTCGGCATCTACAGTCGGGCAACTCTGGTCCTCGCCAACAGTGACCTTACCTCGGCAAATGTCAAGGCTGTCGTCAACAAGGTCACACAGTCACTCAATGCCCCAGCTTTTAGCTTGTTCCGGCCTCACCATCCAGCTCGCCTCACTCCTCGTCTGCGGGCAACAAATGGCAACCACACGCAAACATAGCCACAACCTCGGGCAACACCACTCCGAGCTAGCTCCTCGACAGTGATGCTTCCCACCATGTCACGACTGACCTCGGCAATCTCTCTCTCAACACTCCGTACTCGGGCCCTGACGACATGGTTATTGGTGATAGCATTAGGTTACATATTGCCAATACTGGTTCTACCTCTCTCCACACACCCTCACACTTCTTTCAATTACATAATGTTCTGTTTGTCCCTAGCATGCAAAGAAACCTCATCTCTATCTCTCAATTTTGCACATCTAATAATGCATCTATTGAATTCTTACCCACTTCTTTTCGTGTGAAGGATCTACAAACAAGGACCTTACTGCTGGAAGGACAATCTAAGGATGGTGTGTATAAATGATTGAGCTCAACCCCACCATGTCACCCCACTGCATTTGCGAGTTCAAGAGTGTCCGCTCCTGACTGGCATCATAGACTTGGTCATCCCTCTGCCTAAATCCAAAGTCATATAGAGTCTAGTTTTGCTCTCGAGCATTCTCGAAATAAGTCATCCTTTTGTAATGCGTGCTTAAGCAATAAAAGTCACAAACTTCCTTTTACTTTATCTACTATTGTGTCCACCCACCCCCTTCAAATTATTTATTCTGATGTTTGAACCTCGCATATTCACTCATTTGCTGGCTTCAAATACTATGTGATCTTCGTCGATCACTACACACATTACATCTGGCTCTACCCTCTAAAAAGGAAATCTGATGTTGCATCTATCTTTCCTCGCTTTCAAGCCCTGGTCGAAAACCACTTCAAACACAACATCGTCACCCTATACTCGGACAATGGTGGCGAGTATACTGGTCTCGCCAAAACTACCGGCCTTGCCACATACCTTGCCACTAATGGCATCTCGCACCTCACCTCGCCCCCCACACGTCTAAGCACAATGGCTTCTCTGAATGTCGACATCGACACATTGTCGAAATTGGTCTCTCTTTACTATCCAAAGCCGCTCTTCCCCTTACCTTCTGATCGTATGCCTTCCTCACAGCGACCTATCTCATAAATCGCCTTCCCACTCCCACACTCTAGATTCTCTCTCCATACCACAAACTCTTCGGGTCAGCCCTCAACTATTTAAAACTTCGAGCATTTGGATGTCTCTATTATCCTTGGCTGTGACCATACACCACTCACAAACTCGATCCTCGCTCGACTCCCTGTGTCTTCCTCGGGTACTCCCTCACTCAGAGTGCCTATATCTGTTATGACCCGACCAGCGCGAAACTCTTCGTCTCCCGCCATGTTCGGTTTGTCGAGTCTGAGTTTCCCATGTCTCAAGTCGACCTGGTTCTTCCCCGACCTGACGAGTCAACCCGCACTATATGGTTACCACCTCATGACATCCTCGCGGCTTCATACACACCATTGGCAGATAGTCCTCGCAGCGACTTGACTGCTGCTCCTCCCGCGACCTCGCCTCAACCAACCTCGGCACTTGACACAGCTACCCCTGATCTTGCCAAGTCCCCCTAAGTCGTCCCACCTACCACCGACCTTCCTCATCTGCCTATACCCCAGGTCGCAGCTCGCACCTTACCCATTATTACCCGTTCCTGAAACAATATCCACAAACCCATTAACAAACTCTGTCTCTCAGCCCAACTAAACACTGACCTTGAACCAACATGTGTGACTCAGGCCCTCAAAGACAGCAGGTGGTGACAGGCCATGTTTGAGGAATATGATGCCCTCCTCAAAAATGGTACTTAGGAACTGGTACCTCCCACAGGAGTCCCTAATATTATTGACTGTAAATGGATATTTCGTATTAAACGATCTGCTGATGACAAAATTGATAGGTACAAAGCTCGTTTAGTAGCCAAAGGATTCCATCAACGCCCAGGTGTTGACTATCATGAGACCTTCAGCCTGGTGGTCAAACCCACCACGGTTCGCCTCATCTTCTCACTTACAATTAGCTGGGGATGGGATTTTCGACAGCTCAATGTCAACAATGTCTTCTTGCAGGGAACCCTCACCGAGGAAGTCTTCATGACTCAACCTCAGGGCTTCATCGACACTAATCACCCACAGCATGTGTGTCGCCTATGAAAGGCTATCTAGTATCTCAAGCTGGCCCCCCGAGCATAGTACAATGAACTTCGCCAGTTCCTCCTCGCTGGTCGTTTCACGAACTCAGTGGCTGACACCTCCTTCTTCATCTTCAACGAGGCTGGCATCACCCTTCTATTGCTCGTCTATGTTGATGACATCATTATCACTGGCAACAACACCAAGGCAGTGCAGGACTTTATCACTGTTCTGGCTACTCGGTTCTCGCTTAAAGACCTCGGCGACCTTCATTACTACCTCGGCGTGGAAGAAATTCCTCGGTCTATTGGGCTTCTCCTCTCCCAACGAGGATACATAGCCGACCTCCTTGCTCGCACTGGTATGTCTAATGCTCGCCCAGTGACAACACCCCTCACGACCTCACCAGTTCTCACACTTCAGTTGGGCATGGCTCTGACTGACCCACCGAGTTTCGAGCGGTGGTCGGGAGTCTTCAGTATCTCTCTCTCACCCGTCGGGATATTGCATATGTCGTCAACAAGCTCTCTCAGTTTCTGCATAGACCCACCTCGGATCACTGGCTCGCCACCAAGCGCCTGCTGCGCTATCTCAGTGGTACCATTGATCATAGCATCTTTCTTCATCGCCAGTCGCCTCTCGACCTTCATGCTTTCACTGATGCTGACTGGGCAGGAAACAAAGATGATTTTACCTCCACGAGTGCTTACATAATGTATCTTAGTCGAAACCCCATCTCCTGGAGCTCGAAAAAGCAGCGTACAGTTGCTTACTCCTCAACTGAAGCCGAGTACCGAGCTGTTGCTGCAACAGCTGCCGAAGTACACTGGACCTCTCTTCTTGGTGAGCTCAACGTTACCTCCTCGCGCCAACCGGTCATCTATTGTGACAATGTCGGCGCTACAAATCTCTGCTTCAACTCGGTGTTTCATTCTCGCATTTGACTATCATTTTATCCGGCAACAAGTGCAAGACGGTATCTTATGAGTATCTCATGTCTCCTCGACTGACCAGCTTAGCTGATGCCCTCACCAAGCTGCTTCCTCGCGCTCGCTTTCACCATCTTTTCTCCAAGATTGGCCTCTCCTTTCGGGGGTCCAACTTGCGAGGGCATATAAGATAATAATATCCCTTCTATATTGTTGTATCTCTATTACCATATGTGTGTAATTATATTTGGTATATTCTTCTCTAATAGTTAGGTCTCCTAGTTTACCTTGTATTGTAACTCTTCTCCTAAATCTTATTGTATTATGTTAACTTGTAACCCAATATTGTAACCCTATAAATATGTGCTCCAATCAATGGAAACGGCTATGCCATTATTCACAAGAATTATTATCTCCTACATTATGTGCGCCGTCTTGTGTTGCGATGCATTATTTTTTGTTTTTTGCGATGCACATGAGCGTACATTATTACGTGTTTTTTAAGGACATAGATGACATTTCGCAATAAAAGTGTCCTTTAGCGATTAAAAATAATTATATTAGATTTTAACGAATAAAAATTATCTACAAGAGACCGGCCCGAATTTTGTCCTTTTTTAAAAGCTTGTCCCAAACCTTTTTTTATTAGGGAATGCACACTTGGACTCTACATAATACATATATAGGTTAAGCATGGAATGACCCTCCAACATGTTCATAGAGGTGGATTAAGTTGATATGCGAAATTGCTTGAACTAACCATCTCTGCAACGAACAAAAAAGAATGCATTAAGCAATCTCTGTCCTAAAATAAGACTCCCCTTCTTTTTTTAGAATTTTTTTTCCAGTCGAACGTCAATAATGAATTAATGCATTTAATTGTGAGATTGAGAAAACATGTCAGAATTGACTTAACACTGTTATAACATAATTTGTGAGTATTTGAGGAAAATAAATAGAGCTAAAAGACTTTCTTAAGATTCGTTAAAGTCAATATAAAATACGTACTTATTTTGAGACAAAGAGAGCACTTTTTTCGTCCCAGATAAATATTTTTAGTGAATAAAAAAAACATAAAAATTAAGAAACACAATTAATAATGTGCTATAAAATGTGTTCCGATCATAATACTTATGAACATTAATTGAGCTAAACTATTTTAAATAATTGAGTTTCTTGGGATGTGTTATATTAAATAAAGTTTTAAGGGTATATTAGAAAGAATGGTAGAGAATAGGTAGATGAAAAACCTTTAGAAATATTAGTTGGAACATCCGAAAATAAAAAGTATGAACATTTATTCGAAACGAAGAGAGTATAATTTATTACTTGTGAGATTGACATTTTAAGTGAGTGCTAACTATACTTGTAAAAATAATACTTCCCTGAAACACGGACTATTTTTTAAATATAAATTTAATTTATATCTTTTTTAAAAAAATTATAAACACGTAATTTGTAATACTTATCTTGCAATATGAATAATGTGTATATAATTTAGTAAAAAAAAATGTCAATTGTAAAAACAATTCGTTTAACTAAAAAAATTTAAAATGACAATAATTTAGAAACGAAGTATTATGCGACTTTTGGACAATATTAGTCAGTCCCATGTAGTAATAAACACGGCCTGAAACATCTGGAACATCCTCAGCTGTTCCATTTATAAAAGCAGACAGACAAACCATTACATGCAAAAGCTGGAAGTTTCTTGCGATTTCCACACACTTTTTTTAACTAGGTGAAAAAAGCTAGTGATCTTAGCCGCTCAACAAACTCCCAGAACATTCTCGGGCACCCATCTTCCCATATTTAACAAGCTTTTTCACTTCACCTAGCCTGCTGCTAGATCTTCAATCAAGTAATTAAAAATGGAGGTTTCTTCCCAAACATCACTGTTCAAGCTGAGCTTCTGTTTACTCTTGTTCATCATCTCCTTACTTAACCCGATCAACGTAGAAGGATCGCTATTTCCATCAACCATGGATCATTATCATCATCATCAACATCCTCTGGATGATCTCTTTCGATTAGATTGGTTACCCGACCCGTTTAAAGTACTCGAACATCTCCCAATAGGATTCGAACGGGACGACGAGGTGATGATCTCGTCCGCTAGGGCAGACTGGAAAGAAACTCCCCATAGCCACGTCATCACCCTCGACGTGCCCGGATTCCGGAAAGACGAGCTCAAGATCGAAGAGAACAATCGCGTCCTACGTGTTAGCGGAGAGAGAAAGAGATCCGACGATGAACAAGAGGAAGCGATCAAAACGCACTGGCATTGCTTAGAGCGATCGTACGGTAAGTTCCTCAGGCAATTCCGTCTTCCGGAAGACGTTGATTTGGATTCGGTTAATGCAAAGCTGTTGAACGGAGTGCTCACTATTTCGATCTCCAAGTTGTCGCCTGATCGGGTCAAAGGTCCGAGAGTGATACCTGTTTCTGCCACTGATCAAGAACAACTACAAGCTTCCTCCAAGTTATCACCGGCGTCGTCTTCTAATGCCAAAGAGGAGCTTTAATGAGATGTGTGTTGCTATGTGTTCTTCCTTTTGTGCTTGCCTTCCCTTCGATAACAAGAAAGAATAACTTGCAATCTTCAAGCTACCTTAGGTCTAGTGAGTTGTTACTGCATGTGCTTGTTTTATTCACCTACTAGTATATTGTAATGTAAGTTGTGTTTGATATTTTAGTTTATACAAATATAAGCTAATGTAGCTAATTTTGAATGGTTTTTGTTGGTGGGTTTCATGCGATTTGGCCTGTCAATGGAGCAGACTTGATCCGTTCGATCTAGTTTGATATGATCTATTAGCTTATTAAATGTGGATAGGATCCTTTATTTCAAAAAAGTGTTTCATCTCTTATTTCAATCGTCAGATCTTTGTCAGAAGTGTATTAAAAATTATGGGGTAATTAATGTTGTTTATTCATATGTATATGTGATGAAGATCCAACAATTAGAATAGGAGATGGAATACCTTTTTAAAATAGAGGATCTTGTTTATATTAAATCGGTTAGATTATATTTGTATACTGCCAATGAGTTCTCTCTCAATGAAAGATCGGGTGTTCAAGTCTAAAGATAATTACTTTCAACAAATAAGACAGGTGTTCAAATTGATCGAATTTGATCTAGAACATGATACACTTATATTAACGACAAATTGTCTAACTATATATTTTTTTTAATGAAAACCAATCAATTTTTCTTTTTTGTTGATGCAAGTCGCTACAAGAAAAGAGACATGTGACGACACTAATAAAATGTCGGAAATATATGAAAAAGTGTCAGAAATTAAGTTACCGACACTTGTTTGACACTTGTGCTAAGTGTCGCCGATGCTCTAGTCGCAATTTTACGACACTTAATTAAGTGTTACGACACTTAATTAAGTGTCGGCAATCACCGACACAGTGCTGAACTGCTGGAAATTAACTTCGCGACACTTCCCAGCGACATTTTGTTTACGTCATAGATTCCCGACACAAATTTGTTAACTGTTGTAAATTTACGACACTTAGTTAAGAGTCGGTAACTCCCAACATATTAGAGAGGTGTCGGATATTAACTTCACGACACTTCCACCGACACTTGGAAATGTTGGGTTACAGTATGATATTTACTAAAAACAATTTTATTTTTCGACACTTATTTGTAAGTGTCGATTATTTCTGACATTTTTTATTTATTTTTTATCGCTGCAATGAATTTTTTAATCGCTAGATATCAATAATTTTTGACATTTCATCTATATGAAAATATAATCTTTGTTTAGTAAATATCATACAGTGTGATATTTACTAAATTTGAACTGTCGGCATATAACAAAAATTGAACTACTATTTGTTAAAACCTCATTTATAAAAGAGAAACATCATTACAACTATTAATTCATTGCTAGATAAAAGATAATACACAATGTAACATCTCGACAACTACCCATAAACAGAATTATCAACAACCAAAAGCTTGTTTCTAGAGTTAACTAAGAGATTTAAAATTGTAACTATCCAAGTGAACAATCTTTTAATCAAAACACCTAAAAAAGAAAGTCTAGGCTTGATGAAAACTTGCATCTTCACGGCAATCTGCTACATGACCTGTCCAAAGAAAATTACTACTTTGATGGAAAAATCAACAAAAAAAAGTAAGTTACTATTCTCAAAGGATTAAACAAGAAGCATCAGAAACTTACCACAAAAATACTTTCTTGGCATTGTCATCATTTCTTTGTCTTTTTTAATGTATGAACCTAAATGGGTACAAATTTTCCAAAATAAATATTAAACTCGAGAAATGAAAATAGAAGACCTAAAAAAGATGCCTTTTGGCTCTTCTTCATTTGCAACTAGAAACATATCTTTAAATTGAAGGTAGCCCACAATGCAAACTATATCATAGTAAAATAAATTTGAACTAACCTCATGTGATGTATTATTGCTAGTTGACAGTTCCTTCAACAACTTAAATCGTTGTTTTCGTTGTTCTTGGTTTTGAGAAAGCCCGTGGACTTGTCGATTACGCAATGGCGATGATGCTACGTGGTTACCACTTGAATTGTCCGGAACCTATCAATATTTAAAGTGTGTTATAAGAAATGAAATGAATTAGGAACAATATTATTGAATTTGTGGAAAAAGTACCTATCCAGTGCCAGAACGTACTCCCTCAGATGACAAATGACTCTTCATAGCTTTGATCTTAGCCTCAAATGCCTTCTCCATAGCAGCTAATTGATCCTTGATCAATGATTGTACTTTACCATTCACCTTATCATCCATTTCAGCCTCGATCTTTGCTAACTCTTGTTTATTTTTAGCCTCTATCTCAGTACGTAGTCGATCCAACTCTTGCTGAGATGAAGCTTCCATCTCAACTCGCATCCTCTCCAACTCTTGCTGCGAAGAAAGTTTCATCTCAGCACGTAACTTCTCTAACTCTGACTGAATGTTGGTGTCTGTTGTGTCTTGATAGTTGTAATGCTTCCGTGACATTGAACCAAAAACCTTACTTGGAGCTACTCCTAGGCCAAGAAGACGTACACGACCAGGTTTTTCAGGCCCCATGACTTGAAAGAATATATCATTCGCACTTATGTCAGGAGATTCTGGGTGTTCTGCTGCAATACGATCCATTTCATCCTACATTTAAAACTTCAATCATTACAATATTCAAGAAAAGTAGAATGAAATTTAAGTAAATCATGACTTGATCAACTTTAATTAATTAGTAACTGTAACACTTACAATTGCTTTTGCTGCTTCTTCATTGACCGGTTTATCTCCCTTGGGCAAATACATTTTCTTGTATATCTCACGTTGAGTTGGCGACACTCCACCCTTCTTTTTTTTTAGCTATTAATGTTATAAATAGAGTTAATAAAAAACATATGTAAGACAAAATACTCAAAACTTCATAAGATAAAATGCTAAGATGTGCGCTGCTCTTTCTTCCCAAAATATTTATCATAAATCAATATACCTCATTTGCAGCTTGTGCGGAGCTCTTTCTTCCCAAGTGGTGTGGCACCGATAGCTTTGTCCTACTAGCTTGGTTCTTTACACTCCTTTCCTAGTTTAGAAGAAACAATAATGTTTGTCAATAGGATATTAATTATATTAGCAGAAGAGAAAATACATCCGGTATATGCTTAATTAGACTTTTAATCCATTTTTACCCAAACTTTCAAGTGCGGAGTTTATGTCCACACCACCAAGTTGTCAATACTAGCATTCTTCTATTCTATTGTAACAACATAAATACCCAAACAAAAGCATCAAAATAGCAAACGCTGGACCTTCGATCAACAAACTTATATTCTAACAAGCCATAATAGTGAGGAACGCAACGAGGCAGCATAATATTTTAATGGAACTAAGCTACAATGAATTTCAAATTGATATAATGTAAAAGTAGAATTAATCTCATGACTTAAGAATTAGTGTTGTTCAGAGCATTTTACATACCTTTGCTTCAGCACTACTCCAATGAAAAACAAGTCTTCGCCACTGACTTTCCTCAACCCTGTCTGGACGATGTGCCAAACACTCCTCTATTGTATGGTACTTGTCAAATCCCTAACTCTTTGCTTCATGCTTCCATTCCTTCCACTTTCTCCCAAGAGACATCATTAGCACTTGTCTCATGTTCTCAGTAGCATTTGTATTGTCCTGTAATAAAATAGCACGATTTCACTTAAACATATATAAAAAAATAAACTATGCATAGAATTTGATAATTTATATTTTATACCTTGATGGCCTTCCAAAGGTTGTCCTTATTTACTTTAGGGAGGAGCCTCCGATCGACATAATGAAGAGGTGCCAATATCCCATTTCTAGCTAGAACACCTAAATTTGAAGCAAGTCTAGAAGCTTTTTCCTCAATTGGTTGCCCAAATTTATTGGTCTCAATCTCTAAAATTCCACCTTCTTCACCCCAACCTTGTGTGTTCATCCATGTAGGACCTCGAGTCCGAGTCTGAGTATGGTCTCCTTCACTTGAGCCTTCATCTGAAGTGAAAAATAAATAATGATACAAGAAATCTAGAGCAACAAACCAACAAAACATGCAAGCAACAAACATGCATACAACCATATTGCTCGTGTTGGTTGTCACTAAGCAATGAACCAGCAGATGATGAATTGCAAGCAATAGAAATTGGAGGCCAATCTGGAGGAGGTTCACGCATGCTATGATCATTCCCCTCCTCTTGTTCAACATGATTAGGCATAGCATTAGGCATAGCTCCTGAACGATGAAGAGGTCTACCTCGTGCCATTATAGCCTAAATGTAAAACAAAGCATAATGTTATAAGCAAAATAATAAATTTTAAACAATTACTATATTGAAACACATTAGGGAAGTAGTGAAATAAGTTAGTAGAGGAAATAGACTATAAACAATTACTACAGCCCCACAATATAAGTATTAAACTGGATGACAATATATTCAAGATACTGTTTCATATATGTAGATATTGAGCAAAACACTGTTTCATATATGTAGATATTGAGCAAAACTAAGTAAAAAAGAAAACTTCAAATAGTTAAAAAATTCTAGTGTCCCTATATCTTTCTCCGTTTTTCACGTTAATAATGAAATATGTCATATCCATGTTGGTTTTACGACACCTTTCTGGAGGCATTAGTTACCACACCCTTGCGTTAAACGCACTGACATATAATTTTTCAATTAAATTAAATTTAATCAAAATAAAAAGAAAAAATAAAATTAAAAAAATATCTGAGCACCATTGGTGCCTCATTCCAAATTATTAGCTTCGTTCTCACCATTAATTCTGCAAGTCCACTCTCTTGTTTTATATTACAAGTTGAGTTTTCATTCAGATTCAAAGGAATGACTAATCTTGAATGGCTTATTAATACTAAGAATTAATAACATATGCTAAATATGTCTTTGCGTTCAAGGCATTAACATATACATTTTTTTAATTAAATTATATTTAAGCAAAGCAAAAATTTAAAAAGTTAATTATAATTGAATACGAGCCAAAGAAACTTGGCTCAAATGAATTATGTATATCTATCATGTAGGTTGTTTAGGAGAGATTAAGTAAATAGGTAAATTTGTCGGCCCATTTATATAAACCCAAACCGGCTCATTGTTGATGTTCAGTGAGTGGTATACAAATAGAGACTAAAGAGCAACTTTGGGAACCCTATTCTTGTTTCTTCCGCCTTCTTTTTTCGTCGTTCCCTTCTTCCAGTTTCTCTCTCCCTGATTCTACGGTTTATTCACCCATAGTTGAAGGGGATAACCTAGCAGCGATATCATCTCCTCCAAGTGAGATGATTCGTTTCTAGCTTTTTCCCAAAACTAATTTTTGTGATTTTTTACCCGAACAAAGTTATTTTCTATAATAGCTCTCATGGTTGAACGGGTTGGGTTAGACGCCAGATTTATCTCCTTAGGAGATGACTGGTTTCTAGCTTTTCCCCAAACCAATCTAATAGAAGAGATTGTATTGTTGTCTTTCTAGTTAAGGTCTCACAGGCTTGATCCCATAGCATGAATGTTGTGCTGTTGTCTCCAGAAAGCATATTTACCTTCACTTTGTATCTTGGTATTGGATTTGTATCTACTTTATCACATGCCTCACAAAAGAATCCGGTAGAGTTGTTTAATTTCTTTCGACATCTGCTATAGCTTATGAAAAACCAATTTACTTGTGAAATCACCTCAAAGATTTGGGCCACAACCCAATAAAATTCAGCCTTCAAAAAAATGAAATTTATCAATAAACGTTTTTTTCTTGGTTTCAATCTCAATTTAAAAAGGTATATTAAATTGTAGAAATAAAGTTTGATATTTATTTCTTTCAAACCTCTGAACATTTAATTATGTCTGCAACAAACATAACTTGAACGTTTTCACTTTCGAGCTCATCTTCTGCACTTCCACTCATGTTTGATGAAATTTGTGAAATTTTTTGACTTGAACACCAGTTGTGGAGTAATATCCTAACAAAGTTTGGATGAATAGATAAATTATAACTAAGAACATATTTTATGCTATCAATTAATTTCTGTGTTAAATCATACTATATTAAACATCAGCATAGGTTGACTGATTACCTCTTCATGTCATGAATTTCTGGCACCATTTCATCCATTATTAATTTTGTAGCATAGAATGCATTTGATAGAGAAATTTGCCCTGTTATTTACATAACATGAAACTGATTAGATTTAATAATATTAAGAATGAAGATGCAAGTGAATCAGTTTCATAGTTATAATACCTTGAAATATTTTAGGCTTGCATAATTGTAATAGGACAATCAGTGGTTCATCTCGTAAGGTTTCGATATGTGTTAAAATCTCATCGGCGTAATTTCCCCACAAGGTGCACTTCAGTTTTTCTTTCTATGAAAAGATAGTATATTTATTAAAACCATGTATGAATTGATAGATTTAAGGTCATAAGGTTAGAAAACGTACTCTATGTCTTCGAGTTCTATCTCGGTGTATTTAGAACCTGGCTCGGATTGAGTGTAATGCTGATGTTTTAATGAACCTTTACTAACGACAATACCGATTACATCCACAATTGAAAAGTTGACGTACATTATTGAATGAAAATATAATTAATGAAGGAATTAAAAAAAGCATCAAAGCAAAAAATGCCACTTATCAATCCTTCGTCGTGGATGTTTGGAATTGACGTAATATCCCGAAAGCTTGTAAAATTGTATATCTATTTGGGAAAATTTTTGTCCCCAACTGAAATAACTTCTGTTGATTCCATAAGTAGTATCTTGTATTTGTTTTTTGTTATACGATATTTATTGTGGTTATTAACAACAAAAACATCCGAGATGTAGTACAAGTAATTTTCACGGATGGATAAATCAAATTGCTTGATTAACGAATTTTTAATTGTTGTCGGAATTCGTCGACCCTGAAAATGTGTAGCAAATATATATAATCAGATATGGTTTTCTCTCGATAGTTACATTAAATTATTTCAATAACATCTATGAGACAGCAAGTTACATACCTCTGCATCCAGAAGAAGTAACTCCACACTTTGGGGAATTCTGAATTAATTTTCTACTGGAATTGTCCATTTCCTCGCTACTCGCACCTTGAGTATCCAATCAAATCTTCCTTTATGAAGGTCATTGATAGCGAATGCTACAAAAACCATTTCAATTTGTAGAGTAGGTTGAGAGAAATTAGATTGCTCGTGTATTTTTTTTTTTTTTTTTTGGTTATCTTGCAGAAAATGGTGATAGATAGCACAACACGAATATATACAGAAGAAAATTTGGATGATCATATGGAATTGGAACCCAATCAGTTGGAAGTGTAGCTGTAATTTATGATTTCATAAATACCAAGACTATACTGATTGAGTTCATTCATTTGGAATTGAATCCTAATTAGTTGAGTAGCTTCAATAAACAACTTCGTAAATGATACAATGTATTGTTCAGGTTCATAAATTTGTAAAAATATATGTTTGAACTTATTTATTAGAGGTTTCTGAATTTAGAAATGTGTTTTTGGCGGAAACTTTCCTAATATAGCTGTAGCAAAATCTTAGTTGATTTTATATGTATATCGATATAGATTTTAGTCAAGTTGTCGCTTTTTGAGTGGCCACACCCACACGAGGCTTATATAGTAAGAATTCATTATATTATTTTGGTATGTTCTATTTAAAGAGTTTATTTTAAAAAATTATGCATATAATCTTCATAAAACTTTCAATTTTACCTTCTACATGTGGTACAAACATATTAACTATATTTTTGTAATTATAACCAACTCTAAGATTACTTATATATCCCTTAATTATTAGATTTTTTAAACGTGAACTTTTTGGGTGGAACGGAGGAAGTATATTGCAAGTGACTGTTTTCTGTTTTCCCTTTCGCGTCTTCCCATTCTTTCCATACAAGTATCTAGATTACCACCATTGCTGCGCCAAATTGGTTCATTCTCTTACATTGATTCCTTCAGTTATTCAAATTTGAGTGAATCATCTTGCAATTTCCTTTGATTTCTTTGGCAATTGCTTAAAAGTGCGAAGTCTGACTCATTTCTTTGAGAAGGAAAAATGGCATACTTGGACCATCTAATGCCCCTACTCTTTGTGGAAATAGTCATCTTTTAGAAGATACTGTTTTAAGATCAAGTTTGTATTCAGAGGACGACCCAACTAGTCAAATACTACCTCCTTCTCAAAAATTCTCAAAATAAATATCATTTTAGTAATTTGTACACAGATTAAGAAAATTTACATGAACACTGATGTACCCTTATCTAAGTTCATTTATTATAGATAAATTGCATGAGTTTTTTTTTGTTTTTCTTTTCTCTTAATAACTCTTGTTAAATGAGAGTAGTAAATAAGAACATTTTTGGTAAAATATGAGCAATTAAATATTTTATAAAATCATATAACGACACATATTTTGGGACAAATTTTTTTTAAACGACACTTATTTTTGGACGAAGGTAGTAAAAAGGAGGCATCCTCACTTTAAATATTACTCCCTCCATTCATAAATAATCGTCCGGTTGGACTGGACACACAGATTAAGAAAAATTAATTAAGTTTATTATAAATATTGGTATAATATATACTTTCCTTAAAAGTCTTTGTGCATGTGATCATAATTAAAGTAGGGATAAAAAATAAGGATAAATATTCTTTTAAAAAAATTTAGAAACAAGACAATTTTTTTTTTAAAATGAACAAAAAACAAAAAAAGATAATTATTTAGGAACACAGTGAATACGTTCTTTCCTAAAAGGTGACTAGGGGCTTTAAAGAGGGGGAGGGTGAAACTTGGTCAAAATACACTCCTCGCTCTTGAACATAACCCTCAAAGCCTAATAGATGGCACTCTGCCTCGTACTTAGCCAGCCTTACCACACCCCAAAGTCTCTCCTTCCTTAATTCCTTCTCTGTATCGATCTCCATGGTAGTCGCTACATACTTTTAACATTCTTGAGCAATGACACCAATCTTCACAAATCTATGATCTAACCAAACTCGCCTACTCAAACTTCTCCTAAAAACCAAAATCACGTCTGTATGTATAAATGGTCAAGAAATAGTTGGGTTCATCATTTGTATTCTCAACCATCATAAATTACCCATATGAATTTTACCCATTTACAAATATCCATATTGGAATACACTTGAACTTAAAGCTTGTTTGGTGTAGCGTTTTGAAAACGCAGTGTTTTGAAAACATAGCGTTTCTGAAACGCAGATTATTTAAAATGCGGCTTTTTTCTTTATAAATGCATTTGAGATATTATGTCAAAACGCAGCTTTTTACTTCTTACTGCGTTTTAAAATCTGCGTTTTGAGAAAAAGCTAGGAATTTCAGCGTTTTAAAACGCAGCTGCGTTTTGAATACGCTGTTTTTTATAACGCAGCATTGAAACGCTAAGTTAAGGAATAAGCTGTGTTTTAACCCTGCGTTTTGGCCAAAACGCACGAACAAACGGGCTCTTAAGCCTACCCAAACCGAGCTCAAATCGAACTACAAATAACTCGGTTCATGTAACCACTCTAACAAGCAACCAATGAGATTGAACTGTCACAAACATATAATTGCATATTCAAATCTTATGAGGATAAAAAAAATAATATCGCCTGCACACGAAAAGATAATTAATCATCATTGTCTAAGATGAATTTTACTCTTTTACAAATATTCATATTGAAAGACACTCCAACTCAAGTGTACAAATCTTTTAAGAATAAAATAATATCACCTTCACACGAGAAGATAATTAACCATCAACATTTCAAATAGCTCAAGCCTTTAACTAGTTGTCCACGAACGAAGACATGGTATATATTAAGTATATATCCTTTTGACCTCAACTTATCTTTTATGACCTTCGACCAAAAATTGATACAAACTTTTCAAAAAACCCTTAAGGCCCTCAAAACCTAACTAAGCTCATTTACCGTCTTTATCGCAGGTCTTCCATTGCAACGCCCTCTCTATCACCATTGACGCCCTTTGCCTCTACCATCCGCCTCCATCGAAGCGCCCTCGAGGTACATCTCTCTCTCCCTACTCGGTCTCTCTCTTTACTGCCTCCATTGTTTTTTCCTTTCACACACATTCTACCTCCATTGTTCGTCGAACGACCCTATGGTCGTTCAAACAAACCCTAAGGTCGTTCGAACGACTTATGAACAACCCTATGAACCGTTTGAATGATACTACGTGAGTCGTTAAAAAATATATTTTGGGGTTTTAAATAAAAAGAGGTTTTAAAAAATGTTTTTGAAGTAAGTGATGTCATATAAGAACTTTGAATGTTTGATTAGGTCGATCATATATAAAAAAATCGTTTAAACAATTCACGGAGTCGTTTAAACGATTTATGAGGTTCTTTAAACGATTCATGGGTCATTTAAATGATTCAACGACTCAAGTAGAGAGATAGAGAGACAAAGATAGGGTTTCCATGGCAGTAGAGACATAGAAAGAGAGGACATACTAGATCCATGGCAGTAGTAAGAGGAGAAAGTCGAGGGAGACGATGTGGTCGGAAACGGAGGAAGAGGGCAACGATGTGGTCGGAGATCGGTGGGGAGGCGCTATTGTCGGAGAAGAGGGGGAGACGTGGAATTCGAGAGGGCGAGAGAGAGACCGTTATAAACTTTAATTGGAAATTCATGCTACTTTAATTTCATGAATTCATAATCTATAATGCCCTAGAATCTTGGAACACATAATAATCACTAAACATATAATTTTAGGAACATGAATTTAAGTACTAACCTTGATCCATGCTTTGCTTGAAGTTGAAAACTTTGATACAGGAATTTTCTTCCTCTTTGCCTTTACTTTAATCTCTTCTTGATGGTGAGAAGAAAAACCCTAGGCCTTTTCTCTTTTATCTCTCTACGACTTTCTTATGTGTGAAAAGAAAATCTAAAAGTGTTTTTAGGGTTTGCAACTTTAAGTCTTTTTATAGGCAGATGAAGAGGGAATCTTTTTCTTTTATAATTTTTAAAAGCTTTAATAATATTTTATTTCCACTAAACCATCAAAGTGAGCCCTTAATATTAAAGCCCAATTAGATATTAAGTCATGTGAGACACTTTTATTTGAAATAATTCAACATTCTCCCACTTGGGCCATATGACGACTTGAGAATTTAATAACAACTTTAAGTGCACAATGTTATTATATCCTCTATAATGTCAATTTGGACTTTTCTCTAATTAAGTTAAAGTTGACTGATCATGGCGGTCACACATCATTCAATCGACATGATCCCTCCCATGTATCACAAGATCAATTTAACTTAAACTTTATCCATAATGAGGTGAACCATAAGCCTCAACCATACAGTCTTCCTAATAAGACTAAACCATAATACACTAAAACAATGCAATGTAAATAAGCAGAAAACATATCCATAAATGATATCAAAGTGTCATAAGATAATGAGCAAATAAATGTTATGCATACGTACACATATAAACTATCATGCTAACAAGGACTTATCCATGATACCCATCTTTTCAACATGTCCACGGAATGTCTTAGGTGGTAACCCCTTTGTTAACGGATCCGCTACCATAAGATTGGTGCTAATATATTCAACAGACACTCTATGTTTCTACACTTCTTCTTTGACCGACATGTTCAATTCGATATACTTAGCACCTTTAGAGTACTTGTCGTTCTTTGAGAAGAAGATTGCTGCAGAATTATCACAATAAATTCTCAGCGGCTTGGCTATACTATCAACAATTCCAAGCCCTGAAATAAAGTTCCACAACCACAATTCATGAACAGTGGCCTCAAATCATGGCACAAATTTAGCCTCCATAGTAGAAACAGCAATGACATACTGCTTTCAACTTCTCCATAATATTGCTTCTCCAGCTAGAAGAAACAAATAACCAAATGTTGACTCTCTCGAGTCAACACATTCAGCATATTCTGAATCTGAATATCCTATAACCTCGAGGTAATTAGACCTCCTATACATGAGCATGTGTTCCTTGGTGCCTTGTAAATACCAAAGGACTTTATTTTCCAGTGGTCTATACCAGGATTACTTTGATACCGGCCTAGCATTTCAACAACAAAACTGATATTAGGCCTAGCATTCTTGTCATTCTTTAAGGGCATCTCTTTAATCATGAACGATTGTAATTTTATTAATTTAATGTGTTGATATTCCATTCAGCCAAGCCACTTTAGTGACTAACAAGCTAATTAATATCATCACGTTTTATTTGATTTTTCATATTTTAAGCCTTAAACAAAATAAAATTTTATTTGAAAAATAGCATACCATCCAATTTATTCAACTTTAACGTTCCTAGCATAAAATATAAAATCATCCTTTCTAGCTTTGTACAATACAATATTTTATTAACCATACTAATAAAATACATTAATACTTGATAGTTTCCAATTTTCCCAAGTCAACAACCCAGAACTCTATTATTGCACAACTATCACAAGCTTATGGATTCAACAAAAGCGCCAATCTCGAAACCAACGAAGGGATTGCAAAGAGAGAAAGAGAAATAGCGGCAATTACAACAACAATTAGGGGTTTTTCCAAAAGGACTATTCGGATGGCTAAACATTACAATGCTCCAAAAAAGGATGGTGTTCTACTCACCTTGTGTGCAATTCAATTTAACACTATTTACGGCAGAATATATTTTAATCATCAAATTGAATTATTAATCATAACAGGAAAATTATGAGTTTCATAGTCCTAGACTCTGATACCACACATAAACTTTAATTGGAAATTTATGCTACTTTAATTTCATGAATTCATAATCTATAATGCTCTAAAATCTTGGAACACATAATAATCACTAAACATATAATTTTAGGAACATGAATTTAAGTACTAACCTTGATCCATGCTTTGCTTGAAGTTGAAGATTTTGATGTAGAAATTTTCTTCCTCCTTGCCTTTACTTTAATCACTTTTTGATGGTAAGAAGAAAAAAACCCTAGACCTTTTCTCTTTTCTCTCTACGACTTTCTTAGAGATGTGATAAAAAAACCTAAAATTATTTTTAGGGTTTGCAACTTTAAGTCTTTTACAGACAGAGGAAGATGAAATTTTTTTACTTTTATAATTTTTAAAAGCTTTAATAATATTTTATTGGGTGAATTATAGGCTGGTTCCTTTTCAAACATTTGTAATCGCTCCAGTCCACTCATCTTTTTTAAAAATTGGAAAAAGGCATTTTTGGGGCGAAAAGACGATTATGCCATTAATAAAAGAAAAACACGCGCGCTTCAGTAATACAAGGCATCGCGATGCACCACTTTGGCAACGCGATGCACCACTTTGGCATTGCGATGCACCACTTTTGCAATTCCGATGCAACAATTATTGCATCGCGATTCACCACTTTTGCAAATAGCGATGCACCACTTTTGGAATCGCGATGCACCACTTTTGGAATCGCGATGCACCACTTTTGCAATCGCGATGCAACAATTGGTGCATCGTGATGCGCCACTTTTGCAATCGCGATGCACCACTTTTGCAAATCGCGATGCACCACTTTTGGAATCGTGATGCACCACTTTTGCAATCGCGATGCAACAAATGATGCATCCCACTTTTGCAATCGCGATGCACCACTTTTGAAATTGCGATGCACCACTTTTGCAATCGCGATACAACAATTGGTGCATCGCGATCATCGCAGCGCGCTTTAGGGAACTTGATTTTCGTTCACCTTTCGGGGGCGTTGCCGCCGAACCCTCACGAGGGACGCTGTCCCCTCGACCCCTGTGACCTGACCAGGCAGGTCGAACCCCATTGCGTTGCCCAGCATACTGCGATTGGCAAATTAAATCAGTCCAAGAACATCTTTCTCTGTTTTCGGACAGCACACTGTCAAGCTTGATTTGAAGCTTAAAAATAGTATTTTTTGGTAGAAAAATTGTGCACAAATATAGTACTAAATTAGGATAATAATAGGAGATTGATTTTAAACAAATTCGAAGCTTAAAACAGAGATTTAAGTGGCCAAAACAGCTCAAGAACAAAGAAAAACGGGATGAACTCAAAAAATTTAAATTTGATCAAATTCGTGTTTTATGCATGAAAATTGATACCCAAACATGAGGAAAGACTATATTAAGAACATGAAATCATTTATACATCAATTTGAATCTCAAATTTCAAGCAACGATGTTGTTGAGGGTATTTTAGGAAGAAAATTTTCAAAATGCCTTTTAGCGCTTAAAAAAAAAGGGTGTACTGGAGAGAAAAAAAGTTTGAGAAAATGGACCGGCTAACAATTTCTCCTATTTTATTTCTACCAAATCATCAAAGTGTGTCCTTAATATTAAAGCCCAATTATATATTAAGTCATGTGAGACACTTTTATTTGAAATAATCCAACAACTTTGAGACTGATTTATGTTTTGATGGACTTTGGGGGTATTTTAGGATGTTTGTATCAATTTTATAAGTTATTTTGTCGGGTCAAAAGGCTGTATTTGATATATACCACGATTTTGAAAAGGTTTTTTTGCCCGATTAACATGGTCGGTTACCCGTTAGCCCGGTTAACATGATCGGGTTTTCACCGTCCGTCAAGTCTCGTGCTGTGCCATCCACGTGCAAATCGGCACTCACCAGTGTCTCGTGTCCAAACGAGTGTTTTCCTCAGCTCGACAGTGTTCCTCTCAAAACTCTAGATCCCTACTCTCGCTCGATTTGATCTGCCCTTTCTCTCCCCTGCACACACACACATTCTGCACACATTGCACTATCTTGGAAATAGAAATGGGGGGATTCAAATGGTCAACTGCGGCTTTCGATTCCAAGACAGGGCAGATCATATTGGTGGCTCTTTTGATTATGATTGCGTCGTTTTACACAGGCACCCTCTTCAGCCACAATTCATCCATTTATGTTCCTCAACTTCCCTCCAATTCTTCATCATTGCCATTACCCAGTACTCTCTCTCTCTATTTCTGTATAGCTACTTGAATAATGCTATAATTATTGGAATTTGGCTTAGATAAACTTATCTAATCATTTGGATTTTACAATTATGGCGAGTCGCTTAATTTCAGTAAATTTTGGTAAATATAGCATTGTCTGGATAAACTCTAGTAACCCTTTTAGTAGTTTTAGATGTAATGCGCAATTCAGAATGTTTGATAAATGTATATGGTATGCAATGTTTGTTGTATATGTTCTTTAGTGTATGCATTGATCTGAATGGTTTAGTTTATCAATCAATGGTGGGTTTTCTTGTATAGGGGCAGATGCTGGGTGTATGTGCATTGGTATTCTGGAAAGTAGGAATATAGATGGAGACATAGTTGTTTAAAGCGTGCCTAGGCTCATCAAGGGCTTGATATGCGTGCCTTGGTGGGCATTATTTCTTTACACCTCTTTTTATGAGTGATTGACAGGTGATCCAGCAACCCCATTTCTTTCTGTTCTGGTGATGGAGGCATTTGGTCGATTGATTTTGACAGGCTTTACTATAGGAAATAGAGGGAAGTGCCTATCCTGCTGCATATACACGTTTTGCCGATGACGCTATGATTTTCTGTGATGTAAGGATGGACATCTTGCAGTATTTGAGGTAAGAATACTTGAAAGACAGCTAACTCCAGTGGGCTATGTAATGGAAGTGATGACATTTGAAACCATTTTCTGGTGGGGAATGTGATCTCTTCCTACCAACTATCTTGGACTGCCTCTTGTGTCTGCCCATGAATCCTCATTTGGGCCCCCATTATCAAAAGATTGAGAAATGACTTGCAGGTAGGAAGAGGCAATACTTTTTTTTTTTTGGGGTGGGGAAGGGCTACGTTTATTATGAGTACGCAATCCGATCTTCCTACCAATTACATGTACCTCTTACCTATACGAGCCGGAGTATCAAAGGGACTATATAAGACGGCCGAGAATTTTCTTTTGGAAAGGAAACATGGAGGATTCTATCTACCCCAAGTTGTGTAAAAAGAATATTTGCAAGCATACAAGGGAAGCAGGTCTGGGTTGTAACCATTTCTTGGCCTTTAACAAGGCTCTACCAATACCAGCCGTAGTATCAAAGGGAACATATAAGACAGCCGAGAATTTTCTTTTTGCAAAGGAAACATGGAGGATTCTATCTACCCCTGTTGTGTAAAAAGAATATTTGCAAGCCTACAAGGGAAGCAGGTCTGGGTTGTAACCATTTCTTGGCCTTTAACAAGGCTCTGGTGGTCAAATGGTCTTATGAAGATGAAAACCCTTGCAGGAGAGTTGTTGTTGGAAGATTTAGGGTGAAAGTTTAGGCTGTAGATATAGGGAGATTTATGGAGAAGGAATTTGAAAAGCTATAGCAAAATGGTGGGCAATTTCAACAAATTCATAGAGCTTGAGGTATGGGATGGCACAAGAGTGAAGTTTGGTTAGATCCACGTGTGATGTTGATAATGAGATCCAGCTCCTTATGTAATAATCTATTCTATATTGCTGTGGAGGAGCATGCCATTGTGGCCTATCATGAGTCCAGCGCATTGTTATTGAGGGCACGCCTAGGCGCGTGCCTAGGCCAAGTCTCATCAAGACTCAACCTGAGCGCCTCGCCTGTCCTAGGCGCTACCCCGTCCATTAGGCACACACCTAATTTGCACAGGCTCTAGGATCAAGGCATTGCCTGGCTCGTATTATTTCTTTTTCACTTTTTTTCCGTAAAAAGATTATTTAAAAAAAGAGAAGGATACAAAAGACAAATGTGAAGTCCATCGAAAGAAAGAAAATTCAAAGGAAAATAAAGGAAACTCAAAAAATCAAAGCTCTCCAATCCCGCTGCGTTACTGATATGGATGTAATGACCCGAAGTCATCACCTACTTTTCAATACAACCAAATCCATTCTTAACTAGTAGCGGTAAGAAGGCAAAACACATAATTGGGCCACTGTACTTTGGGGAAGGTTGCAATTTGGCCACTGATTGTTTGAAAATGTTATTTGGGCCACTGTACTTCAGTTATCTTGCAAGTGAGCCCACAAGAACGTTAATTTTAAATAAAATCCCTATTTTACCCCTGTCTTCATTAAGGGAGATGAGGACGAACACAGGGGTAAAATAGAGATTTCATTTAAAATTAACGTTCTGGTGGGCTTGCTTGCAAGATAACTGAAGTACAGTGGCTCAAATAACATTTTCAAACAATCAGTGGCCGAATTTCAACCTTCCCCAAAGTATAGTGGCCCGATTGTGTGTTTTGCCACAAGGATGTTTCCTTAAAAACACCAATTCTCATATATAACAAAATTTGATACAACTCAATTAAAACCCAAATGGTACAACAATCACTTCGTCAACCAATTACTACGCTCGCTCTCTACTCCACCTCGCAGCGAGTCACACTTCCGCTGCGCACTCTAATCAAATCAAACCTGCAAAATTCAAATAACTGGTGGGGGGTGTGCTTGTGAGCCCAATAAGGGAGGAGATACATAATACCATAGAGTAGAACGGAGACATATGATTCAAATACCACTTTATCCATGAAGTTAAACTATGAACAATAATTCATGCTCAATGGAAAAATAATGAAATCATGCTCTTGAAAAATCAACGTTCAAAGAACGAAATACGGTATTCATGCTCAAAGCATCAAAACATACTCCCAATCATATATCACAGTCTATTATACTATCGGGTTCGGGTTCAGTTGCAAAACAATAACCAAATCAACCATTGACACCCAATCATTTGAGCCCACCAACTCATAAACAATAACAATAACGGGTTCACTGAGACCAATACACCGACTAATATCACTAAACTATCCCACATAATCATACTTTTAACCAAATCACGATAACACAATAAATGCGTCTTTTCGAAATCTATTTGATAAACAAGATGGAACGATATCAATAACTCATATTTCAAAAAACGGAAATGCATATCTCCCTTACCTCAAATCGAGATAAAATCCAATACCGAAAATCACGAGTCCAACGTCAAGTTCTTCGATATAATCGATCTACACCTCAAGCATGTCGACCCTACGAAGCCGGTTCATCAAAACACCCAAGCATTACGAACAAAATCGATATCGTACCCAAATATAAAGTGTTGGGTTTAATATCGGAGAGAGGGACAGATGTATAAAATTTTGTATGAAAACCCCATTAAAATCAGCAGTATTTATGGGTCTAGGGTTTCTTAGCCATTAAGTAACTCATCGGGTGAGCAGTTCAAGCACGAGGTGGTGACGTAGGGGAAAACACAAAACGATAACTCATCAAATTGTATAATGATTCAACACCTAAGCACAAGGCGTCGCTTCTCCACCAAATGATGACTCATCATCTTTATCCAACTTCATCTCTATCTATTTTCATTCTTATCCAATCTTGATCATATCCACTCATTCGATTTTATCCTATTTTGTTCTTATCCAATTTAATACCTATCCACTTTTGTACTTATTCACTTTTTAATCTTATCCAATGATTGATGTTATCCAAATTAATCCTAAAAAGTCACCAAACAATTCAGGATATTTCTAATACCCAATTAAAGCATTAACACACTTAACGACTATAGGTAAGAAAGGTATGAGGTCTCGCAATGGAGACTCCCCTAAAAGCACCCCTAGCTGAGGCCATAATGAAGCCATGAACTCCATTCTATCCCAGATCAAGTGTATGGATGTAGATGATCCCGAAAGATTCTAGAATTTCTCTCTATCCCAGTGCACCACACAGAATAGCAAACACCCCACATAATAACTAACACCCCATATTCCACAACATACTAGCATCCTTGTCCCTACCGAAGCCTAATGCAGCTGCAAAAAGGAAGAAACAGAACCTGGACAAGTTTAACCCCTTCTTTTGCCATAATGACGTTAATTCTTATATGTAAGACTATACTTCTAAGCTTAACCGTTTCAAGGTATGTCAAAGTGTTTGAAAGAAAAAAAAACCTTAATCCAACCTTTTTATGAGTGTTAGGTGAGCAGATGGATGGAGATCTAATATAGAAAATGAACATGCGTTTGACGACTATTACTTGACATGGAGGTGATATTGTTTATTTCTCAAAATATGATATAAAACAACCTATTAGAACAAAACTACGGTGTTTGTCTGCAACATGCCAAGGAGGAAACTAGTTCACCTACTCGTATAAATGAGGATTTAGATGTAGAGGACAATGAAGAATTTGAGTGTCGTATTATGAAGAAATTGATGCTCCATAGTTGGATGAGTCGTTCTGTAACTTTTACTTTATACTTCCTAGACATTCCTGGTTGTTTGGACAATTTCCCCTGGAAAAAGCTTCATTTTCTTTATTTTTTGTTCAAATGGTGCCTTACTTCTCTAAGGTGTGCAACTGCCTTGTGCCTAGGTACTAAGAGACCCTTTTGCGACTCAATGTGCTTTGAGCCTTTAATAACTATGGTCAAGTGGGAATGCTGATCTTTCTATTGAGCTATTAATTCAAAAATGACAGCTAACATTTCATGGAAAGAGACTTGGAGGGTGAATATCCCAGTCAAGATTGTCTTCTTTGCATGGACAGCTTGAGAAGCTATCCTTATCGTAATAATCTAAGAAGGTGAGGAAAATTTTGGTAAACTGGTTTGGCAAAAGGGACAAGAGACTCGTAATCACTTTCTTTTGGTCAACTGGTGTTCTTGTGCAAAAAGGACGGGAGGCTAGCAGTCACCGTTTGGTAAACTGGTGTTACTTGTGCAAAAAGGACAGGGAGATTATTTGTCCCATTTCTTTTACATGTGTGTATAAGCTAGGGAGTTATAGGGGCTGTTGGGAATATGTCTCTCCAAATGTATAAGATTCATTTGCATATTTCCTAATTGATAGATTTTGTAACCATTACTCTTAGTCTTAGATAGAGTGACTAGTCTTAGATAGAGTGACTAGATGCCTGCATGTTGGAAAGTTAGTGACAACTCTACGATAGGACTCAAACAACTATGATCACAATGAACACATTGAAGATGCTCAAGTAAAAAGGACCAGCAAGGTACCTGTAAGATTAGTGCTACCAATACAAACATGCCGATCTACCAAAAAGCACTAATGAACCTGCCAATAACTCCAGGGGTGCTGATCAAGTGGATACAAACGCCTACGTGGAAAAGATATTAACTTTATTTATAAAGTTAAATACTATCTATTTCTCAGCGGACAACTCTGATACTAATCCTGCAGTCTCACGTGGATCTATAGTGTCTAGTACATTCCTCTTTGGGGAATAAACTCAGATCTTGAGTTTGGCGTCCGAGCCCTCACCAAGTTACTTCAATGAAAGGCTGCAACATGACTTGTCGAATCAAACCTTTTTTTGGCCTAATTTTCAGATTCTCTATCCAAAGGATATTAAGTGATGATTTCAACCAACAGCTATATTGTACACAAGTACATCTGAGAATCAAATCCAACGGTTGAAATCACCTTATCCTTCAACAGCTCCATGATCTTCTTCAGCTATTTAAAAAAGTCCTTCACAAGCACTCTCTTTGTGGAATATGAAGGAGAGGTGTGTGCTAGCGTGAGAGACGTTTAAGAAAGCAAAAGTGGCACTCCAAGTATTCAAGTGTTGTGAAGCAGAACACAAGTGAGAAAAGAGAAGAACACTTGGTAATGGAGGGGAATTCAAAATTCAAAATAAGTTTTGTTAGGCATTTACAATAATATGGATTTCAAGGGGCAGGGAACTATATTAACATACTTAGAGCATTTAAGAGGGTGTTTTTTTTAAGTTAACAATTAACGTAGGTTATTCCAGGGAATCCAGAATCAGTCGCGGGAAGTTTATGATCACGTAAGCAGTGGTTAGTGATGTAATCCTTTAGGCACATAGACAAGCTGTTCATTTCTTTAGTAAAGACATGGAAGCTGCTGTTATCTAGTTGTATTAAAGACAGCCATGTAAAAATACTTGTGGAATATGTAAATTTGGGCAACTTGTATTATTTGAGGGTTATGTAATTCTGAGATTCCTTTTACTGGGATGTACTTACAGATTTTGTGGGTAACTCTCTTAGTTCTACTTCTAAATGCCAATAGTATCACTGCTTGGAGTTAGCATTGGGCCTTTTAAGACTTCGCGTTTGTTTTCTACTGAGCTTCAAGCCTTCACTATATGAATAGTCTTTAAACTCACTGATTTCTCTTTTATGCAGCAGGTAGTCCGATATTTACAAACAGAATCACTCTTTCTTATCGAACGAAACCAGTCATGATCCCAGAAACAGGGATGAATGTATGTCCTTTGGAATTCAACGAGTATATTCCTTGCCATGATGCTTCATATATTAAGGAATTGCTGCCAAATTTAGATCTTTCCAAGAGAGAAGATCTTGAGAGGCATTGCCCACCACCTGAAAGGCGACTCTTTTGCTTGGTGCCTCCACCAGATGATTATAAGATACCAGTGAGATGGCCAACTAGTAGAGACTACGTATGGAGAAGCAATGTGAATCATACACATCTTTCTGAAGTAAAAGGAGGACAAAATTGGGTGCATGAAAAAAATCAATTGTGGTGGTTTCCAGGTGGTGGCACTCATTTTAAGCATGGAGCTTCTGAATACATTCAGAGGTACCTGCAATGACTCAGTTTTAGTTCTCATACCCTCCCCTCATTTACGTAATTGTTTCTATTACTGTCCGAAAGTATCAATCTTTGTGCACCCTAAGCACAGAAATAACTTTTACAATCTCAATGCAATATTTTTTTTCTGTAGGAGTAAAAACATGAGTTATGTTGATTCTTAAAATGGAGCACCCAAGTGAAGATATTTGATTTAGCGTAGACAGGATCTCAGAAATCGAATTAAGGTCTCAACTATTGAGGGAGGATATATTTGTGTCAAATGCATGTTCAAATCCTTTGGTAAAGATACACACATTTTCCTGACATCCCTAACCTAAGTCACATGAGGGTGAATGACTGCAACTGAGTATAGGAGCAAGAGGGTCAAAATGGGAAAATGTGAAAAATCATGAACGAGAGTGCCTTAGTGTACAATCGTTTATGTATATGTGCATATGTTAGTGCTAATGTCTGTGCAGTGTGGATCTTCCAGCTTTTTCACATATGCCAGAATTTTAAGGCGAAGATTTTCAGGACCCCTCGTAATCATGTCCAATTAACAAAATATGGGCAATTTTGGGATTTGAAAATCTCAGTTGACGGACTGGAATTTTTGTTTTTGCTGATTGCATTGTTTGTGTCGAGAGTGCACACTCTTAGTGACTCCCAATCAAGGTGAAATGTGACTCAGGATAATCCATGCCAAACCATTGAATATTTATTTATTTATTTAGTCTGTGTTTCAGATGGAAAATGTTAGAATAATGAAGGAGAGGTAAGATGTTGGAGATAACTGTTGAGGCTCCACAATGCCCAAAAGCATTCCTCGAATTATCTTGACAGAAATATGAGAGTATTTATTGTGCAATTTTCCGCATGATTGGAAACTGTACCTGGCTTTGCTTTGAGCTTTGGGAGCAAATGATTGTAAGGGTGTAGCTAATAGCTATTTCCACTTTCTTGCACGATTCTCCTTCATTGATAACCCTTATTTGCGTCTTTTTCTTTTCTTTTCTGCCTCAATTGTTGTATATTAACTACTCTATTTTTCTTCATTTCTCCTAGTATATTTTCCTTCTTTTTCTATGAAAAACTAGAGTCCCGAGTTTTTCTCAAATATCTCAATTCTCTCAGTTGTAGTTCCTTGGATAATGCTGTTTCTGTCTTAATTCCTGCTACTTGAAATCTACTGGGATCTTCTCCTGAAGATCTTTTGTTGACCTTCTCAATCTGATAGGCTGACCTTAGTTCATTTCCCTTGCTAGCTTTTGGAAAGCTAGGGTTCCATGAGTCCATCATTACTTTTAGGCCCTTCCAAAAAGTGTCCACTTTTTATTCTTTACTTTGCGGATATTACTTTTAACATTTTACCCTTGATTTGATTCCTACTTTAGTAGATGGGTCTCACTCCCACATGGGCATCAATGAAAAACACACAACATCCTAATATTTATAATAGACCCAATTAAGTTTTCTTAGTCTGTGTACCGAGTCAAACATAACTCTTTTTTAGGAATGGAGGGAGTATAAATTATTGAGACTATACATGGGGTAACTAAAACCCTGTAGTTTACTTAAAATCCTGAGGGCAAACCACTCATAACCAGTTTATTTTGAGTTGTATCCCAGATACAAGATGGTGCCGAGCTTTCTGTAGGAAAGGTACTAGGTTCATATGGTCCCGCTTGTGTATTCCTCCTACTATTGTCGGTGCACTGTTTTGTTAGTGATGCACCCAGGAATGCACCTTGGTTTATCTCTCCATATGTAAGAGAGTAGCAGGCGGGATTTTTGAAACATGATTTGGGCCCTCAGTCTAACAGGTTAGACTTTTAGATGAGATGACTACGTAGTTATACAAAATAATATATGGCCTTTTCTTCATTAATGATTCTCTGTATAATCTTATGCAAATGTTTATCCGCAAACATTTTTTATATTACTGTACATTGTCTTCATAAATGATTCTCTATATTATCTTATGCAAATGTTTATCCACAAACGTATTTTATATGACATTGCTGCCATGCATACGAGTCTAATTGATAATGCCTTGCACATCTTCTAAATTACACACAAAAATATTTATTTAAGCCATTGTCCAATTGTAACTTAATTTAAACATTTCAGTCTAATATTTTCTATATTACAATTTGATTGTTTAGAGAAGACTTAAATTTGGTAACATTAAGCCAGTACCCGGAATTCATTGAATCAAATTATCAGTTTTTATTGAATGCAGGTTGGGGAATATGACTACAGATGAGAAAGGTGATCTTCGTTCTGCTGGGGTATATCAAGTTCTGGATGTTGGCTGTGGGGTTGCCAGCTTTTCAGCCTATCTTCTTCCGTTAAATATTCAAACCATGTCATTTGCTCCCAAAGATGGTCATGAAAATCAAATTCAGTTTGCATTGGAGAGGGGAATTGGTGCAATGATTTCTGCTTTAGCTACAAAACAGCTACCATATCCGAGCAATTCTTTTGAAATGGTTCACTGTTCAAGGTGCCGCGTGGATTGGCATGAGAATGGTAAGTTTTGCGGAACCAGACATTTTTAGGCCCCACTTTTGAATATTCAAAATTTATTTTTCATATAGCTTTCTAAACTATGATTTGCTACCATTTTGGGAATTTTTAATGATATTTTAATATTTGAAGTCATGGTATGGAGTTAGGGCTATGGGTCGCTTCCAGTTGGGGAGAACCATTGCATTATAATTCCACAACTAGATAGATGTGAAATATTTGGAGGCTAAACTGGGTACTTGTTTATTGTTTCTAATTCCCCTTGATTAGGTCCACCATTTTGGTGGTCACACCCTAGAGCTCTAATTATCACAAGTATAAACTTTCAATTGATTAATTTGATATTGGGTTCTAAAAGTCTACAAGTTTTATGTGCTTAAAAGCGCGCAAAGTTTGTGCTCTTTTTGAATTTATAAAAAGCTTTAACTAGTGAGTGTCTCGAATTTATTGTTTTTGAGTAATTTGGAAAGCTAGAGCATCTCGCTCTTGCTTGATGCTGTCATTAGTTATTTTAATTTATTGGAATTTTCATCTGTTTGCATCAGAAGTCTAGGGATAAGGGGCGCTAAGTGGGTTAGAGATTCCAAACTGTTCCACAAGATGGCCACAAGAAAGCATAGATAGAGTTTGATTAAGGAGATTGAGTTGGATATGGGGGTCGTGGACATGGATCTTGAGGTGATTATTGAAGAGATCACCGGATGCTATAGCTCTTTATACCTAGGTTACAAGGACTCGGGTGATGGTGTCGGGTGCGGGTACTTGTCCATAACTCTGATCTTGGAGAACCATGAATTTTAGGATACTTGAACTCGGCTCAAAAGGATCCGAAAATAGGGTGCGGTTCTTGGACACGGCCTATGACTGTATATTTTTGACTCCATGTACTAAATATACTAATTGTATAAGATGGATATGTGTGGAAATTAGTGGAATATATTAAACCTTTTATTGTCTATTTATAAATAATTGGCAGATCATAGCTACATATTTTAAAATTTCATTGACTTGACTGAAAATCATGAGCTGGAGCGACCAGAATACACCTTGAAGAGTCCAACAGAGTTCCCACACCCATATCAGTGTGGAACATGTAGGATACGGGTATTGCGAGTAAAATAGAGAGTCCTTGTTACGGGTGGTTGATGTTTTCTAGACCAAGTTATGGAGAAGAAGGGATTTAGTAGTAGGTGGTATAGGTGGGTGTCTAGATGCCTTTCTTTTTCTTTGCTCTCGGTCATGATGAGTGCAGAGCCTATGAAGTGGTTTACAACTTTGATCGGTCTCCTGGCAAGGGATGTCTTGTTTTCTTTTCGCCTTGATCGTTGATGTGCTTAGTAGGCCATTCCTCTTGACATGGAGTTACTAGGATTAAGTTTGGTGTACAACCAAATGGATGGGATGCGGATTTTGGTCCTTCTCTCACATATGCGAGCCCTTAGAAATTCATCCATCATTGGTCTCATCTGTTCCTGCCTCATATTTGTTATGTTGTGGGAAATGGGAATAGGGTTAAAGAAAAAGATGTGGATGGTACCTAGATACTGAATGGATTACATCACCAGTCGAAGGAAGACAGAAAGCTCCTACACAGGTGCCAGAAGTGAACGGCTTAGTTGAATCTGTGCTACACTCTCGAATGTATTCGGATCTATAATCCTTTCTAATGATTGGCTGATCCAAAACAGTGTCAATAAAGCCTTCTTTTTTGCCTCTGAAATGGCATCCTTAAAGGAGAAGAGAGCGACCGGAGGCTGAAGAAATGTTCAAATATTGGGAAGCGTAAGGCAAGTGCAGCCTAGTAAGCTAGTGCTGCTGATCGGTAATGAAGATAGAGAGTACTCTTTGAATTAAGAGACTTATGTTTCAATAAAGAGAAGAGAAAGCCAGTCTCCGATCTCAGTCTTGAATTTCTCAGACCTTGGCCTTCCCACTCGCCAAGACAAAAAGATTCAAGAAGGAAGGCTAGCCTATAACTATGGCGAGTGAGTGGAGTAGTAGGAAGGAAAGGCTGATTCTACATGCTTCATTGCTTCCGATAGTCTGAAGTAAGCTATATGAGACCTTCAGTCTTCTCGTCTACAGTAAGGTAGACGTATATGGATAGTCAGTCTGTCTTCCTTCTTGCTGATTCTTCTTCAGGGTAGAAGATCACATCGATCATTCTTTCAAGAGCAATAGGAGTGGAGTCAATAGCCTTAAAGTAGGATACCTTCTTCTCGAAGTCATAAGATAGGCCAACAGAGACTTAGGTTTTCATGTCCAAATTTCAATAGATAGCCAGCTCTTAACCTTAGTTTTCAGCCTCTAAGACCACATCGTATTCAAAGAAGGCCTCTCACTCTGCTTTAGCTAAGCAAAAAGGGAGAGGCTTGTAAGAACCGTAGCATTTCATAATTCATTGCTAATTAGACTTTGATTCTCTATCAACCAATAATATGGGACTGTTAACATGGTTAAAGCTCTTCCTTTGGCTAAGAGAGGGATCGGGGTAGGGAAGAAGAAAGGCCCTTATTTAGCACTTTTTGTGAGCAGTTCCTCGAGTTTAGGCCTTTAGCGAGTGAATCCATTACTAAGAACTTTGAAGGCCTATTAGGCTATAGAAAGTCGTCCAAATAAGGGCATCCATATGATTCAGTTCTGGGAGGACCATAAGATCGGGACACCCCTCTTAGCATTTCTCTTCGTCTTTTCTTGAGGTTCTTTGCCACCCATGACTCCTATTTCTGGTTTTCTTGGGAGGGGAGCAAACTCGCACATTCTTCTGGAATTTTCGTTTTTTCAGGAATTTGAGTGATAGGGATGCTCAATATGTCAGTCACACCTTTGCTTGATGAGCTTTTTCTATTCCATCCTTTTGATCAGGACGATCATAGTTCTTGGATTTCGGATCCCAATTGTCTTTGTTCGGCAAGTCTTTCATGAAAACCCTTACTAGATTTCGTCCAATAGTCACTTTCATTTGGAAATCCAAGGTCACATACAAGCTTAAGACTTTTGCCTGGTCTCTTGTGATCAACTGGTTAAACACCCAAGATTAGCATGAGAGGCGGAGGCCAAAAACCCCATCACGCAAGATATTTGTGTGATGTGCTGAGCCATAATGAGACTTATGAGCACCTCCTCTTACATTTCTTGGTTGGGTGGAGGTTGTGGTGTTGTTTATTTGATATTTATGGTGAGTTGGATTTGTCCTGGTTCAATGGAGGCTTTATTTATGGTCACGTATATGGGTTTTGGGGGTAGAGGAACTCTCACATTTTTCACGATCATGCGCTGTCCTCTCTTTTGCGGGAGAAATTTTCTTGTGTTTATTGACTTTCAGTCAGTAATAGCTTAAATAATCTGACAATAGTTAGCTGGAAAGTAGTTATTGAACAATAACTAGCTTTTGGTCAGATTTTGCAATGTTATCCTAGCACATTTTGGTAAATTGACTCCAATGTCCCTCTATCTAACTTACAGCTACTTCTCCATTTTCCTCTCTCTCTCTCTCTCTCTCTCTCTCTCTCCTCAGCCACTCTCACATGTTGGAAAATGCAATTTGTTGTAAAACCCACACCAGTTTCCATTCCTCTCTCTCCTCAGCCATTCTCACATGTTGGAAAATGCAATTTGTTGTAAAACCCACACCAGTTTCCATTCCTCATGCCACCCTCGGCCACACTAATTTCTTTTACGTTAGCCTTCTTTCTCTTTCAATGCTTGCAGAAGTCTCTAGTGTTGCATTTTCTTGGTTTGCTTTTTACTCCCTTCCCTTGCTTTCTAATCTGATGTTTCATAAAAGAAAACTTTTCATGTCAAACATTAATTCTGTTACGCAGAAAAAGTATCCCCGGTACAACAGTGATGGTGCGACTATTCTCCATGCTTCAGACCAATGTTGTCTAACAGTTTTCAGCGTACGCAATTATAAATGATTATCATAACCTTCTAACACTTTTTAATTATAATAATTGTATTGAATAGTATTTGGAAAAATGTTTCCAGTGTAATCTGCAACTATTGGCAAGGTTTGGGAGATCTCATCAGGCCATGGTAGATGGGAATAATGGAAAGATAATGGGATGCTCAATGATGGGGACATTTAAGTCATTTGCTACATACAAAAAGGGGTAACTTAAGCATAATCAAAAGAACTGGGACCAAAAACTAGATATGGATGATTGAATTCTAAATTATTTTTTTGACCGAGCAGTCTCCAATTATTTTAGTTGTAGTTGACTAAAAAGCAATAATCGTGTCTTTTAATGATGCTCTTTGGGCTTCAGCTTTGGGCGCTTTTAGAGGAGTGCCTATAGCAGACCTTGCGAGGGATTGGAGGGCAGTTCTCTGTTAGTTTTGCATTTTTCTTTTTCTTCCCCATTGTCCTTTTGCACTTTCTCCTTTTTTGCCTTTCTGTTTCCAAATTTTTTTCGGATCAGTGAATGACTTGTCCTCTCTACATCTAATATAATTTTCTTCATTTATATATGTTAATATTATTATTTTTTTGATAAAAAAAAAGATCAGAACAGATTGAAAGAAGAGAGAAGTACAGAGATGGACGAGCACTTGATCGAAACAGAATAGAACAGGGGAAAAAAAAGTAAATACATCTGAAGAGAGAAAAGGAAATAATTAAGAAAGAAATGCACAACCATCCCGCTGAACCTCTGGCCAAAGCCTAAATGGACACCATGAAAACCACTCTATCCCACAGAAGAGGTCGAGACAATTCCTTATCCAGAAAAATTCTGGAATTTCTCATTCCAAATGCTCCAAAGAATAGCAAACACCCCACAACTCCAAACAATATTGCATCACTGCCCCCACCAAACCCTCTAATTCACATTTGGAGAAAAGCATAAATTGACTGGGCTAACCCATGCTTCTCCAATCTTGCCAAACAAAATTTCCTCATGACTCTCGCCCCCTTACAATCAAGAAACCAATGGTGATGAGACTGGGGGTTTGGGTTGGGGGAAGCTTACGCATTACACATCAGTCCGGTGAAAGCTTCTTGTAGGGTTTACGGCTTGCAAGACATCATTACTGTTGAGCTTATGAAGAACCAAATACCAAATATACGCTCCAACTTTGAACGGAACTTGAGCTTTCAAAATAAAGGAAGAGAGAGGAAATGGAGAAGGTTTAGGAGTTCGAATCACATAGGAAAGAAATGAACATCAAGAGAAATTACCAGAACCCTCGGAGACCAAAGATCTATAATCAGGATATTAAAGAACTGCATTGTGAGAGAAAATCAATAACAACAATAACCTCCACGGCTTCTTGACTATTAAGACAATGGTCTTGTGGAAATTCCAAGAAGTAAATACACACCCCCTCTCCCCGCACCCCCAAAGAAAAAAGAGTAGAGATAAAAGCCATATGAACTCTAGACAAGCAATAAAAGTGAGGGAAAGCAGCTTGCAACAAAATATTGCCCAAAATCAGATTCGACGTCCATACCTCACCGTAAGAAGACTTAGAGGGAGGAAAAGATAGTAACATCAACGAATAAATTTCTAAGGACTCCTATTAGAAACCCAGCTACCAATTTGAGCATCCACCCATTATGATATCTATATATATATATATAGTGTGTGTGGGTGTGTGTTCCTTGTAGGGTCCTCCTATAGCTGGGAGGATTGATCCAAATAAATATAAATATGTTTCTGGAAGAAATGGAGGTAAATATTTTTAAAGAGGAACTTATCAACCCAGTCTGTTGAAGAACAATCACTGTTCATGATTTTCCTTGAACAGCCCAGTGGGGTTCAGGATGTATTCTTGTTAAACAAGCAGGGGTTGAGGGTTGGAGGTGAGTGGTGTGGTATGCAACTGATGGTTGGAAGGAGAGAGAAAGGACTTACATGGTCGGAGACTTGGAGTTGGATTGGGTTGATGGGAGAGACACAGCTAACTTATAGTGAAACATGTGGCCAAGGGGAAATAAGTCCTGGCATAGGAAAGAAATGAACTCGGAGACCAAAGATCTATAATCAGGATATTAAAGAACTGCATTGTGAGAGAAAATCAATAACAACAATAACCTCCACGGCTTCTTGACTATTAAGACAATGGTCTTGTGGAAATTCCAAGAAGTAAATACACACCCCCTCTCCCCCCACCCCCAAAGAAAAAAGAGTAGAGATAAAAGCCATATGAACTCTAGACAAGCAATAAAAGTGAGGGAAAGCAGCTTGCAACAAAATATTGCCCAAAATCAGATTCGACGTCCATACCTCACCGTAAGAAGACTTAGAGGGAGGAAAAGATAGTAACATCAACGAATAAATTTCTAAGGACTCCTATTAGAAACCCAGCTACCAATTTGAGCATCCACCCATTATGATATCTATATATATATATATAGTGTGTGTGGGTGTGTGTTCCTTGTAGGGTCCTCCTATAGCTGGGAGGATTGATCCAAATAAATATAAATACGTTTCTGGAAGAAATGGAGGTAAATATTTTTAAAGAGGAACTTATCAACCCAGTCTGTTGAAGAACAATCACTGTTCATGATTTTCCTTGAACAGCCCAGTGGGGTTCAGGATGTATTCTTGTTAAACAAGCAGGGGTTGAGGGTTGGAGGTGAGTGGTGTGGTATGCAACTGATGGTTGGAAGGAGAGAGAAAGGACTTACATGGTCGGAGACTTGGAGTTGGATTCGGTCGATAGGAGAGACACAGCTAACTTATAGTGAAACATGTGGCCAAGGGGAAATAAGTCCTGGCATAATTTATCTTTATGTGGATTTATAATATTAAACTTATACTATGGCAGTGTGGGGTTTTTGCTATTATTTGGTGCCTTTGGACGGACGGAACTCCAGGATTTTCAGAGATTAGGCATCGTCATTGTGGCTCTTGTGGGACGGAGTTGTTCTTTTGGCTTCTCTCTGGGCGTCAGTGATTGGAACTCTTTGCTTTTCCAACTTTCTTTTGTATTTTTTCTTCTCTTTTTTTCCCTTTTGTTTTGTTCTGATGGACTTCTCAACTGTCTTCTTTGTACCTTCTTTAATATAATTGATTCTTTTTTGATCAAATACATACATACATATATATATATATATATATATATATACATACATACATATATACATGTATATGTATATATATATATATGTATATATATATATATATATGTATGTATATATATATATATATATATATATATATATCGAACTTAAGTTTCGGTGGCGTGGAGGATCCGATACTGGAATCATGTGCTTAATGATTCTTTTTTTTCTCACTTTCATTTGATCTATCTATATTGTTCTGCAGACGGTATTCTACTGATAGAAGTGAATCGGCTTCTGCGGCCAAATGGATATTTTGTCTATTCAGCTCCACCAGCTTATAGAAAGGATAAAGATTTTCCAATTATCTGGGATAAGTTGATGAACATAACTTCTGGAATGTGCTGGAGACTCATTGCTCGAAAAGTTCAGACGGCGATCTGGATTAAGCAAGATGATCAATCATGCCTCCTACAAAATGCAGAGAAGAAGCTTGTGAAGATATGTGATTCTGAGGATGCATATAAACCTTCGTGGAAAACACCACTGAGGAACTGTATTACTCTAATTAGTGGAAATTCCGATTCTCAGAAACTCCCTCCTGCTCCACAGCGTCATTCTGTATATTCAGAAAGTCTCAAAACCATAGGTCTGTCCAATCCTAAAGCCTTACTGATCAGTGCACCACAAGTAGGGATGTGTTACACTAAAACTTCCTTGGGTGTTCAACTACTTCCTTATCCTCCAATTTTTTGAAATAAACATGACACTCTTTTGTGCTCTTCATCTGCATAGAATTTAAAAAGAGGCTGAGATGAGTATGAAATGGATCTCTTTTGTTTCTCTGCATTGGGTACTAGAACCGTAGTAGCTATTAACTATACAAAGGGCATAACGTTTGTTCAATGGGTTGGTATCTATAGCTAATTACAAGTCTGATGTTGACTACAGGTATCAATCAAGACAATTTTCTATCAGATACTCTCTACTGGCATGATCAAATCCGTCATTACTGGAGGTTGATGAATGCAAATGAGACAGAAGTGCGAAATGTAATGGACATGAATGCTCTCTATGGTGGATTTGCAGTTGCTTTGGATACATGGCCTGTATGGGTGATGAATGTAGTTCCAAATAGCATGAATAATACACTGTCTGCTATCTATGACAGGGGTCTGATAGGTGCTTTTCATGACTGGTGAGTCAGATGAATTTATTGAAATTTTCCACAATTTTTGTTTTGATTGGCAATTGTTGTTCTACTCCTGCTCTGCTTCCTGTAGGTGCGAGCCATTCTCTTCATATCCACGTACATACGATTTGTTGCATGCGAATCACCTCTTCTCTCACTACAAAAAACATGAAGAAGGTTGCTTACTGGAGGATCTCATGCTAGAGATGGACCGTCTTATACGACCTCAGGTAATTTCATTTTAATGCTTGCCGAAATTGGAAGAATTGAAAATTACCAAGTCCAACAAACAGGGAAGTGAAGTTCCTCATACTCAAAAATAAAAGGTAAAAGAAGAGTTCGAATCAAGAACCTTGAATGACATACTGGTTGATCATGAGTGAAATAATTGTCGTATCACACGTCTGAAAAAATGTACAGTAGAATTAGATTACAAAAGGAAATATTCTTCTTACCCCAAATACCAGTGGAATAGGGCTATAATTTTCCTTTTTATCACTTTGTTCCTGATAGTACCTTAGTTTTAGAATTCTAGCCTGAGATATGTACTTCACAAGAGCATTTTACTGTGTCCATTCAGACACGAATCTGGACTTTTCTTTGTTTAACCCCAGGAAAAAACACCATTTTTAAAAAAGAACACACACTATTTAAACTTCAAATGCAACAGCATACCTAAGTTTGAATAGTTGCAGCTGAAGTCTAAGACAATCCTGTCATTTTGATTGCTCTTAATATATAAAAATAAGATTTATAGTATGTAGCCGCATCTGCAATGCTGATAGCCTCACAAATAGGGTTGCAAATGAACCATATCGAGTCTTATTTAATTTTTTGGGATTGGCTTGTTTCCTAAACAAGCCTAAAACTTTGAGTTTGAGCTCTGATCGTGTAACAACGTGATGGAGTCCGAGTGGAACTTGTATGCTCAGTCCCTTAATTTTTTATAATTTATAATTTTTTTAAAGCATAATTAAATTTTTTTTTTTTTATAAGTAAGGTATATATAAAAAGAAAAGCGCCAAAGCAGGTGATGCGTCCTTTGTACACTAGAGGTATACAAACAAAAGAGACTAGCTATCCAAAGAAATGTTATGCACAAAATCTACGAAATTAGCGTTCACAGGAAAGGACATGGGAGTTGGCCCTTGCACTCCAAAAAAACAACTGACGCAGCACAACATCATTCAAGCAGGCTATGGAACCTTCCACATTATCAAACGCTCTCCTATTTCTCTCTCTCCAAATCGTCCAGCAAACACTTAAAGGGGCTGCCTCCCAAACAAACTTCCTTCTCCTTCGACAGCAAAAATTGTGCCAACATCTTAACATACCTAAAAGCATGCTTGGCATCACCCAAGACAGATTAAAAAGGCAAAATAGCATATTCCATAACTCCAGCGCCACCGGACAATGAAGCAACAAATGGTTAACACTTTCTCCGCTCCCTTTGCATATATAGCACCAGTTAATATAAATTTTTTGTTGTTTCCGCAGATTGTCACCTGTGAGAATGGCACCATGAGCTGCTTCCCAAGCAAAAAACGCAACTCTGGTTAGAGCTAGGTCTTCCAAATTACCTTCCACGGAAAGGAAGTCCTTTCGCAATTGGTCAGTTTGAGATAGTACTGCTTCCCAAGCAAAAAACGCAATCTGGTTAGAGCTAGGTCTTCCAAATTACCTTCCACGGAAAGGAAGTCCTTTCGCAATTGGTCAGTTTGAGATAGTAAGATTTCACCGAGAAGCATTTGCTTCACTCTATCAACCGAAGAACCCACACTCTGGGAATACAAGGCCTCAAAAAATCTCAGCAGTTCAGCCATCTCCCAATCTTGAATATTCCTGCGAAAATTCAGACTCCAACTCAGCTTACCATTTCTCACCTGTAAGACAGAGCTAACCAAGAACTCCTTATCTGAGGCTATGTTGAACAAGTTGGGAAACTCTCTCCACATCTCCGAATTATCACACCACTTATGTTTCCAAAAAAGAATCTCTGAGCCCGTCCCTATTTCAAAGGAAATGAACTTTTCAAAATTAGGCCAACCTTTCATAATTCCTTTCCAATCCCCCACCCCAGTTAGAACTGAAATCGAGTTTGGAAACCAAAAATGCCCCCAGATCCATATTTACTATTAACCACTGCCCTCCACAAAGCGTTCTTCTCATTCAAGTATCTCCAACACCACTTCCCGAGTAACGTCTCGTTGAAGATCTTGAGGTTTTTGATGCCTAACCCTCCGACCTTCATATTGACACAAACCTTGTCCCACTTGACTAAATGATATTTTCGATCCTCCATCTGACCTTCCCAAAGGAAATCTCTCTCAAGCTTTTCTAGTCTATTACGAACACTAGCAGGAAGCACAATTTGGTAAGTTAAAACAAAGTAGATTTTTAAGGTCAAATCTATAGGGTTACATTAGTTGACGTAGTGGTTAAACAACGACATTATGGTTTAAAAACATGAGAAATAAATAATTTAGTGAAAAAATTGAAAAATAATTTAGAAATTATAATTCACAATTTGATTCTTTATTACTCCGTCCCAAAATTGAGTTTTCATTTTTAGTTTTTCATGGAAATTAAGGAAGCTGACTTTTAGGCATTTTTGTCAGCACATATACCTAAATGTGCTTCGTGTCCACGTTATAGCATTGCAAGAGCACACTAAGACATAATTGTTGGCAAAGGTGAATTTAGTGAATTCGTTTAAGAAAAGGACTATCAGTTTGGGACAAGAAAATTTATAAAAGGACAGTTATTTAGGGATGGAGTATAAGATATTGAGGAGCCGACCCGTGCTTTAGTGAGCCGAACCCCAAATTCATTTATGCTGTACTTTTATATTTAACAAGCATAAAATCTTGTTGAAGTTTGCTTACTTAACGAGCTAGCCCAAGTTGGGGTGAGGTAATTTTTATGAAAGGCTTGGTTAATTTGCATAGCTAAGCCCTAGTATTTAATGGCTGCAATATTATGAAGTTGGCAGTTTGGCAAAACCAAAAAGTTTAAGCTCAATTTGATTGGTAATAGTCTAGGCTACGTGAATCAATCATACTCTTGACCATTCCTTTGCTTAGGTTGCTGATGTATAGGGAAAGCACAATCTCTTATGTTCTTGATCTCCTTGTGGGGCCTTCTTGAAATCTTGATATCCGAAAACCTTCCCTGGTGGATTTGTGGTTTGGAGGTTGTGCGGTGGTCATGTCTGAATGTCCTACTCTCCCCTTGCTGGAACCTGGGTTAGACAGAGGCCAAACACTAGGCATGGCTAGCACCCAACCATTTTTGAATATAGTGATTCTGTTTTCAATGTCCCAAATCCTAAGTATGGCCCAAAGACTTGAAATGAGTCACCACATTGCCCAAACTGCTTAAAGCCCATGTTATAAGTAACAAACTATGAAGGCTACATGAAGCTCTCTCAACTGGGAAAATACTTTGTGAGTTTCCCTCGGCATCGAATTGCCCACCAATATGGGCTTAGGCATTTTTCGCAAATGGGGGAGAACTATTTGTTGAGAACATTGATTACTTGGGCCTAGGAGTGACATACGATATCAGGTGGTGGCCGCTTGTGCTCTCTGAGTCATGCTGAGACAATCTGCTATGTAGCTGTATTCCTTGATCTAACCGTGGGAGAGTAGTACATTAAAACATGTGGCACCATGTAATGGCTTAACATTTGGAAATGGACATCACCTAGGGAAAGGTCTGCGGTATCATTTGGGCCCGTGAGAATGTAGGAGCTTAGTAGGGGTGATGGTGATACCTCAACCCACATTATAAGTTTGGGAATGTTTTGAGGGCTCCATATAGCCTTAGTTGCCCGCTATCTATTGACATATGTTAAACATGTTTGGATGATATTGCTACGTGGCCCAATTCATGTTGTTTGGCGGTTGGGGCCGGAGGATACTTGGGCATGGGACTGCGGCGGGAAGTGGTAGATTTGTAATATTGCATTTGAGCTTGTTCAAAGTACCGGGCCGGAGGATACTTCATTACTTTGGCATGGGACTGTGGTGGGATTGCTCCTAGTGGTAGATTTTGTAATATTGCATTTGAGCTTGTTCAAAGTATGAGTCCTGCATTTAGTACTTAGTAGCAAGCTCATGTAGCCTTGTAACATCTTAATTTGTGTTCTTGTTGATGTCTTGGACTTTTTGACGCACATATCAGAACTATCCATACCCTTCTTAGGTGAGGTTGCACGCAAAGAAGGGGTTGGGTAAATCAAATATGACCTTTAAGAATAGTATTAAAATAATAAAATACTAAAGCAAACTAAACACTTATGACCATAATAGTAGAGCTAATGAAGACCCCTTAATAAGACTAAAAGTGAGAGAGGAATAGAGAGAGCACCCTGCAGGTTCTAAGGCACATATGATATGAATGATTTGGTTGGAGGTTTCAAGGGTTTTGGTCAGGAAAGGAATTTCACAAGGACATTTGTTTTTCCCTTACCATGTTTGACTTCAAAATTCCATTGAGAAATTCAATTTGCTCACCGGAGTGATTGGGGGTGTTGGGGAGAATTTCACTTTTAAATTGAAGCATCTTGGAAAGGGACTTAGCCCATCTCGGTATGGAACTTGTGATCAATGAGATGAAACTGGACCATTTTATATTCCGGTTTTGATTGGAAGAATTTCATTGAAGGTAGACTGATAATTTTGTTTTGATATTTTAAATGAACCATTTTTTTATCTGCAAACAGATCAAATATTATTCTTTTCTTCAAGAAGCATTGCTGCAAATCCGCCACTTGAGGATTGTATTTCTAGTGGAGGGAATTTGGATGGGAGGCTTTTGATTGGCTAAGTGTTCGATAGATTGGACCGTCCACGGAGGAGGGTTATCTTTTTCTAATTTTGTGGGTTGTTAAACAGGGAAGGAAACCTGAGATGTAATTTACCAAGCCAAGGAACTGGTGCACGACTTTTGGGGATGACAAGACGCAAGACATTGGGATTTTGTGTAATTCTTGTGCTTTGTAAGGCTGTGGCTGGTAGTTTTCATCTGAAAGAGTCATTCCGAGAAAATCAATTGTGGATGTGGCGATAATCATCTTTTTCTTAGAGAGCATAATTCCATATTGTTGTACGAGAGAGTGGAACTGAGCAAGGAGCTATGTGGGAGACTCATGATCTAGAGAGAACAAGAGAGTATCATCAATGTAAACCAACTGAAGCTCATGAAGAATTCATGAAAGGAAATATTGCTTCTTCATGAAGAAGAGCTTGAGAAACATTATAACTGAATGTCAAAACAGTTTTATTGGTTTCATGGTGTTGAGATGATGTAAACCTCAAACAAGTTTTCCTAAATTTTTCAGCGGAGTCCTTAGGAAATGAGGCCCAGAGAATTATGCGAACCAGAAACATCACGATGGCTCAAGACTCCTTTGGTGAGATGTATTAGCTGTTTTGAAGAACTCTACCGCCAATTCTTTTGTAGAGTTCATGGACAGCTTTAGTACTTTTTAGTTCTTTTGAGTATACTTCCTGTGTACAAAGGATGCGACACCTGTTTTGTCGCTCTCTGTTTATAATATATCTTACTTATCAAAAAAATTCTCAATGCCCTTGACAAGTTGTGAATCAGAAAAAATTCCTAGTGCAATTTGAAAGACTGTCGATGTCTCAGAAAAGCATGCAATGACATTCACCCTGAGATGATGTGCAAAAGCAAAGAAAGTTTTGATTGCAAACCTGCCAAAAAGAAACTCCATTATAAGAAAGACAGCTCCAAGAAATCTTTCAAGCCTTTCCAAAGTTTCAAATTTAAGCAATGAAAGTGGAAATTTCTCCAAAGGAAGAAATCTCGTGGGAAAACATTTGACAAATGTTTCATTTGCCACAAGAAAGGACATTTTTCAAAGGATCCCCCAAAATGGGAAAGTCCAAGTCCTCATCAACCATCTAGCCCAAATAGAAGTGATGCTTCTGATCTTCAGTCGCTCTAGTCTCTTGTTAATGGCCCAATAGGAGACACCATGTTTACCATTGGATACTCAAACTCTTTGGAACCCGAAAGTGAAGTTGAACAACTACTTCCTTTTGATCAAGAAGAAAATTGCATTTTTTACCTTTGGCCAGTAAATCATGCTCTGCTCTCAACCTACTCCAAACTCATCCCAACTATAGCCTTGTTCGACACTGGTGCCTCAGCTACCATAATTGACTCGGACCTCATCCCCCAAGAATATTGGGAACCTTCCCACCAAACTTTTCGTGCAGCTAATGGAGAAAAGCTATGAAACAAGGACCCTTCATTAAACTCTTAACGCCCATGTCCAACATGATGTGCGCGGACATGGGTGTGGGATTTGTGTCTATATATATATATATATATATATATATATATATATATATATATATATATGGGGGTTACTTCAAAATATAACCATCAATGGTTACTATCATATCAATCATTAGATTGAAAATCAATGGCTAAGATTAATTGCATTAAATGACTCACCTACTTATATTAATTGACTCACCTACTTGCATTAATTACATTTTTCAACTACCCATTTCATCTTAGCCATTGATTTTCAATCCAATGGTTGATATGATAGTAACCATTGATGGTTATATTTTTGAAGTAACCATTGAATACTCCCATATATATATATATATATATATATATATATTTATATTTAACTTTTAAATAACCAACTATCAAACTTTCAAATATTCTTAAATAGAGTACCAGAACCTTACTATATTTCACCCATTCCCATATAATATCCATAATTCCTTAATTTCTTATCAAAACATAACAGATGGAGTATAAAAATATAAAGCCATTAGCCATCTCCAAGTACCCCACCTTGTTTTTGGATCCTTTTGAGCCGAGTCCACGTATCCTAAAATTCATGCTTTCCGTGGATCCGACTTCTAGACAAGTACCCGCACCCGACACCCCCACCTGAGTCCTTGTAACATAGGAGAAAAGTTTCTTTTTAACAAGATTAGCTAAACCTCTCTTCATTCGCATCTTTCCCAACTAAGTCACTCGACACAAGCTTCTAGGTTCTCACCTCCCATTTGAAGACCTTATTGGGTTTTATATACTACATAAACTCTCATTTGAAATGGACAAAAGATGGTCTTGAATACAAAAAACATTCAATCACTTAGACTTCATTTGTCCGAGCCCAGATAATTGCTGCCTCGTGTGCAGAATCCCACACCAAGTTCGTGTCCAAACATCAAAATCCTCTTTAGCTAAACCCTTCTTTCTTCGTCCGTCTACCCATCGAGTAAAATGAAGATATCAATCGCATAAACGCAAGCCATAGTCAAATGAATCTAGAACCAAGCTATCCCCCCAAGAATGCAATCAACTCACCTCCCAAAAAATCATTGAATCAACCTCATCCCGATGGGCACATGAAGCTTTTTATGTCAACAAGCTGCCTGAATAAGTCCGTGTAAAGCTTTGCTTTGTCATCAATTACCAACCATTCAACCATTTTCTGGTCGATGACAAATTCCCTCTATTGCAGAAAAGTCACTGTTCCTGGCCAATGCAAAAATTCTTTCCAAATTTGACCTCAGACCAAGATTTTGGCAACTTTGAATCACTTTGATGATAGACACAAAATTGCCTTTTGCATACCAAACCACCATTTCCAATGGATAGTAATGCCCTTTCGACTGAAAAATGCCCCTTCTTACTTCCAAATGGCCATGCTCACCATCTTTCAGCCCATCTTGTCAAATGCTTTGGTTGACATTGATGATATTCTCTTGTTGTCTCTAGATGATGAGTCTTTCAAACAGCTCCTCCCTAAGTTCCACTCTCTCGTACAACAATATGCAATTATGTTCTCTGAGAAAAAGATGATTATCGTCACATCCACAATTGATTTTCTTGGAATGACTATTTAAGATGGAAAATACCAGCGACTGCCGCACACTGCACAGAAATTGCACACATTCTCTGATGTCTTGCCATCCCCAAAAGTCGTGCAACAGTTCCTTGGCTCCATAAATTATATGTCAAATTTTCTTTTCCTTTTAACAACCCACACCTTAGCCCTTTTCCCATCACTAAAAAAGAACCCTCATCCATGGACCTAAACACAGACAAAAGCAGTTCAATCCTTCAAACAGTTAGCCAACCAAATGCCTCCCTTCCTATTCCACTTGAACAAGAATCCTCCAGACTTATGCAAGTAATGATTTTTTGCAGCAGTTCTTCTTGAAGAAAAAGATAATGCTAGATCAGTTTGTAGATACAAAAGCTGTTCATTTAAAACTTCAGAACATTATCACTCTACCTTCAAAGAAATTCTTGCGAGGAATGGATAAGTATTACTGTCATCTCATTGGTCACAAGGTCCTAATCGAGATGGATATGCTACCTTTTCCAAGATGCATTAATTTAAAAGAATAATTCTCCCACAACCGCAATTACTCTGGTGGGCAGATTGGTTTTCTTAATGGAATTTTGAAGTCAAACACGTTAAGGTAAAAGCAGATGTCCTTACAGATTTTCTGTCCTGACCAAAAATTTGAGACCTCCAACCAAATCATTCCAGTCACATGTGCCTTTGAACCTATTGAGTTACCTTCACTTCTCTCCCAAGAAATCATACACATCCTTGCACCATACTTAATTCATGATTGAAGCCTTCATAATTATACAACATTTTTGGAAAGCCTCATTTCTAAATGGAAAATGATAGAGCAACATAATTTTTTACAGATTTGATTTACAACATGCATCGTAGTAGTTGTACCTTGTATGGTACAACTATGCATTGGTAATTTGTACTGTACAACACCTTGAAGCTTGTGTAGATAAATTCTGTTGATGAATTCTGTTGCTCTAGAATTACTCTTTCTAAACATGGTTTCTTCATGAAAGGTTTAAAATTTCACCCCCACTACCCTTTCCTCGGCTTGTTTCATATCCATGTAAAACCTTTACAACTTACCCAACGAAGCCCTTTGTTTCTTCTGCTATCTCGTCAAAGAGTTACTGTTGCAATTGTTTTTAGTAGTAGCCTAGTAGGAAGCTCTTTTCCTATCTTTTCCAAGTGCTAAGTGGATCGCATCCCAAATCCCTCACCCCGATCAAAATTTGCTCAAGCTCCTTTTATGGTTTTGCCAAGCGTGGCATTCAAGGCAACTTCTCTCAATCCATTCTAGAGTTGAGTATGTCACAATCACTTTCAGAAGGCCAGTTATCACTTTCCTCCAAGCACAGTCACAAGTCCCTTACAATTATATTCATTTATTATCCACTCACCACAAGCAGAGATATTTGATTGGTTCAACTACCATCTTGCAACGATCTCTAGACAAACCAGACATTATGAAACCTACCTCCATGTAAACAATGATGTTGTTCTCAATAAATAGAAGACAACACAATTATGTCCCGTAAGACATTTTTCACGAAGAAGTCCTGTGGACTGGGATCATCCTTTAGGAGCAAGAGTTATAGCAAACTTACAACAATGGCAGAATAGACATCTGGCTCATCCAATCTCCTCTTGAGACGAGACATATAATTCAGATGATGACTCCCCTCCCCTAGATTCACTAAAATAATCGGACCCTATTATTCTGACACGTATCAAGATGACCTATCTCATTAAGACTTTAGATGGTTTTAAAACGTCATTCCTATGTTTCTCTCTACAATCATAAGCCATGACATTCCCCTCCAGTAAAGCAGCTCACCTTCCAAGAAATGATTCGTAGTTTTCTCCCCACATGAAAAAAAAGATAAAGTTACTCTAGCCTTTTCATTTTCACTTGTGGTTGTATAATGAAGGTGTAATACGTATGGTGTGTACGTGTCATGTAAATTATATTTCTTTTAAATTTATTTGAAATCCATTGTAGCCTCTCTCTCTCTCTCTCTCTCTCTCTCTCTCTTATGAATAAAGGCAACTTCATCAGGTGTAGATCATCTCGGGTACATCCCATTGTCAGATATTCCAAGCTGATTTTTCTATTCTAAGTGCTCTCCCTCCTCTCTGACTTCTAGTCTTAATAAGTGGTCTTCAGTAGCTTTCCTATTATATAGTCACAAGTGTTTAGAATTTTAGTATTCTTATAGATCTTATTAAATCTACCCAAACCCTCTTCCCCTTCTTTGATAGTTGTCGAAATGCATTGCAGTGGTCTCTGCTTGAATCTTGTCAGAGTTTTGGTGAAGAAACTCGGGAAATATGAGCTAATTACCATATCTCCCAGTTCTCGAACATGCCTTTATTATTATGAAAAGGGGGAAAGGTGGTCAGAATTTAGATGCATGGGATTCGGATTAACTATAATTACTGTTTAGATATTCGTATAGTACAGAACCTTATTTAAAATAGTGATGTGTTTCGGCCATTTAGAGTTATCTCCTATTTTCCCAATGGGGTTCTATCTTCCTGGCCTTAGCCCTGCCTTTGGCTTTCGTATATCCTTTGTCATCCTCTTTTCTTTTAGTATAATCTTATGCAATATATGGACTCAGTTCTACCATCTGTGCATATATTAAGTATGCAATTTCTCTACGGGTGCAAATCTTTATAAATCTGCGGGACTTGGGACACCCGATCTTTTGCGTATTTTTATCCGCTCCGATTTGGAAAGTTCTTGATTTCGATCAACCCACTTGCATTTGTTCAGGCAGTATTGTTTAGCTGGCCCTCTGTTTGGTGTGCACCTAGTAATGCACCATGGTTTCTCTCTCCATGTAAGGGGGGTTGGATTGTTAAAGACTGATATGTAACTGCTTAAGATTTAAGAGGAGTTGGTTACATAACTATGATTGACCGGTTGGTGCATTAGTACATAAGGATTTGACTGGTGCCTTAACATTTAAAGTGACTGAAGCTTTTGACAAAATCAGAATTGTCAAAAAGTTAATTGTACTTGGCATCTCCTCTGTATAGTTTGATTTAGTCCTTTCCAGCTATTTTGACAGATTGTGGAAAAAGTTTTTACCTAAACCCAATTTAGGTCACTTGTGTGTCCTGCTTATGATTCAAGATTGTAATAATATTGTTGTGCAGGGCTTTATTATCATTAGAGACGACGAATCAATTATATCAAGAATAAGAGATATTGCTCCTATGTTTCTGTGGGAAGTTCAATCTCATTCTCTAGAAACTGAACAAAAGCAAATGGAACCAGTACTAATTTGCCGAAAGAAGTTCTGGACAATTTCCTAACATATATTCACATGCAAAGTTTTCTGTCTATCCAGGTTTTAATTCTTAACCAACAATATATTGTTTGTATAATTATGTTCTCGTATTTTGTTTCATTCCCCTTCTCTCCAATTGCTTGATGACCTTTTTAAATGATGGTAGGTGATTAGGCTTTTGTAAGTTAGTAATTACTTGGTGCTCGATTCAGTTGTAAATAGTCCAGGCACAATTTTAGCATTTTTGTTTTCATACATGAATATGAAAAGCAGATTGCTTATTCTTTTAGAGAGGAATATAAAATTCAAGTACTCTTTCTAATGTACTGTTCTTTTTTAAGCAACAACCAACTGTTTAGCCCTGCGCCTCTCTCTCTCTCTCTAACACAGAAAATATTATATAGGGAGGGGCTGGGATAGGGACATGTACAAAACCAACATGAACATTGAGAAGGGTGAGAGGGAGGGAGGACATGAACATATCCAACATGTACATGGGGAAGGGGAAAGGAAAAGGAGGGCAATCCAAGGGGAGAGAGGGAGGGAGTGAGGGAATTTGAACCTTATAGCAGTGTGAAGTCTAGATATGCAATGCACGTTAATAAAGGGATCATGATTCTTAGGATGCTTTATGAACGTTAACCTTGATCATACTTGTTAAGCAGAAGTTTGTCACTGTTAAGAGAAGATGAGAATGAAAGAATGAGATTTGGAAGCCGTAACCTTCAAATGGTTAGGCTAGGGTGTTTATATACATGTGCAAGTGAAGCATAATATTACAGCTAGCACTCTTCATAGTACCCCTTATTCTCTTACACTCCCCCTCAAGCTCGAGGATAAGTATCATGCATGCCTAGCTTGTTACTAATATAACTCAACCTATTCCCACCCAATGACTTGGTAAACATATCAGGGAGTTGTTCACCAGTGTAACAATAATCTTTTGTTGAAGCTTCTCACGAACGAAATGACAATCAACCTCGATATGCCTTGTGCGTTTATGGAACATCAGATTCGACGCAATATGGATAGTTGCACGACTATACACCATAGTTGCATAGGTGTGGAACTACCAAATCTAATCTCATCAAGTATTTGACGAGTTCATATCAACTCACATGTTGATATTCCGCCTCCGCACTCATCTAGATACTACTGGTTGCTTCTTACTCTTCCAAGATACTAAATTGCCTCCTACAATGTGGTTGACTTCCGACTTCCTATCTGAAGGTGAGGAGCCCAATCAACACTAAATCCCTTAACTCTCATGTGCCCATCATCTCGATAAAGTAACCCATGGCCTGGGGCTCCCTTGAGATATTGGAGGATCCATACCACATCGTGGAGAAGACATAAATTGGTTGACGATACTCACCGAAAATGCAATGTCGGGTCTAGTCACACCCAAATAGTTCAGCTTCCCTCAAAGCTTATGATACCTCTCTCAATCAGAAAATTCTTCACCCTCATCAACTCCAAGACTCGATTTGGAACCATTGGAGTCTCTGGTTTTGTGCCTAGCGTCCCTGTGTTTGCTAGCATGTCAAGCACACACTTTCGTTGAGAAAGAAAGATACATTGTTTTGAACAAGCAACTTCAATTCCCAAATAATACTTCAAGTGCTTTAAGTCTCTCGTTTGAAGTCTTTCATGAAGGAAGGAGTTTAGAGCAAGAATACCCGCACTATCTCTATGACGATATCAACATAAACAACCAATAGAATACTCCTTACATCTGGCCATAAAACTCAATAATACACAGAATGATCACTACTACCACGCGTAAGGCCAAACTCAATCATCACCTCACTAAATCTCCCAAACCAAGCTCGAGGAGACGCTTCCGACAATACAATGACTTTTTCAATTTGCATACCATCCCTGGCTCTCCTTAAACAACAAACCCAAAAGATTCTTTGATATAAATCTCTTCCTTTATATCACCATGAAGAAAAACATTCTTACATCTAGTTGGTGGATATGCCAATCACGAATGGTAGGATGCAGCAAGAGAAATTAGTAACCTAACAGAGGCCACCGGAGAGAATGTGTCTACTATTTGTCTGAGTCTAACCCTTGGCCATTAGACGAGCCTTCAAGTAGGCTAGAGAGCCATCAGGATTCACGTTCACTCAGTATAGCTACTTACAACGAATTGGACATTTAGCATATGACAAAAGAACCAAATCCCAAGTTTGATTATCTCAAGAGCACATATCTCCTTTTCCATAGGTGCTACCCCAACTAAAAGAGGAGGGAAAAGTAGACAAACCATAATAACTGACAAAGTTAGAAATGAGATATTGTGCACAACTATGCTTACCTTTGCACAGAGGAATCAGAAATAGTGCTTGGATCTGCAGACTAGAGAACTGGCTCGGTAGGGACTTGATCAGGAGGTATTGAATAGGGCTCATATTCATCTCGTGGATGTCGAGAGTAGACCTATTGAATGGGGGGACGAGAGGGAGGTACAGTGGTGTAACATGAGCTTATCGTGACTGAACAAGATGATAAACAATAAAATCATAATCCGGGTGCAGCGATGATGAGTCAACTGATGATATAGGATAGAATGGTTGCAACTCAAAGAATGTGACATCTAGAGATACCAAATACCAATTCAATTATGGGGAAAAGCAACGTTACCCTTTTAAGAACGAGAGTAGCCTAAGAAGACACATTTTAGAGATTTCGGATCCAAATTAGTTACATGTGGATGGTTATCCCCAAAAAAAATAGACACAACCAAAGGTTTTTGGTGATACAGAGAACAATGATTGAGAAGGGAACAAGACACTACGTGGGATCTGCCCTGAAAGTAAAGAGGAGGGCATTCAATTAATAAGATGACATGCTATCAATAATGCATCTGTTTGACCTGGGCACTTGCATTTGAAAGCAAAGAGCCCTAGCAGTCTCCATTAAGCTGAGATTCTTTCTTTCAACCCCATTTTATGGAGGTGTATTCATGGACCATGCCTTATTCATGCATAGAGGCAGAGTAAGATGTAGAGAAATATTCTTTTGCATTATTGCTACTGAGATTTTTAATAGGCACACCAAATTGAGTTTTAATATCAACATAGAAGCCACAAAAAATAGAAAATAATTTGGAACGACTTCTCATTAAGTAAACCCAAGTTACACGAGAAAAATTATATACAAAGGTAACTAAATAACGATAACCAAGTTTTAAAACAAGGGGAAGGACCCCAAACATCGTAATGTTCCAACTCAAATGGGGCATTTGCCTTTTTATTGACCCTAGGAAAGTATGACACACAAGTTCACAATTTGATTTAGACAAAGATCATAAACTAGGACATAAATTCTTCGGACTCGAGAGAGAAGGGTAACACAAGTCGCAATGCATTTGATGCGGGGTGAGAGAAGTAAGACTGGAACAAGCAACTGGCGGAGGACTAACATCCAGAAAGTTTACTTTCTTTCTTTTTGCATAGCCTCTACCAATAAGCTTAGTGATGGACAACAAAATTGAATAGAGAACTAGGAAGATACAGAGAAGATAAAGATAGAGACGGAGTAAGACAAGTAACGCTACTCGTCTTAACAGGTGAGATTGACACATCATCTAAAGTGACACTAGGCAATATAGAAGGGGTAAACAAAGATAGAATACGTGTTCTCTAGTCATATGATCGGTTGCACTAGAATTAATGACCTGTTTGCACTAGAATACCTGTGTAGACAAAAGTTGCAATGGAAGAGGTAGGCGGTTGAGAGATGTGAAATTTTGTATATTGAGCATATTCTTTGTCGACATCATAACCATCTTTCCTTCAGTTGGTTGAGATGACGGACTAATTAGCTAGGGGTTAGAAGCCACATCAGCAAACCGATTACTAGGGTTTGCTTACTAGGAGATTTTCCATGTAGCTTCCAACATTTGCGTTGCACATGTCCTAAGTCCCCACAATTATAGTAGACTTTACCATCCTAATTCCTTCCACGACCATGTGTGTCCTCGCCATGACCATTGTTATTAAAGGCGGAAGGCGAGAGGCGGGCGCGCAAAAGGCGAACAAGGCGATAATTAAGAAAAATAATTTAAAAATATTATATATTATAGATTTTTTCATAAATTATTTATAAATAAAAATACTTTATGTAATTTAGTCCACAAATAATAGTAATAACACTATTTTCCATTTTTAAGTTATGTATTTAAACAAAAAAACTACATTTTTTTTCTTGAAAATCAAAAGGTTAAAGGTGGATTTTTAAAAATATAAACAATAACCATCTATATCTTCGTTAAACCAGCCATCCAACTTTGAATCTGACCTGACATGTGGATACTCCGACGACCCTGTCTAACCATTCCGGTGAGATTCCGGCGCCGGCCACCGGCCAACTTTTTCGGCAGTAAAAATTACATGGATGTGATCTCCTTCTCAAGGAGATGACGAATGTGGCCTTGGATTGGACAATATTTAGTAGATCTATCTAGATCTAATAAAAAAAATGAAATCCAGCCAAAGTTCCACCGAGCATCACCTTTGCTCGCTTCTCGCTTTACGCCTAGGCGAAACAAGCGACTGCCTAGTCACTTCTCTAACATCGCCTCGCTTGAGATTATTGAGGCGACATACCCTTGCCTCTTGCCCTCGACGAGCCCCTCGATCGCCTTTAATAACTATGACCATGACCACCACGACCTTTTCTATCACCTTTGTGACCATCATGAACATAGATATCCTAACCTGTAGCCCCTCTAAGACAACTGACTCAAAAGGGCAGAAGATTCACCCATATCACCCTTTTAAGTAGGTTTTCGTGAAGCTCGTGAAACATGAGAGAAAGCCCCAGAGAGGGAGCAAGATAAAATCCGCGAACGAGCTGTAGCAAACTCAGGTTGTAAACCAGCAAAAAAACGATTACACGAAGTTGCTCACGTTGTGTGTGCATCTGCTTAACATGAGCAGTAATAGGAAGTAAAGTACTCCACTCGTGAGACTTCTTAAACCGAAAAGTACTGAGTTACAATTCGATCTTACTGATTCGGTCTAAACACATCGTGGGGCAAGTCATAGAGATGATTCCGACTGTTGCGGCCTACATCACCTCTAGGTACTCCCAAAGATCCTTGACCGTTTTAGTGTGGGAATCTAACTTAGTAACATATTGGTCATTGAATTCATAATCTGCCCATAAAGAAATGCATCATCACGAATCCATGGCTTCACACCATCACCTGTTTTAATTTTAGTGAGGTGATCACCATTCTCCATTCCAATTAGACGCCTACTAACCACCTTCCGCCACATTATGTACTTAGTTCCATCAAGTTTCTTACCTGTAAGCTTGTTGGAAGTAGTAATGACTACTGAGACAGCCTTGGTAGCCTTAGAAGTCAACATATCGATGAGAACAATAACACAAATCACACACCAAACAAAATTAGAGTAGTACAAAAGCGACAAATCAACCAGAAGACAACCTAAAGACACTTCCAACTCAAAAACCAATCGCACACCTAGAATAGTCACGTCGAGGTGAGCCCGGTGAACTGGTTTTTTCCCGTAAAATTCCGGCTTGGCCGGTTACTCGAGCTTTGGATATGGTAAGATTTTCCGGCGACGGAAAGAGTACCGCCGGAGTCATCCCGAGCAGAAGAATCTTCTTGTTTGGGGGGGAGGAGCATGTCTCAAGAAAACTGACCGGAAGTCGACTCGTAAGTTAGTTCCCAAACCAACTGTAGTTGTCCGACGATCTCCTCAGTTCAAATTCAATGCAACCTGTTCTTAGACATGCCCATTCGGTTCCAAAAATCGGAACCGAACCGGTTTTGGAACCGCCCAAACCGTGAACCTTCATGATTAGGATGGTTCGGTTCCGGTTTGTATTTCTCAGGAACCGTGAAACTTTCGCTTCCAAACCGCCATAAAACCGTTCAAAAACCGTCAAATTCAAAATTTAAACGTTTGAAACTTTGAGTTTTGAAACCATCTGCTCCTACATACTTCACGCCTACACCTAACCTCCTTGGAGGTTAGACTTAATGAAAGACGGGAGGAGACTTGATAAAAGGATGGATGAGTCTAGCATAGTAAATTTTGAATGTCAAAATCAACCTACTATATCATCATCGCTAACACACCCTAAGCATTTTTTTTTAAAGTTTGTATTTTGATAATTAATAATATATTATAACATATTTTTTTTACACTTTATAATAGATTTTAAAAATTAAAATAAAAACAAAATTTATAAATAATTCAAAAAATTTAAAACCGGGAAACCGAAACTAGAACCGGCGAATCGGAACCGAAGAAACTCTACGGTTCGGTTTCGGTTTGCCTTGTCACGGTTTTTTGAACCGGAACCAGTTTGGGCATGTCTACCAGTTCTGCGCACAAAACAGTGGCACAGTCTCCACGTCCAGGGTTGGCCTGCGATCACTGTCGCACACACTTGGCGACTCAAGAACAGCTAGGAAACCCCGTCTCTACTGTATCATGCGGAGACGAAAATAACAAAATAAAAAATAAAAAAAAAGAAAAGAAAAGAAAAGAAGAGTGAAGAATTGAGATTGGTCGGCACAGGTTTCTTAGAAAGATTTGTGCTCAGATACCTTGTTGATTAATACGAGAAGACGAGAATGAAAGAATGATATTTGGAAGCCGTAACCCTTAAATGGCTGGGCTAGGGTATTTATATACATGTGCAAGTGAAACATAATATTACCATTAGCACCCTTCATGGTGCCCCTTATTCTCTAATAGTCACGAACTTGAAAGGCTAGCTGTTCCAGCTTTTGCTGTATTTGTCATTTGGGCACCCTTTAGACTTGAAAAATAGTATACTTATATTCTTCATTCTTGTACTTCTCATATTCTATTAATATCAAAATAGTAATCCCCCACTTATTCTGCTAGTAAAGGATTTTGTTATATAAGGTTGGGTAATGCCTGCCTCGTCAGTCCCCCGAAATGTGCATGCTACGTATAATTTTGCATAACCTGCTCTTGTTTGTTTGTTTTGTTCTTTATTTTTTTTTATAAATAAAGAGCTGAGAAGAATAGACCTTATATTACTTATCAAAAAAAGAATAGATCTTATATTTCTCTGTTTTTCTTTAAGTGGTGACATCCAACTCAAGTTATTCCTTCAATTTTGTTGCATGTCATCATAAACCTTGGTGCAATTTATGAGTTTTACCGTTTCCTTGACCCAAGTTCTCCTCTATAGCATTCGCTGCAGTGATGCTTAGAGTAGGCATGGCGTGTTTAGCAGCAACATATCGCGTTAGGCAGCCACAATTGACAATATGCCTTTCTTTGTCTTTCCTCCCCCCTCCCCTAAATGTGCCTTTTATCCTACTTTATTTCTTTGATTACTTTTCTTCGAGTGGTTTCTGGAGTTTCTTTTTGTTTTGTTATAGGGGTTTTTTTTGGTTGGGTGTGTGTGTGTACTGCCCCCATGCATATATTCCTGAACTTTCAAGATATTATTAAGTATGACTATTATTCAGTTTCAACTTGAGACTTGTGTGCTTTTTATTCTCAGCTAACTAGTCAGATTGTTCATTTGCTGGGATACCATGAAGTTGACACTTGATAGCCTAACTTTTGCTGTTTGCGTTTAATGTTAAAGAACAAAGTGCTCTTTTCTTTCATGAATAGGCCGCGTGCTACTCCAATTCTCGCCATGCCAGGAGTTGGTCCTCAGAACAAAGTGAAACAGACTAAATTGGGTCTGCGCTCTGTGACAATACCGCATCTGTTCCAAATTTTGGCCTTAGCTCCACGTTGGTTCTTCCTCTCTATTTTCATCAAGTTAGGTACAGGTTAACTACAAGGGTCACCGCCTGTCCACGGTGTTATTTAACACTGGACTTAGAAGATGTAACGCTATTAACACTCTCAAAACCTATTAATATACCCACCTTCTACATACACCCCTGATCTTAATTTTTAAGTCGTTCAAATACTAACTACACCACATATTTTACTCCCTCCGTCCCTTAATTATTGTCATGTTTGATCCGGTACACAGATTAAAAAAAAATAGTTGACTTGATTATTAATATTGGTATAATGTGTAATTTTCATTAATGCTCATGTGCAAGTATTCCATACTTAAAGGAGGAAAAAGTAAGGGTAAAACGGTAAAAGTGATGTCTTAAAAAAGAAAATTTTCAAACAAGACAATTATTTTGAAACAAAAAAAAAAAAAAGAAGACAATAATTTAGATACCGGGGGAGTACTATTTTACCCTACTTGAGACTATACCAATTTCTTCCCTCTCATTCCCCCCTCTTTGTTCGACAGCCTCTCCCTTATGTTCGACACCCCCACCCCACCCCACCCACCCCACGATTCAGTGCCCAAATTACTCAAATCATCAACCCAAGCCAGTGACAAAGGTACATCCACGCGGGAACCAACTCTCATCTGCTCAAGGAAGAACTGCTCCTGCTCCCAAAGCATAAGTTGTCTGGTTCTGGCTAAAGCCCTATGAAAAAGAGCGCATGCACCTTACAGAAAAGGGGTCAACTTCCACTATGGTAACAAAAGGGATCATTAATCAAGTCAATCTCGGAATATAATCAAGAGATTAAAAGAATGAATAAAACAAAGAAAAGAAATAATTGAACAATTATTTGCTTTAAACTTACAATTGATAAGCTTGTAGAATCGATCTCGTTTTCATCCAAGTCAAAGAGGAAGTTGGTGAGAAGGATTTTGAGCGAATGAGTTCGAATATCTAGAAAATATTCAAGTGGATATGGTGATGTAAAAGAAAAAAAAAAACAATGTTAATTACCAGTTATGGTGATGAAAAAGAAGGAACTTAAAAGAGATTTGTCTAAGCTTGTGTTTGTTTGTGTGTGTGAGAGAGAGAGGGATTACCATGGCGGAGGTGGAGAGAGAGCTCCGGTGGTAATTTAGTCTTTTTAATTGATGGTATTTTTGTAATAAAAGACAAAGGGGTGTATTAATAGGTTTTTAGGGTGTTAATAGAGCCGCCCACTTAAAAAACCATCTACATATGCTTTACGCTCAATCATGCCGCATAAAACTTCCTATTGTGTTATTGTGGTTGAAAGCGTAGAGTTAGCATACTTATTCTTTGGATACCATCATTGCTTCTCCAGGAAAAGTTCACCAGAATGGGCTTAGTTGAGTGGGAAGTGGGTGGATTTGTAGGCTATTCAGGGTTCAATTCTTGTAGTTAGCAAGTGATAGGGATTTTCAACTTAGTTGAGTGGTAAGTGGGCCTTTTCAGGCTATTCACTCGGTTTAAGAGTTTAATTCCTGTAGTTAGCACCTATAGGTATTTTCAACTATCAACTAGTAGTGGTTTTTTTTTCTTTTGAAAAACAAAGGAAAAATTGCTGGCCGGTCCACTTTTTCAAAATTTTTTTTTCTTTAGCACACCTTTTTTTTTTAACCGATAAAAGGCATTTTGAAAATTTTCTTCCTAAAATACCCTCAACAACATCGTTGCTTCAGATTTGAGATTCAAATTAATGTATAAATGATTTCATGTTGTTAATATAATCTTTCCTCATGTTTGGGTATCAATTTTCATGCATAAAACACGAATTTGATCAAATTCAAATTTTTTGAGTTCATCTCGTTTTTCTTTGTTCTTGAGCTGTTTTGGCCACTTAAATCTCTGTTTTAAGCTTCGAATTTGTTTAAAATCAATATCATATTATTATCCTAACTTATTACTATATTTGTGCACAATTTTTTACCAAAAAATACTATTTTTGAGCTTTAAATCAAGCTTGACAGTGTGTTGTCCGAAAACAGAGGAAGATGTTCTTGGACTGATTTAATTCGCCAATCGCAGTATGCTGGGCAACGCAACGGGGTTCGATGCATCGCGATGCAGATATGGCTCATCGCGATGCAGATATAGCTCATCGCGATGCACATATGGCTCATCGCGATGCAGGAGTTCTTTATCAGACTTATTAATACGAATGATCCATATATGGCTCATCGCGATGCAGATATTGCTTATCGCGATGCAGATATAGCTCATCGCGATGCAGGAGTTCTTTTATCAGACTTATTAATACGAATGTAAAAGTGATGCATCGCGATGCAAAAGTGGTGCATCGCGATGCCAAAAATAATGCATCGCGATGCAAAGGTGGTGCATCGCGATTTTGGTTCCCTAAAGCGTACTGCGATGATCGCGATGCACCAATTGTTGTATCGCGATGCACCACTTTTGCATCGCGATGCACAAATTGTTGCATCGCGATTCTCCAATTTGTAAAAGTGGTGCATCGCGATGCAAAAGTGGTGCATCGCGATGCCAAAAATAGTGCATCGCGATGCAAAGGTGGTGCATCGCGATTTTGGTTCCCTAAAGCGCGCTGCGATGATCGCGATGCACCAATTGTTTCATCGCGATGCCCCAATTTGGTGCATCGCGATGCAGAAGTGGTGCATCGCGATTTCAAAGTGGTGCATCGCGATGCAAAAGTAGTGCATCGCGATGCATGATGTTACTGAAGCGCGCGTGTTTTTCTTTCATTAATGGCATAATCGTCTTTTCGCCCTAAAAATGCCTTTTTCCGATTTTTAAAAAAGATGAGTGGACTGGAGCGATTACAAATGTTTAAAAGGGGACCGACCTGTAATTCACCCAAAAACAAATTCATGCAATAATAAAAAATAAAATAAAAACGATGATGAGATAAAATCACAACTACTTGAAAGTTGGAACACAAGAAGTAGGAGCCCAAGTGCACTGAGGCCCAACAACCACTGATGCATCTTCTTTGTGACAATATTATTCAAGAAATTGCTGGCCGGTCTACTTTCTGAATTTTTTTTTCTCTCCAGTCTACCTTTTTTTTTTTAAAACCACTAAAAGGCACTTTGAGAATTTTCTTCCCAAAATGCCCTCAACAACATCGTTGTTTCAGATTTGAACTTCGAATTGATGTATAAATGATTTCATGTTGTTAATATAGTCTTTCCTCGTATTTGGGTATCAATTTTCATGCATAGAACACAAATTTGATCACAATTTGATCAAATTCGAATTTTTTGAGTTTATCCCGTTTTTCTTTGTTCTTGGGCTGTTTTGGCCACTTTAATCTATGTTTTAAGCTTCGAATTTGTTTAAAATCAATCCCATATTGTTATTCTAACTTAGTATACATTTGTGCACAATTTTTCTACAAAAAAAAAAATACTATTTTCGAGATCCAAATCGAGCTTGGCAATGTGATGTCCCAAAACAGAGTAAGATGTTCTTGGACTGATTTTGGGACTTTAATTAATGATTTGAGTTTGAATTTTGTATAATATTAATACCATACTGTTATAGAAGTCAATACCATGTTTGTATGTAAAATTTTCAACCAAAAACAATTATTTTGATCGATTTTGATATTATATTAAATTGGGCATCGGGATGCCTTAAATTAGACATCGGGATGCCTTAAATTCACCGATCGCAGTATGCTGGGTAACGCAAACGGAGATAGTCAGGTCGCAGGGGTTTTCGGGGGCAACGCCCCCGAAAGGTAAACGAAAATTAAGTCCCTTCCAGCAGTTAAAATTCAAACAGTGCCTTGGTTGCTCATCGTGATGCCTTGGTTACTCATCGCGATGCCTTGGTTACTCATTCCGATGTCTTGGTTGCTCATCGCGATGCCTTGGTTACTAATCGCAATGCCTTGATTACTCATCGCGATGCCTTTGTTACTCATCGCGATGCTTTTGTTGTTCATCGCGATGCCTTGGTTGCTCATCGCGATGCCTTGGTTACTCATCACGATGCATGTGTTGCTCATCGCGATGCCTTGGTTGCTCATCATGATGATTAACCCACACGATGCCTTGGATTACTTATTGCAATGCCTTGAGTTACTGATGCGCGCGTGTTTTTCTTTCGTTAATGGCGTAATCGTCTTTTCGCCCAAAAAATACATTTTTTCGGTTTTAAAGAAAGATGAGTGGACTGGAGCGATTACAAATGTTGAAAAAGGGACCGACCTATAATTCACCCAATATTTTGTTGGAATATTATGGGCTAGTATCTATGGTTTTCAACCGCTTTAAACCCCAATATTTATTTTTAACGGGTAAAGTTTAATTTAGTGGATAAATGACTCAATTGTTCCTACAATGTCCCCTAACAATCTAAATAACGACATCTTCCTTAAATTTTTCCTGTAAATCCTTCCTTCCATTCCAACCATTATTTACTTTTGCTACAACTTTCATCTCTCTCTCTCTCTCTCTCTCTCTCTCTCTCTATCTATATATATATATATATATATATATATTTGTTTATATATCTATATCGATAGTGGAGCTTGACCAGAGGTGTCTTTGTTTAAACTATGTTGCGTAGAAAGTTGCAAACGAAAACTAAGCATGTTACAAAATGAAATTATCTTTCAAGGTTTTAATATAAGCCATATTAACCATCCGTTTCATATGAATAGGCTTAGTGATTGCCATGGATATTTATTTACCCAAATCAAAGCAAGACCAAGGCTTCTCCTTTGGTCCATTCCATCCTCTTCTGCTTATGAAAACAAAAGAATCTGTTCTCTTTCTCAACTTTTTGAGGGAAATATGTTCAAACAAAGCGGCAAAAGGCATTAAGCCCTAGAATCGATCCGAAATTAGTTTCAGATCTTATTGGTTTGGGAGGAAAGTCAAGGTTGAGAAGAGGGTGAGGTGGAGCAGCAGTGAGTGGGTATTGACGACGGCGAACAGGAGGAGGAAGGCGTAATTGAAATAAACTTTGTGCATCAGAAATAAAATTTGTACATTGCAATGCAGCAAAACAATACTTTTTAGTACAATTTTGTGTATCACGATGCACACTTTGATACATCGCAAGTGTAAATGGTGTGACACACAATTTGTGCATCGCGATGCAACAAACAGTACTTTTTAGTAAAAATTTGTGCATCGCGATACACACTTTGATGGATTGCAAGTGTAAAGGCGTGGCACACAATTTTGGGTGCCTAAGAAAAGTGTGGCGCTCATATTGAAAAAGGCATGGCGCAAAATTTTAATTTATGCATCGCGATGCAAGAAAACATTTTTAGAACAATTTTATGCATCGCGATGCATACTTTGATGCATCGCAAGTGTAAAAGGTGTGACGCACAATATGTGCATCAGAAATAAAATTTGTGCATCGCGATGCATCGAATTTGGAATTGCGATGCATAGCATGTCTGTTCTGTGTTTTTTAAGGGCATAAACGATATTTCGTAACAAAATTATCTTTTTCCAGTTTGAAACAATTATAAAGGTCTAATATGATTGAAAATTTATCAAAGGGGACCGACTTGCACTACACCCTTTTTTTTTTTTTTTTGTAGGCCCATGTCCGAGCCAAAAATCTTTTGACCAAAGAAACTAGGGAGAAATTCGGGCGGGGCCCCTTTGGTGAATATTCAACTACTGAAATTCACTATATTTTTTTTTAGCTGAAAAAAGGAATTTTTGTGGGGAAATGTCGTCTATGCCCTTAAGAAATACGAACAGACACGAGACACATTGCAATTCCAAAATTGAAGAATCAGAATTCCAATTTGATGCATCGTGATTTTTAAATAGGCAAAAGACACTTTTATGGTGAAATGTCGTCTATACCCTTAAGAATTCGAACAGGCACGTGATGCATCACACAATCCAAATCTATGCATCGCAATTTCAAGTCGATGCATCAGGATTCCAAATTGATATATCGCGATTAAACTTTCGTGTATCGTGATGCATCGCGTAACGTGAGATGCATCGCTAGGTAGTTATGACGGTATGACACTTAAAAGGTTTCTGCATGAATTAGCCTATAGTCGGTTCGTATCGAAACCTAATCGTACGATCTATTAAGGAATAATTGCATGTCAATACCATTCTTGGGATTTTTAATCGCTTTACACCCTGATACTTGTTTTAAACCGAAAAAGTCCAGTTTAGTGAATAAATGACCTAATTATTTTAAAATGCCCCCGTAGCAATCTAACGAACGCAATGTATCACAATTCCAAATTGATGCATCTTAATTCGAAATTGATGCACCGTGATTCAAAATTGATGTATCGCAATTTTTAAACTGGCAAACGCACTTTTGTGATGCATCACCATTCCAATTCGATGCATCGCGATTCGAAATTGATGCATCACGGTTTCCTTAAGAGTTCAAATTCAAAATCGATGCATTTCAATTCCAAAATTAATGCATCGCAATTTCAAAATCGATGCATCGTCTGTAAAAACGATGCATCGCGTGCAACAACGATAACAAAGCTGCGGTTTAAAAATTGCGATGCATCAATTTCAAATCGCAATCCATCAATTTGGAATTGCGAGGCATCGATTTAGAATTGCGATGTATCGCGTGTTTGTTCCGTGTGTTTTAAGGGCATAGTCGATATTTTGCAACAAAAGTGACTTTTTTCGGTTTGAAATAAGTATAGTGGTCTAAACGGATGAAAAATTTATCAAAGGGGACAGGGCCGAAGTTCACCCATTTATAAACCATTATCTAAAGGGTGTGATTAAGAACTATCATGCTCGTGCCCATAGTTTTCAAGGCAATAAAGTGGAGAAGTTTGGAGAATCATGAAAAGCATTACTACAAGGTTATGTTAAAAGTCAAATGCTACATTTAGGGAATATATTAACAATTTATTTAAGGCTTAATTCTCAATGTCATCACCTACTATTGCAAAAGGTCCGTTAAGCTCATCCTACAATTTTTTTTTTACGGTTTAATAACTATACTTTATAAAAAGTATCACGTTAATCACTCCATTACGTTTGCTGGATGAAAAGGTTAAATTATTTTAAAAATCTGAAATTACCCTTAGTTTTACCATGTACAAGTCACATGTTCTCTTTCCCACACCCTCACCTCCACTACAACTCCCACCACCCAAATTACCACTAACCCAATTTGCTTAACCCCATCACGGCCGAGTCATTCTTGTCTAAGCTCTCTCTTTCTCTTCTTTACAAAATTTCACACTTCCATCTCCGCCACTTCCCCGTTACAATTCCTCTAATTCTCCTTACTTTCACTCTCTCCTCTTCCCTCCTTCATCTCTTTATTTACCTTTTTAATTTCTCTCCTTTCCAACTATAAATCCAGTTCTACTTCTCTCTCTAAAACCACCCTTTCTCCCTCCAAATCCTCCGGTGCCCTCTTTGAACAAAAACATTGTCAACAACATGTAGGTGATTGATATTCAGCTTTGCCCAAACCAAATCTACGGCGAGGGTATAGCAAATCAGTTTTCATAATATCAATTGAATCCCTAGATTTGAACAAGATCGATTGCAGATCAAAAACTCCTTTGACGAGCTGATAGGTCATGAAATCTGTTATGTTAAGTTGTATATTTTCTTAAGATTTTGTTCATGGAAACCTTGTGTTGGTGGTTGACCGGACACTAGTGACGCCGCCGGATTTGATGGAGGAGGGCGGGTGAGGTCACTGACTCGATAAAGAAGAAGACTTTTCTTTTGCTTTGACACCTACCTCCAAACCCTACCTCCACAAGCCCCAATTTCCTCCTTTATAATCAAACCTCTTACTATCTGCTCGCATTTTCAATCGCTCTCGCACCTTCAAACACCTCGTCAACGCCACCGATTTGCACCACCACCACCACCACCACGATCGTGAAGAAGATCATGACAATCATAACCACCACCATCACTATAGTCATGACTGTGATGCCAAGCTTACGAAATCTCAGGATGCGTTTCTTCGGTTCGCCAAGGCGATCAGGTGGACTGACGTGGGAAATTACTTGAGAGAGCATTTGGTTCTCTGTTGTTCTGCGGTGTTATTTTTGGCTGCCGGTCTGTGCCCCTACGTGGTTCCGAAGCCTGCTACAAAGCCTCTTCAGCAGATTTTTGCTCTTAATGCTTTCCCTCTCGTTGGGGTAACACTTCTTCTTATCCTCCTCAAACAACAATTGTTTCTAGTTATTATTTCTAAGGTTTGGTGTTTGATTTGGGTTCTTCCTTTTGATAATCCTTTTTTTTCTTTTTTTTTTGTAGGTGCACCCGTACTTATTGGCAAAACTGGGGTTTGATAACATTATTGGGCATCTAAAGGGCATTTAAGTCTTTTCGCAGTATTTCGTCAAGAAAAACTAACGTCGTTCATTTTATGTACCAAATTGACACATTTTGTAAAGTATAGTTATTAATCCGTGAAAAAAATTTGTAGAGTAAACTTATCGGACCTTTTGCGGTAATAGAGTTATGAAATTGTGAATTAAACCTTTATTTAAAGTAAAGTATTGTATGTTGATTGGTATTTAAAGTAAAAGAGTATTAAGCTGTAACTTGGAGTGGGTTATTGAGTACAATAACGAGCCACCGCATAGTTTTTGATTTTCAAAAATTAAGGAAACTTGTACGGGTGCCATGAAAAGTTACAAAAATACTCCATTCCTTCCTAAGAAGGAGTCTTGATTGATTCGGTACACAGATAAAGAAAATTAAATTATCTGTACTAAAAAAATTATGATGCTGAGGCGGATCCAGGATTTTGGTACCACGTGGGCTTAGTATTTTAAAAATATTGTAAACAGTAATAACTGTGCAAAATAACTTCGTTTATCGAAAAAAAAAAGTTATATATAGTTGGTGACATAATGAACCTTACCCATTACATACATAATTATAAAATAGCTTCTTTTGATAATTTTGTGAGATATTAGAGATGACACTGAGTGAACGAGGGAGAGATGGATTTTGGATGAGTACTACATGGTTCCTTGGAAATTTGGTGATTGATGAAGAGAGAGAGTGGGTTGAGAGTGGAGTGAGCGAGAGAATTGACGTGTGAGTTTGAGTTACATAAATTTTTTATTTTTATTTTTTTGGTAAATTTTGAGGTGGACTTGAGCCCACTCACAAGGCCTTTAGATTCGCCCTTGATGTCATATGATTTCTAAAAATGCCCTTGTGTAATTGGGGCTTTCAATTAAAGAAGGAATCAAGTCAAGAGTAAGATGGTATCAGTGTCATCCCAAAAAGAAAAAATTAAAAAATAAACAATTTTTATGGAATAGCCTAAAAAGAAAAGGACTTTTTTTTTTTTTTTTTTGTGTGGAAATTGAGGGAGTAATACTTCATCTTTTCCCAGTCACAAGACCTATTAATTTTGGAATGTTTTCACTTGGAGAGACATGTTTTGAAAATTAAACTAATAACTTTTTTTTATTCTTTTATACCCTTTTTAGGTTAAACTTGGAAGTAAGATTTTTTTTTTAAAAAATCTTTAGAACTATGGTATTTATAGCAAACTATTTTGATTATTAAAATGTTTAGACTTTTAAACATTGGCTCTCCGAGTGAGACGCGGCGAGTAATATTTGCAACAATGGAAGGCACTTTTGATGAACTTGGGATTTTGAAATTTCAATAAATCTAAGTTAATCATGTAAATCAAACGTATTAGTTTACTCAAATCAAATTGTAATTTTAGATTTCGTGTAGAGAAAAATTACTAATATTGTACGGTATATATTTAAAGAGAAAGCAAAGGATTTATGCAAACTTATGTTGTCACTAAATTTACACTTTTCTATTCTAATTTTTCAGTGGCAATAATACATAATTTCAGTGAAAAACATAAAATTCATTCTGTAAAACACGTGGCTCTTTTAAGAACATGAAAGTTTGTGGGGTTAATTACACCATTAGTTCCTCGACTATGAACTTTTTCACCACTAGTTCCTTAGCAAATATTTTTCAAATTTCAGTCCCAAAAGTATCAAAAAGTCACGCGGCTAGTCCTTTTGATGAACGATGTTAGTAAAATTCCATGAAGTCACCCATGTGCCTCCCACGTGCATTTAAGTAAGGGTAAAATTGGAATTTTACATATCATCTTCTTCCCAAATTCTTCAAACCCTAATCCTCAATTTTGTGGTGCTGTCTTCCAACCGTCATTTTTGGCACTGTAAATGGTGTTATTGGTGCTATTGCCTACCTTCCTCAAGAGCAATATATATATTCTTGGAGAAGCTGCAGACAAACCTGAGGAGGGTGATTCAAGGTGTTGGAGGTTTGAGTCACGAGCAGTGGAGGTCATTCTACAGTGAAAAGAAGACCTCAGATTTTAGAAATTTCTTGGATGGAGACCTAATCGAGTCGTTCCTTGATCTTGGCCGCAATAGAATGGAAGAGATTTCAAAGGCTATGTCGGTTTCAGTGGAAGAACTTATGAAGAGAGTAGAGGAGTTGACGAGGCTCCATTGAGTAAGTGATTGTTGTGATGAAGTATGCTGAGTTCCCTTTTTTTTGTTCTTTCTGTGAAATTTCTCCTTAATTATGTAATGGCTGACTGACGATTTCCCCTTAATTTTCTCTTTTTTCCTTAATTTCTATGGAAGAATTTCTCTTTTTTTTTCTTCTTTCTGGGTTTGTAATATCAAGTGAATTGGCAAAAATTATCTTTTGCCTTTTTGTATATTATATTTCTTGGATTTGAGGCAATCAAATCTTGCTCCAAATTAAGATAAAATTGGGGATTAGGGTTTGAAGAATTTGGAAAAAAGATGATATGTAAAATTCCAATTTTGCCCATACTTAAATGTACATGGATGACTTAACGGAATTTTACTAACGGCATCCATCAAAAGGACTAGCCACGTGACTTTTTGATACTTATGGGACTGAAATTTAAAAAAAATTTGTTAAGGGACTAGTGGTGAAAAAGTCCATAGTTGAGGGACTAATGGTGTAATTAACCCAAGTTTGTGAAAAGTTATTTTGATGGCAAAGATGAATACTCGCTTCGTTTCAAGTAAAGAGTTCACTTTTCTTTTTTAGAAGTTAACATATGACTAAATTAAATTAAAATTTTACAAATTTTACTTATGTTTTAGAAAATAAAATTTTACTAATTAAAAACTACCTTAAAAATATTATGGATTACAACTTTTATAATTTTGTAAAAACAACTAAATTTATGTAATCGATCAAATTTTAACTAAGTTGACAAAAAATAAAATAAAAAGTGGATTCTTTTCCTAGAATGGAGGAAGTAATTTATGCAACTAAAGAGTTTCTCTTCCGAGCATATCATATGGCTCCTACATTAGCTGCTGGGAAAAGTTGGTTGTACGATAGCAAAAAGAGAGCCAAACAGATCTAAGCTGAGATAGGAGTTGTTTACGAACCCAAACCGACATCTGAAGTTGATGGTGGAGCACTTAGTTCTTGTAAATCATCATATTGGAAGCAAAAAGATCGAGAAACAATTTCAGTTTGGGTGCATAATAGGAAAGTGTCCCATCTGTATTGATTTTAATGGGTGCATAATAGGAAAGAGTCCAACTAATGCTCTGGATGGGGTTTAACATGAGTGAAGAATGCCCTTGTTTTTATCCTTTATGAATCTGATTAGCTGAGGAATATTAAGAGTGAATGATCATAATTGACAGGATAGAGGGGGAACATGGCAGCTATGCCTAAGGCCTTCAAAAAATTGTACCGTCGTTAATGGTACGACAATTGAGTCTACGTAAGTGTTACGGAGAGGGTCGTAAATGGTACGACAATTGAGTCTACGTAAGTGTTACGGAGAGGGCACTTACGGAGAGGGCTCATGGGAAAACTGAGGATGCATTTCCTGAAGAGATTATTAGAGATGTAGGCAGTGCACCATGGCTACAATTCCAAATAAAGTGTTTTACTTTAGGGGTGCAAGATAATTTCCAGATTCTGTTCCAAGGGATAGCTTGAGATGTTTGAACTTGATGTTCTGATAGGAGCCATTCATAAGTGTCCTTGATGTTGAAATCACCATTAGAGATTGGTTTCCATCTAAAAGAATCACATAAGGGCAGGGGTAAGCGTTAAGAAGATTTAAAATGCGAGTGGGAAGGAAGTTGCTAAAAAATGGTTTTCCATCTAGTATAAAGTGTAGATCTGTACTTGAGCCCTGTTATCTGAATTTCAGCCAAGAGGTTGAACAGTAGAAGTTAGAGGCCTTCTACGTAGCCAAGTGTTGGTCCGAAACATAGTGGTGAGGCCAATTTGCCAAGCTAAGCCTTCATTGAAAAGCCCAATGTTTTTGATAATAGATCTCCAAGCTCAGTGATTGAGCTTAGGAAGGATAGGGAAACTGGGAAAGTATTTTTCCATTACGGACGACGTTCAGAGATCGAGAGAATTGGTCAGAAGCCTCCATACATCTTTAACTGATTGTAGGCTTGGTTCATCATGTCAAGGTTTCTTATCCATAGGCCTCCCTTGTTTTTATGAGTAAAATCATCAAAGATACCTTTGGGGATGTCAAAAGCAGCCATGTGGTATGCTGGGAGGCACTGTTTAGAGTTGTCCTTCCTGAGTAGGATAATAACTTGACATGCCAATTAGAGATTCTGGAGTTTAAATTGGTCATAAATTGCTGATATAGACCTTTAGTAGTTCTTCCATTAATGAGGGGGCCGCTAAGTTTCTTTTCAGGGTCTGTGAGTCTTAATTTTCAGAATAAATTTAGTCCTTTTATTGATAAGGCATGCATGTGTGCTTCGTGAAGTAAAGGGTATATCTTTCCTTGTTTATCTCCTGGACTGAGGGTAGACAGAAGGTGGAAGTATTCTCTAAGTGTTAGTGATGGATTTTGGTCTGCCTTTAAGAAGAGGAAGCAGTCATCTGCATAGGCTAGGACACGTATGGGAAGGCCTTGCTTGATCATCCTTGTTGCTTGATGGTTTGTCTATAACAGATTGTTTTAGAGATCAGTCCAGACTGGTGAGAAGAATATTGAGGGCAAGAATGAAAAGGTAGGGAGAGACGGGGTCTCCTAGTCTTAGGCTTCTTGAAGAGATAATGGTGCGAAAACTAAGAGGGGGTATACACTTCACCTTTCTTACTCGTGTGATATCGCATAGAGCGTAAGAGGTCATGAGTGACAGGGATGTATTCTTGAATGGATCGATTAGGCAAAAAAGCATTTTGGAAAGGGGACGCTGTTATGATCGAACGCGCAACAGAGAATTCACACAAAAGAAACCAAACGGTAAACACCCACACAAGACAAAGAAAAGACACACAATATTACGTGGTTTGGCTTAAAGCCTATTCCACCACTAAACAATATTATAATTTCTTCAATATTACAAGAATAGAGACTCTCCCTCTCAATACTCTTGAATATCCTCCCTATTGCAAAAGCTTACAATTTCTCTCTCTAAATTGTAGGCTATGCTAACACTCTCTACCTTACAACACTCTCACTTCGATGTAGAATCACAATCTCTTTCAAGACTCTCCAATTTATAGATGCCAAAAGGGATAGAAGATTAATCAACTATTTAATGAACTACTTATCCACTTCAATGATAAGTTTAGTTCAAAGAATATTCTTATTTGAAAACCAAGAGACTTAACCACATGTTCATGAATCCTTCCAAGAATCTTTGGGAATGTTAATCAAATCTCAACATTTCCTCCCTCGATTTGAATTCCTAAATATCTCAACACAATCAGAAAATGTGACCTTCTTCTTTGACTTGTCACCCTTAATTGTGCGTGCTCGCACTGCTTGACCATCCAAGTAGAAAAGGTTGCTACTCTCCTTTTTCTTTCCCCTTAGCATCATACCTCTCCCCTTGTACACGTTACACCACCTTGATGTGCCAACAAACTTGTACCCCCGAGACGTCAATACTCCAAGTGAAATTACGTTTGAAGTTGCACCAGGAACATACCTCACATTTAAAGCGATCTTCACAATCCCATTATGAAACTTGAAGCGTACACTCCCAATACCTTCAATCTTCAACTTTTGATTGTTTGCCACTTTAATCTCTCCAAGTTGTCCTCCCAATCGCAATGAGTCAAACATGTCTCGATCATTACATATATACAGTGAAGCAGCAAAATCTAACACCCATTTAGAATTCTTCTCTTTGCTTGTATCAACCCTAGCTGCAGTCTCGATCATAACAGCCTCATCTTCACTCTCAACTGAATTGACATCCTCCTTATCAATTTTGTTATTTCCTTTACAATTACGCATGCTCTTTAGATCTTCACGAAATTGCGGGCAACTCATTTTCCTATGACCAAGCTCTCCACAATAGAAGCACTCAACGGCACTCATGTCTCTTTCCCCTCTTGATTTAGACATTGACCTCCCTTTTGTGCCTTCACGATTATAACTCCTCCCTCTTTGAGAATTTTCCGCAACTAGTACATTTTCTCCATTTAAGAAGCTATCACTCCTTGTCATTTTTTATCCCTCAACGGTTTAACGACGTCATCAAGCGTCAAAGTAGTATTACCTGTCAACATTGTCTACACAAATGGCTTATAGGACTTGGGTAATGAAGACAATAATAATAAGGCTTGTTCCTCGTCTTGAATTGCCTCTTCAATATTCAACAGCCTATATACTAGTTGACTAAAAGAGTTTATATGATCATGCAAACTACCCCCTTCATCAAACTTCAAACAATAAAGATCCATCTTCAAGAACAAACGATTTGTCAAGGATTTTGATGCATAAATACTTGCAAGCTTCTCCCAAATATCTCTCGGTGTTGTCTCCTTCAAAACACTATATTTAATTTCAGGAGCAAGAGCTAACCTTATCGTGCTCGAAGCTCTTTTCTTAATTTTCGCCCAATCTGAGTCTTTCATTCCCTCCGGCTTGTCCTCTTCCAAGGCTTCATCAAGACCTTGTTGAACCAACACATCTTGGATTGTCATTTGCCATTCGGTGAAATCCATCTTCCCATCAAAGATCGGGACTTGATACTTTGATTGATCGCAATTCATATTCCCAAAATACGAATTTCTTCAAAACTGCTGCTGCTGTCTGACTTCAATTCCCGGTGATAAGAACTTCAGAATATGATCTTCCCCGTCCAGATTAAAGATAAATGTATCCCCAAGCTACACAGAAAAAATCAGCACGATCCAACGGTTAACGAACGCGCTACTCAAATTTTTCTACCGCTGTACTAAAACATCCGAACTAGAATCTGCAGCCTTTTTTTCTTCAATTTTGGCTCTCTTTTGATGATGCGAGTTCCCCTCTTCCACCAAGCTTTGATACCAATTGTTAGGATCGAACGCGCACAAGAGAATTCGCACAAAAGAAACCAAACGGTAAACACCCACACAAGACAAAGAAAAGACACACAATATTACGTGGTTCGGCTTAAAGCCTATTCTACCACTAAACAATATTATAATTTCTTCAATATTACAAGAATAAAGACTCTCCCTCTCAATACTCTTGAATATCCTCCCTAATGCAAAAGCTTACAATTTCTCTCTCTAAATTGTAGGCTATGCTAACACTTTCTACCTTACAACACTCTCACTTCGATGTAGAATCACAATCTCTTTCAAGACTCTCCTATTTATAGATGCCAAAAGAGATAAAAGATTAATCAACTATTCAATGAACTACTTATCCACTTCAATGATAAGTTTAGTTCAAAGAATATTCTTATTTGAAAACCAAGAGACTTAACCACATGTTCATGAATCCTTCCAAGAATCTTTGGGAATGTTAATCGAATCTCAACAGACGCTACATTTCTCGTAAGAGGCCACGTTCTACCGATCAACCATAATAGAGCTAATGAGTTTGTAGAGAACATTATACAAACTTACGGGTTTATAGTAGTCAATATGGGAAGGATTATCTATGTTAGGTATAGAAACTAGGAGAGTTCTATTCATTTCCTTAAGAAGGTGGCCAAAGTATTTCTCCTTTAATGTATAAGGCATATATCTCAGAATGTCAAAGGTGCTCTCCTCCTTAATTATAGATGTCAAAGGTACTCTCCTCCTTAATTATAGATGCCTTTCCTCCTTTATATGTCAAAGTACTAAAATATATATGAGGCATACATTTCAGAATGTATTATATGAGGCAATGTATTATATTCAGAATGTATTATATGAGGCATACATTTCAAAGTATTATATGTATATGTCCAAGTACTCTCCTCCTTAATGGTCACAAGCATAAGTAGACATATACGTCATAGTATACGCATCCTTAGCGTATAAGATATATAGCTGGGAATGAATATGTCACAAATTGTATAAGACATACAGTTTATAATATATATATATATATATATCAAAGTATATAACACCTCATCACCTCTATATGTCGAATGTCAAAGTATTCTCCTTCTTAATAATATAGATATTACAGTATACTTTTCCCGAAGAGTCAGAATAATATGTACTCTTTATGTGTTTATAGCAATATAGACGTCTCATCCTGGGTGTTTATATGAATATTATAGTACTCTTTACCTTAATGGGCAAGTAAGACAAGTAGAAGTAAAAGAATAATCAGAAGAAAGAATATCAGTAGGGAAAGATAAGCGATTACATAGAGAACATGTAGATATAAGAAATACTGGTTTTTTAAAAACAACAAAGGAAATGCCTTAGTAAAATATAACATGTTAAGAGAAGCAAGTTTCTTTTCCTAATTGTTGGGAATGTCTTGAGTAGCTACTGAGTCTGGTGCAGAATTTTCGCCCATAGATGAATGCTCCTCCTGAATAGGTAATTGCTCGAATGGAACGCTTGAGGGAATGGAGGAAGAAGCAGGGGAAGATTCAGACTCAAGCAGTTGATACCATATTTCTTGAGGGAATCCAGGCAACGAAATTTGAAACATTATTCCTGGGATCTTGAAGTCAATCTTTTAGCCGTCGATTGATTCGATGAGGTGTTTGAATCATTTGAGGCTGAGGTGTCAAGACAGTCATTATTCGTATTCTCCATTCGGTGTAAGGAATAGGACAAGATGCAGGCCTAGCTGAATTTGTGTTTCGTATGATTTTGAAAGATGGATACGAAATGGTTGAGAAAGTTTGAGGTAGAACAGAATGAGAATTAATAGAAACAGGTTATTAGTTTTAATGAACATGTCTCTAGAACTTCTGAGAATTAGAAGAGTCTCCTTGGGTGAAGAGATTTGATAAGACAAAAATGTGGCTTAAGAGTAAGAATGAATTTAATGAAATTGCAGTGATGTGATGTTATCAATTAATGGTTATGACCTTATGGCGTAGGTATGTGTAGATTATATATAGCTTAGATATAGGCAGTGTAAAGTGATGACATTAAAAATAAATAAGTTAGATATAGCTGACGTTATCGGCAGTGTTGAAATGAGTTGTTTTGGAGATGGCCTGATGGAGAAGAATTGATACGAATTATGAGATAGACACAAGATGGTTAGCCTAGAAGAAGAATATGCATTATGCATTTAGGCTAAGACTTAAGTTGAACTCTCCTCTTGACATGAACAATAGACTTGAATTAATAGTATCTAGTTTGATGAGCTGTTGAGCTGATTAAAATAGCTCAAGAATGAACTTAGAACTAGAATGTAGCAAGAGTGAGAAGAATGGGTGGATAATTTCTACTGACATCAATATATGTATGAGCAATGTCGAACTCAATATTAGTTAAAAGAAGTGATAAGATAGAGACTTATGATTACCTTGATCAGCAGACTTAAAAGATGACTGATCAAGATGCTTCTTTGAGTAGAAATATTTGGGAGAATGAATGGTGATACCAATTAGGTACTGGAGGATGGATTTAGCAGGCAAAGGGTCTGCTTGAATTATGTATAATGGACAAAGAGTCTGCTGAAGGAAGGAAAATCTTAGCACTACTCTTTATTTAGAATGTATAGCTTTTGGATAACTGCTGATATGGATAGTTTGCCTGGTTGAGGTCTGATATCAAGTGTGAATTAATATAAGACCACGGTAATTTATCATTATTAGGAAAACAAAATCAGCAGAGTTGGTAATGAATTGATACCAATTGTTGATTAGAAGTAAGATCTGCTGATGAAGGAGTGGATGGAGATATCGTGATCAGCAGAATAAACAAACTAGATATTGATAGGATAGAACAAGGCTGGTCAGGGATCAGCAGTTGTAGAGATGGCTATTTTGGATCTGCTGTTGTGATTCCAGTGATTAGTTAGAAGATAGATAAGTGATTTAGTGGTCATGACATTAATTAGCATTGTATGGAGTTTGCTGAAGTGTTCGTTCATGTCTGGACCGAATCTTCTAACGAGGAGAATAAGGCATCATATATGACAACGGGGGTTATATCAGCTGCTCATTCTTTAAAGAAATACTACTTTTGAGAATAGTAGTTTTTCTGAGAATCTAAGAATATCTTAACTATCTTCTGAGTAATGTCGAGTTCTTTTAAAACTTACCAATTCTTTCTTTTGTCAAATTTTCATATTATAAAGTATAACAAGGTGATTTAAATCAGCTTGTCTACTAATTAGTTGTTAGACAAGATGATACCAATTGTTATATGTGTAGAAAGGTATACATATATATATATATATATATATATCAATTATTAATGTTCACGAATTATCTTTGGATTATGATAACTGAGAGTTTTCAATATCATTATGAAATCAACTAACCTTGCCTTCTATAACTGCAATCTCAATGGTTATACAAAATTAAGTAGTTGTCTGAAATGAACACTAGTTGTTGTTGTGTTAAGAGAGAGAGGACAACCTTGAATTTTATTTATGAAGCACTGAGATTTTAGAGTTTAAAGCACATAAGTATTTCCATATACTTTGATAAAGGTAATCTCTTTTTTGAAAAACAAAGTTCTCAGCTGTCTTTTCTTTCATACATCAGACAACCTTTGTTCATAGCATATGTACTACAGATCTTGTAATTTTGAAGTAGAGAGTTTAGAGATTGTGTAAATAGTTTACAGCTTTAAACATTAAGTTTAGACATGAAAGGTCATCCTTTAAATTATTGCAGTCTGCTCATTTTAACTTAGATCTACAGACTTTGATTTTGATCAAGGTGAGTTGATCAATCTTTGAAAGACAATTATCCAAGTGGTTGAAAGTAAGTGACATTTTATAGAGATGAACTATTACTCAATATAGCAGATTTTCATAGACAAGTTTGCTGATGAGTTTTCAGCAGAGTTTGTGTAAGAACTGTATTATCGTTTCATTAAGGTCAATTCTTCAATCGTCAGTAAATTTTAGATAAAATTATACGATGAAGAACAAATTATTTGATCAACACAATTAAGACACATTGATTCATGCTATCATAAGAATGCAGAGAAATAGATAGACATGTAGAAAAGTTGCTGAACTTGTATTCAATAATCCAAATAGTTTGAATATGTCTCTTTAGGGATCAGCTGATTACAAGAACAAGAAATTGACTAAACTGCTGATTACAAGACAAAGATAGCAATGATTTAATTTTGAATACAAAATTTGTTACAGATTTTTATCCAAGATATCCTAATCCAGAGGACATGGTGAATGGACAGAGGTCATGGATTTCAGAATGGATCAAGTTGGCTGATTCTTCTTTTTGATCTCCTCCAACTCTGGGGGGAGGAAAACACGTTCACAACTAAATGTTAGAAATGAAGAGAAATCACTAAGAACATAAAGACATTCTTAAGTGTTCTAAGAATCAAAAGGTTATGGCATTAAGTTCAATATCATCACAAGATATTTTGCCAAAACATTAAGACTATCAGACAGAACAAAAGCAGATATCTTTTATCAAATAATTTTAAGAAGCAAAATTGAAAATTAATAATAAATGATTTCTGAAACAGATGCGTTGATAAAATTTCTCTCAGATATTATACTCTGTCCCTTTTTGATATAACAAGAAAACTTTCACAGTTATGAATAAAGAATTTGATTTTGAGAACACATCTTTGAGAAATTTCATTCAACTCATCACAAGTAACATAAATAAACCAAAACAGCTTTGAATGAATATGAAAGAGTCATACCCAGTTGTTGAAGTGTTGAATTGATCGAACTCTAGGATTTGTGCTTAGTAACATTTTGAGAAAGTTTTGAATTAGTGTATAACATCTTGTATATCTCAACCAGTGGGTGAGTATATATGATAATAGAGTTTGAAGAAGGAAGAACTCTATTTATACTCAGAGGGAAGACAAAGGATCACACCAATAAGTGATATTTACTATTGGTCCTGTCCTTTCTTATTCCCTTGTGCAGTAAGGTTGTAAACCCGAGGGAGTAATATTTTCGAGATTTGGTGAAATCTTGTTAGCAGAAAATCTTTTGATTGGTCAAACAATTTTTTGTTGATTTCCATGAGAATCTTGAAAATTGTCTTTACTTTAAACGAAGTAGTCAATCTTCGTAAAGCGTGCCTCTTCTTTTAATAGACTAGTGAGCACGACAAGTTATTAAAAGTATTATTCCTATAAGTTAGCACATATAACTGAACTTATGAAGTGCATGTTGGCAGATGTGGAAGTTCAGCCAACTAGGTTTTGAAAGTTGTTTTAAAAATATTTCAAGTCAGCTGATATGAAAAGTGCTGACCAATCTTTGAAAAGCGTTAATCATAAAGCAGATCATACAGGCATACAATTACATCATGAAGAGCATAGTATGATATGACTTTATTAATGCAGCATGTCTGATAACAAGTTGAAGAGGAATTCAGCAGACATCGATGCATGCATATAACAAAGCAGTTACTGACCTGTTTTGTGCATATGGTGGTGAAATGGTCATTCTCAACATCTTGGATATAGAATTAAACTTCTATAAGATATCACCATAGTCCAGTAGATATTGATTTGACGTTGTGCTTATACGAGTGAGTGAAGGACATAGTAAGTCATTCATATGTTATCAGCAGTCCTTCATGAATCAGCAGCCAAGTTGATGTCTGCTGATGGAGAGATATGTTGCATCTTTGACCTTTTCTCATATGAGTTCCTGCCTTAAATACTCATAGAAAGATTGTCAGCAACATTTATGAGCTAAAAGTAGCTCCAGAAATCCAACAATACAAATAAGCTCTAATAAGCACATTATTTGAATAATTACTCAAAGCATAGCTTATAGACGTAACCCCAAACAATATAAAGTTAGAAACTTGGGTTACTTTCTCACTTTACCCTTTGATCATGTATGCTCATGATTGATTGAAGTCTGAAGTTGAGCACAGGGCCATTGGGTGTATCTTGTAGGCAGAAGCTTTCCGTTGAAGAAGAACAGTTTCATCATAGATGTCCTTAGACCAAGAGCTAATATCCACAATGATTTAGGTATGACTTAAATTTGATTTCCCTTGAATTACTTTTAGAGATCTTCTGATTAGTTTTTCTTTAAACTTTTAGTGAGTAGTTACATATTTTCTCTAGATGGATAATTAGCAAAGTCTTCAAAAACTAAGTATCATAGAATGTAGGGATCAGCAAATTCCATGATAGGAAGTTTTTGACACTTAGACATGTCCAAAAAGATACTAGTAAGAACCTCAATCTCTTATGATACAAAATCACAAGTATTTGATCTGAGAAGCTTTCTCGAAAATGTGTTAGATTGAAATAATCGTTAGCCTTATATCAGGATGGCAATTTTCAAGAAATATATTAGTGTAATTCATCCATCAAGTATGAAGTTGAAGAATTTGTTAGAGGATATGTCATGAATTTGAAGATAGAATGTTTTTAAAAATATATCATCCTCAGCAAGTCAAGCTCTATTTAACTATAATACTTTTTCTTCATGATGCCAATTGAAGAATACACTTCTGTCATTTGAATGATTTTTCTATAGCAATCACACAGTCTTCACAATAATCTTTTCTCAAAAGGTTTTGAAAACGAAAATGATTTTTCATTTATAAAATTATTTTCAAAATGGCTTCTGGATCTCCCAGTCAAAGGATTTTTAGAAATAAGAATTTTTGAAAACAAATCTTTTTGACTATGCATCTATTCTGAGCAACAGGATCAAGACTCTCAGGTTGTTAGGCCTAGAATGAAGTTCACAGAGTACTAGCTCTGATACCAATTGTTAGGTCCATGTTGATGTGCTCGAGTATAGGCTAGAGGGGGGGTGAATAGTCTATATGACCTTTATTAAAAATTTCATCTGATTTAAGGATTAAGTTGAAAGACATTGATGAAATAATTAATCGGATAGGGCATCTTCCAGTTTTATGCAACATAGCTGATACTGTAAAATCAGCTGATGTACATCAGCAGACTTCAAAGACTACTGGTGGGAAGATTATGTTATACTTTACTGATAAAGAAGAGTTTAAGCAGCAGAATAACAAGCAGCATAAGTATAGCAATTAAGATTAAAGCGGCTGTAAACAAATAGGTACATGTTCATAATAATAGCAAACTTAAATCTTATATTAGATGCATCAATTACTTTCCAAAATCAGATTGCACAAGATAAATAACATAAATTACAGGAAAGATAAGTAAAGGCTGAGTGTAATAAAATATGATTTATATTAAAATTCAGTAGAGGTTTGCTCAAAGACAAACATGCTTAATACATCAACCTAAACTCTCTAACCTAGAAATCTCCTTGGAAAGAAAAAGGAGAGATTAAGAAAGCCAAATCAAATTTATAAAAAATACATTGGAAGATGTAGTCAACATTTATCATGTTGTCTTCCTGTAGTATCAACTCGATAAATTTGTTGTGAGAAGAGAATATTAGGCATTGTTCAAATAACTGGTATTTGAACAACTAAGTGCTAAGCACTCGGCCAAGAATGATGACAGTTCATTGCACAACCGACAGCCCTTATAATGTAGTATAAGTCTGCCGATATGAATGCAATATGGATTATTAGGCTCTGGTTCTTCATCGGACATCTTCAAGCTTGGTCAGTCTTCAACGAGGGCCAGGATGCTTAATCTCTAGCTATAGATTTGAAATATAGCTGCTGAAGAGACTGAGTATTTCGAAGGATGAAAGAACTCAATCAAGAGCTTCTTTGCCTTAGGAATTTTAGATTTCTCTCTCACAAAGTGTTTGTTCTTACACTTGTGTTTTTCTCACTCTAAGTGTTGTTACAGATTTTAAGCACTAAGATCACCACCTACTTGAATGAGAGATGAGAGACTTCTTTTATAGGCTGGAGAAGATGAATGATTCGTTGGAGCTTGGATAATATTTGATTGGAAATAACGTCTGCCCATTTAGCATCATTGACATTTCTTGGCTGACCTTCAGCCATGGCATGTCTGACTTCGCCATGGATCTCCATATCATGAACAGTCACCAACATTTGGCCACGAAGATCATCCTATGACCTAACAACAACGTGGAGGCTGATGTCCATCTGCATTTTTTGATATTTTAGTGCATCCACCAAACTCATACGGCTGGTCAAGTCTTGGATGGACTGATTTAGAGTCGTAAAAGTCTTAATAAGCCTCAGATGCACTTCTCATAGGGCTTCAAAATCTATAAAAATAATAGAAGGCATTGAAAAGGAAGGACCAATAGTGTTGGCTACAGCTTCAATAGTGGCAGTAGTAGGAGTCTCAATTTTTTTAGCTGCAGTATGAGTTGCTGCATCAGTCGGAGCATCCTCAGTAGCCTGTTCAGCAATTTCTTCTATTGTCTCCTCCTCACTATCTGACTTTAAAGTGATCTTCGATTTCTTCAGCAAGTCAGGATTGTAAAGGTCTTCAGTTACAATAGCAACCATGACTTTCATCTTCGTAGCAAGTAGAGGAAGGGGAACATTAACTTCCATAGCAACCTCATCTTTAACTAATTGTTCAGCTAAGTCAAATAGGTCTTCATCAGCAAAGGAGGCTTCAGAGTCCTCCAGGTCACACTGGATGCCCACACTTATAGAAGTGGAGCCAGTGGTGACTAAGGGAATGACAGTAGAAGCTGAAGGCTTGGGTTCAGAAGGTTGACTAGCTGAAGTATGGGTGGCTGAACATTTGATTGATGGTTACTAGAATTTAACCATCTTATATAGTTCTCTGTTTATTTATCAGCCTTTCTAAGCTAATTCGTGGGATACAGGTACTGAACACGACTATTTGTGTACATGAAAGAATTTGGTTTGTTATCCCTTTTCAGCAGGAGTTTGGGTCCACCATTAGACTGTCTGGTCTCAGTCTCACATTTTTTCCTGTTTTGGGAGTTGTCAATGCCATTTTGATTTGCATTGTCTCTCTATTGACTTATAATAGTTTCAACAACAGCTTTTGATTTAAAGTAGGTATCAACGACATTGGTCAGTCGTTGATTCCTCTTTACCAAGTCAGAGATTTGGGAAAATGAAAATTTAGCTTAAATTTCAAAATTTTCATTGATGCTCTTGAGTCTCATTATTTCAGCTTGCTGATCTTTGTAAAGCTCACTTACTTTTGGAGCTCAATGTTTTCACCTTTCTGTCTTCTCAGTTCAGCTGTCTGAGATATGTGAATATTTGTGAGAGTTTCAAATTTGGAGTACATTTGTTACATCTGTTACTCCAATTCAGTTTGACTCTCATCAGTTGTCATCTTCTTCTTTTTAGGTTGAGTAACAATGGGTTTGACAACTCGAGAAGGTTTTTCAGTCCTTGCCTCAGTTGGCCTGCTTAGGATTCGTTGACCATAGAACCTATTTCCTATTTGACGAACCACAAGCTGACAAGGTTTAATACTTTTGATCAGCTTTGGGTTCTTAATTGGTAAGTTTGAGGATTCAAATTTAGACTCAATTAAGCAAGCTGGGCTTGATAGATCGTTGTTTGAATCATAAACAATTAATTCCACAACACGACAAAGATTTGTTTCTTGTGCATAATCAGCTGATTCATATTTTGTTTCAGTCTCAATCCAAGTGGCATGAGAGTTTTATCTTCAGCTACCAACCCTTTTTGTTTTGTAAATTTTTTAGGGGCTCTTTTGAAATATTCATTTTTAGTGGTAGACCAAGCTGAAGCAAAGTGGCCTGGCTTTCTACCGTTAAAGCACCGAAGTTTTTTGTGATCAACTTGGGTTCTGTTTGTTTAAAATTATTAGCCCTTTGAAAATTTGTGGAAGATGGTTTTTGGAAGTTCTTTTTGAAAGATTTGTATTTCTTAAATTGCCTAGCAAAAGCAGCAAATTCATCCTCATCAAAGTCATCAGCTGACTGAGATAAAGTAGAACAGACACTAGGCTTTTCTTCTTGAGCAACTAAAGAAATACCTTTAAATCTTTTCTCAAGTTATTGATTTTTAAGAACTTCTTTTTCATAGATCTTAAGACTAGCAACAAGATTACATATATGAGTCGTGTTTAAGTCTCTAGCTTCCTTGACGGCTGTGATTTTCACATGCCATCCACTTTCCAAACTACTAAGGAATTTCATATTAAGATCTTTTGTAACGCCCCAAACCTGAGCCCAATTAAACAGCCCAAGCCCAAAACGTCACTGCTCGAAATCCAACTAAACCAAATCAATTTTAGCAATACATCAAAATTTATTCTTAAAGACATCTGTAATGAACAATAACTCAAGTGTTACAAACATAAAATTCAAACCCAAAATACTTTGTCTCGCAGACTAACTTAAATTATTCAAACATCAAAATTTAAATTAGTCTAATTACAAGGAACTCAATAGAATATCTTCCAACTTATCCTTGCATGCGTGTCTCAACGTAAAAACTTTAACGTCTCACTTATGACCCGAGGAGAAGAATAAAGTGAAGGGTGAGCGAACAATGCCCAAGAAGTTCGGCCGCCGCCCTTCCGGTTTCTAAGGAAGGGTGGACGCACAAAGAGAATATTCGAAAATGAAACAATGTTATAAAAGGTGGTTTACAGTTCATGCGATACTTTATAACGAAACGAAATAGTGCGAACGGATTAGTGTTTCACAAATGAGAGTTCAAGGAAAAGAAACATGCAAAGTACGAAGTCGAGTAACCCAATCGTCACCAACCGTCCCATACCGGCTAGTCACGACGGATTACTCACGATGTCATGATCACGTAGGTGGTCCATTGACCATTCACATAAATGCCCCGAAGGGTGCCAACATTTTACCCCAAGGGTAACTATTAGAAGGTAAGTCATGACTACCGCACTGAGGCCAGTGGTGCAAAAATATAAGGTCCACTCTATACCCGGTGGCGGGTTGTTCGTAATCACGAACTAATTAAGGTTCACTCTATACCCGGGACGGGTTGTTCGTAATCACGAACTAATTAAGGTTCACTCTATACCCAGTGACGGGTTTTTCAACTAGTGATCATAACGGAGTTCGAAATAAAACAACATTATCAAACGATACATACGAAATTTACTTTCGAAGTATAAGCACTTCATCAAAATACCAAAGATATGACACGAGGTTTGAAGGATATAATACAACGAAACGCGAAACGACGGAGTCAAAGCAAATTCCGACACGAGGTCGAGCATGGTAATCAAAACGATAATTTCAAAAAAAGTAAACGAGTAACCTAACGCCGAAAAATTATATTCACAAAATAACTTAAAAGAAGCGAAATCCCTTACCGGCTAATTTTGCGGAGATAATTAACTCGTACGTGAATAATGTCCGTCACGCGCGCTCGTTCAAATCTAATTCCAACACGAAAAATACTAATTACTAATAAAAATCTCTCTCAATAAAATATACTCTAATTACTAACATAATTTAGTATTGTATAGTAACTATTTTATTACTTTACATTTTATTTTATTTATTTATTATTATTATTATTATTATTATTATTATTATTATTATTATTATTATTATTTTACTTTATTTTATTTATTATTATTTTTTTATTACAACACACCCCAAAATATACACACCAACTTCCATTATTAACCAAGTCATCCCACACAACCAAAATCCACACCTCTTGCACACCAGTATACTCAACCCAAAAATACACAGAATAATCACCTTCATGCACCACACGCACAGCACACACTACACACACAAACACACACAAACTCACTTACATATTCTATGTTTTATATATATATATATATATATAATATTAAACACACACATCCATCTAACACACACACCTACACTATACGCACACACACACTGTCCAAACACACACACACAGTACACACGCACGCACTCACCACACACAATACACACACACACTCTCTCCCCCTACCTAGCCTACCCCACATCTCCTCTTTTCTAACAAAACCCCTTCCCTCCTCCTGCTTCTTTCTTTTCTTCCCTTTCTTTTCTCTTTTTTTGTTTTTCCAGTTCTCCACCTTTTCTTCTTCTCTTCTCCCTTCTTTTCTTCCAGTAAGAGACCCACACACAAACCACATACCCACGCACCCACTTCATCAAATCAGTCTCTCTCGCCCCTTCCAGCATACCTCCCCATGTCGCCCCACCTTTCCCTTTCTCATTTCTATCAATTTCCATCTATTTACCCACACACACACACACTACAAATCCAAATTTTCAGTGTCGATTCTTTCCTCCATTTCAGAACCCAACAAGTTCAATACCATGTTTTTATTATTATTATTTTTTCAACTACACTAATCACTTTCGTACTACCCACGTTGCTAAGAGATCGTGAACTTTAAAAATATATTAGAATTGGAGATTAATAGAGATCAAGGACGACATTGTTTACCTCCGATAGCTCGCCCGCTCGATCGCCAAGAATACGATCCGATGTGGTTGCTCTTCTTCACCGCCGTCACACACTCTCACCCTAATTTTCTTAATCTTTCTCTGTCTTTCCGCCTCTCTAGTTTAGGTAGAGAAAGTATTCTTCAACTTGAGTCTCTCCCGAAGCGATACAAAACGATAACATGAAATCTCACTTCAAAATTTAAAAACGAACTCATCCTTATCTCTCCGTTGCGGCAGCTTCACCGTGAGCCCTCACGTCTCTTTTCCAATTTTTCAGTTACTGATTTTATCATTATTATTATTATTACTATTATTATTATTATTATTATTATTATTATTATTATTATTATTATTATTATTTACCCCGAACTAAATTAATGGGCTAATTTACGGGCCAAACCCAACGTAACAATGACAAAATGTATCGGATCAAATTATAATTTATATTTTATTACAAAAAGATAATCAGTCCAATTAACCGATATAATCGGCCCAAAATAATTTGCAACATTGATTTATACAATTTTAATATTATTAACGAAAATTTGGGGTATTACACTCTCACCCCCTTAAAAGAAGTTTAGTCCTCTAAACTTAACGTACCTAGTCTGCAAAGAGGTCGGGATACTTTTCTCGTATTTCTTCCTCAAGCTCCCAAGTCGCCTCTCTCCGAGTGATTAGTCCACCGCACCTTCACATACGGAATGGTTCGCCTTCTGAGTACTTGATCTTTTCGATCGACAATACGAACAGGTTGTTCGTCATAACTCAAGTCTTCCCGGAGTCGTAACGGCTCATACTCTATCACGTGACTCGGGTCCGAGACATATCCTCAGCATCGACACATGAAATACGTTGTGCACTCCAGATAATACAGGTGGCAAAGCGAGTCTGTAGGCGACCTCCCCAACTCGCTCCAATATCTCGAATGGTCCCACAAACCTCGGACTAAGTTTACCCCGAATACCAAATCTCATAACTCCTCTTGTGGGTGAAATCTTAAGAAATACATGATCTCCTACTTCGAATTCAAGCCCGCGACGCCGATTATCAGCATAAGACTTCTGTCTACTCTGAGCGATAAGAAGTCGCTTCCTTATCAGTTGTACCTTCTCCGAAGTAATCTGCACCAACTCGGTCCTAATGACCTCCTCTCACCCACTTCATCCCAACAAGTAGGTGATCGACACTTTCGCCCGTACAATGCTTCGTAAGGTGCCATACCAATACTTGCATGGTAACGTTGTTATACGTGAACTCTACCAATGGTAAATGATCGTTCCAATTACACCGAAAATCCAAAGAACAAGTTCTAAGCATATCCTCCAATCAATAAATCCTTAAACGCAGTTGGGGCATTCGTTAGTCCAAACATCATTACCAAAAACTCATAGTGCCCATACTTTATCATTAAAGCAAATGACTTATCCATCCCAAAGTTACATTGAAATTCTTAATGTATAGAGTAATCCAATCAATAGGCATCCCTCAAAATCAACACCTATGTTCTGAGGTGACAATTTATAAGTCGTGCAATTTATATCATCTGTTCTGAGTGTAAAGTACTAGGATCAATACAAACTTAAACGTCGCGAAGACAAAGTTATACGGCACTGCCACTATGTCATGGTTGTCCGAGCACACAAGGTAGCGAGAAGTCACAACACTGGATCGGATAAGGAAAACGAATTGCTATCTCACGATTGCTAAATAGGAATGACGCATATCCACTACGCATATTATAAGAAGGTATGACAAAAATTTCTAGTGTTCTCGACACAAACATGAATGTGTCATGCTTATATAGAGTTAAAACATTATTCAAAAGTGAAACATACGAAAATGACTTCCTTCGAATAATATAACTAAAACTAGTTGGTTTCGAATTCAAAACAACAACCCCAAAATCGCGTCATGATGTTTCAAGAAATAAGAGAAACTAACTCGAAATAAAGGAAAGCTAACTCTAATGTTGAGGCTACTCTTCACTATAAACTACTTGAACCAAATTATTCATTCTTTTGGTACTCCACAGTTGAGCATTCTTCGCGGTCATGGCATCAATCCTCCGTTAATTTTTAAAAATTTGACTTGTCCTTTTCTTGACCACGCGTAAACTTGCCTCTAAGTGGCTCTTGGCATCCTTAATCTTATGCCCAATTTTTTCGCAGCTTGAAACATGCTCCACTAATCCGGTAATGCTTTTGCATGGTGACTCTTGCCACACCAGAAACACTTCATCTTCTTCGTTACCCCTTGACCCTAGACAGGAATATTCTTTTTCTTAGCCTTCATAACTTCTTTAAGTACTTTCTTCATATAATAGTTACGTTCTTCACGAGCCTTTCTAACTTCCTCGACAACTTGCATCCGAGTTGCACCTAGCTCGCCTTTCATTGCATTCAATTGTTCTTCTAAGCGTTCAACCATATCTTGTTGTCCGATTGGTCCACTTCCACTTACATGGTTAGGTCCACCACAATACCCATGTGTGATTCTTGTCTCCATATCACCGGTCCTCGAATGAAAAGGCTCCTCTTGTCCATCAAGCCGCAAATTAAGCCTCCTCGCCATTCCAACGAAATCTCGACCGAGAGCCGCTTAGTTGACTTCTCCAATTCTTGATCCACTCGTCTATCAACGTCTCTTCACCCATCATTCTCTCGATACGACATCCTAAAAATCATCATAAAATTCAACTTTCAATAAATTTTTCGAATGAGCACATTAACCTTAGAATTTGAACCGGACCCCAATATTCAACTCAATCAACTAATTTTCTTAAATTCCAAGAACGTGACGCAGTTCAAGATATATTTATATTCGTATAACTCAACTCATATAATTTATCAAATGAGACTACCAAAACGAACCCCTAATATACTTACCGAAGAAGATACCCTATCTTAAGAGGTCAAACCAAGGCATATCTAACTTTTTTTTCTTGACACTTATATAAATTCAACTACGATAAATTAAATCAACAATATTCAAAAAGACGCGTATACGAAAAAGAAAATATATATATATTTTCAAATTTTATAATTAAAATCCATTCCTTTTTTTTTTTTCAGATTCAAACAAAAACTCATTCTTTCTTCGGCAATTAAAAGGATTATGGCCTACTCATGTTCCTAAGAGTCTTCATTACTAGGGTCATCCTTACGATGCATTAACTGTATCACTTCCCTAAATATCCACAAGTGATGCTAATATCAATAAAGTAATATGGTAACAATACCGCTTGCACAATCATAATCTTAATTCTATAATCGTTTCTTAATTCTAACGGCTTCTAAGTTTCTAAACCTTCAGACCTAAAGCCTAAGCTCGATACCAACTTTGTAACGCCCCAAACCCGAGCCCAATTAAATGCCCAAGCCCAAAACGTCAGCCGAAATCCAACTAAACCAAATCAATTTTAGCAATACATCAAAATTTATTCTTAAAGACATCAATGAACAATAACTCAAGTGTTACAAACATAAAATTCAAACCCAAAATACTTTGTCTCGCAGACTAACTTAAATTATTCAAACATCAAAATTTAAATTAGTCTAATTACAAGGAACTCAATAGAATATCTTCCAACTTATCCTTGCATGCGTGTCTCAACGTAAAACTTTAACGTCTCACTTATGACCCGAGGAGAAGAATAAAGTGAAGGGTGAGCGAACAATGCCCAAGAAGTTCCGCCGCCCTTCCGGTTTCTAAGGAAGGGTGGACGCACAAAGAGAATATTCGAAAATGAAACAATGTTATAAAAGGTGGTTTACAGTTCATGCGATACTTTATAACGAAACGAAATAGTGCGAACGGATTAGTGTTTCACAAATGAGAGTTCAAGGAAAAGAAACATGCAAAGTACGAAGTCGAGTAACCCAATCGTCACCAACCGTCCCATACCGGCTAGTCACGACGGATTACTCACGATGTCATGATCACGTAGGTGGTCCATTGACCATTCACATAAATGCCCCGAAGGGTGCCAACATTTTACCCCAAGGGTAACTATTAGAAGGTAAGTCATGACTACCGCACTGCAGGCCAGTGGTGCAAAATATAAGGTCCACTCTATACCCGGTGGCGGGTTGTTCGTAATCACGAACTAATTAAGGTTCACTCTATACCCAAGTGACGGGTTGTTCGTAATCACGAACTAATTAAGGTTCACTCTATACCCAAGTGACGGGTTTTTCAACTAGTGATCATAACGGAGTTCGAAATAAAACAACATTATCAAACGATACATACGAAATTTACTTTCAAGTATAAGCACTTCATCAAAATACCAAAGATATGACACGAGGTTTGAAGGATATAATACAACGAAACGCGAAACGACGGAGTCAAAGCAAATTCCGACACGAGGTCGAGCATGGTAATCAAAACGATAATTTCAAAAAAGTAAACGAGTAACCTAACGCCGAAAAATTATATTCACAAAATAACTTAAAAGAAGCGAAATCCCTTACCGGCTAATTTTGCGGAGATAATTAACTCGTACGTGAATAATGTCCGTCACGCGCGCGTTCAAATCTAATTCCAACACGAAAATACTAATTACTAATAAAAATCTCTCTCAATAAAATATACTCTAATTACTAACATAATTTAGTATTGTATAGTAACTATTTTATTACTTTACATTTTATTTTATTTATTTATTATTATTATTATTATTATTATTATTATTATTATTATTATTATTATTTTACTTTATTTTATTTATTATTATTTTTTTATTACAACACACCCCAAAATATACACACCAACTTCCATTATTAACCAAGTCATCCCACACAACCAAAATCCACACCTCTTGCACACCAGTATACTCAACCCAAAAATACACAGAATAATCACCTTCATGCACCACACGCACAGCACACACTACACACACAAACACACACAAACTCACTTACATATTCTATGTTTTATATATATATATATATATAATATTAAACACACACATCCATCTAACACACACACCTACACTATACGCACACACACACTGTCCAAACACACACACACAGTACACACGCACGCACTCACCACACACAATACACACACACACTCTCTCCCCTACCTAGCCTACCCCACATCTCCTCTTTTCTAACAAAACCCCTTCCCTCCTCCTGCTTCTTTCTTTTCTTCCCTTTCTTTTTCTCTCTTTTTTTGTTTTTCCAGTTCTCCACCTTTTCTTCTTCTCTTCTCCCTTCTTTTCTTCCAGTAAGAGACCCACACACAAACCACATACCCACGCACCCACTTCATCAAATCAGTCTCTCTCGCCCCTTCCAGCATACCTCCCCATGTCGCCCCACCTTTCCCCTTTCTCATTTCTATCAATTTCCATCTATTTACCCACACACACACACACTACAAATCCAAATTTTCAGTGTCGATTCTTTCCTCCATTTCAGAACCCAACAAGTTCAATACCATGTTTTTATTATTATTATTTTTCAACTACACTAATCACTTTCGTACTACCCACGTTGCTAAGAGATCGTGAACTTTAAAAATATATTAGAATTGGAGATTAATAGAGATCAAGGACGACATTGTTTACCTCCGATAGCTCGCCCGCTCGATCGCCAAGAATACGATCCGATGTGGTTGCTCTTCTTCACCGCCGTCACACACTCTCACCCTAATTTTCTTAATCTTTCTCTGTCTTTCCGCCTCTCTAGTTTAGGTAGAGAAAGTATTCTTCAACTTGAGTCTCTCCCGAAGCGATACAAAACGATAACATGAAATCTCACTTCAAAATTTAAAAACGAACTCATCCTTATCTCTCCGTTGCGGCAGCTTCACCGTGAGCCCTCACGTCTCTTTTCCAATTTTTCAGTTACTGATTTTATCATTATTATTATTATTACTATTATTATTATTATTATTATTATTATTATTATTATTATTATTATTATTATTATTTACCCCCGAACTAAATTAATGGGCTAATTTACGGGCCAAACCCAACGTAACAATGACAAAATGTGTCGGATCAAATTATAATTTATATTTTATTACAAAAAGATAATCAGCCCAATTAACCGATATAATCGGCCCAAAATAATTTGCAACATTGATTTATACAATTTTAATATTATTAACGAAAATTTGGGGTATTACATCTTTCATAGTATATGCTTTTCTTAAGGCGGCACAAACGTTGCTTACCAGAATCGATCGTTTGCATTTCTTAAGGATTCTTTTGGATCCTTTTTGAGAGTAAGGAAAGCTTTGGAATTTGCCATACATCAGATACCAATTGTAGGTCCACTTTAGGCAAATGATAAGGCTAGAGGGGGTGAATAGCCTTATAAAATCTTTTTGATAAGTTTTAAAACCTTTTAAAACTTTGGCCAATGGTTTTGAAGATATCAGCCAACTGATCAATTAAAGTGAACAGTTGAAGAATCAACTTATGGACAACTTGATGGACTGACTGATGTTAGCAAAGGCTGACTGAAGCTTTAAGTAATGAAACAATGCTTAAAGCTTTGGTCAGTTTGGCCAAGTAAAGCAAGCAATAAATGAACACAGTATATAGAGTGGTTCACAGTATGAAAACTGCTATGTCCACTACCAAGTTGGTCAAACTTAGAGTTTGAAGTGCACTAATGTCAATAATCTAATTGATCACTAATGGATCAGTGTACAACAAAGACCAATGAGATATGGAGATTGAATGTTTAACGGAACAAATCAATCCCGTGTGTTACAATCAATGATCCCTCAAAAACGAAATAGTTGGAAGAGATTCAATACAATGATTGAACTATAAAGGCAAGTATAAAGAATGAAGTAAGAAAATAAATTATTTATGTAAATGCACTTTAATGGAGAAGCTTCAGAGAATTCTTGAAGTGTTATGAAGGTTTGAACTCTTGAATGATTCTTGTAATCTTGTTATAGTTCTTCAATGCTCCTTCGGTTTTATATTGGCAGAGCTAGAAAAGTTACCGATGGAAATATTTAACCTTGCATTAAATGATGTGATGTCGTGCAAGTCAAATGTGGTAAACAACTATTCTTCGATCTTTGTGCTATCATAGAAGAGGTAGGTTAAACATGTCTTTTCATTCTAAAATAAAAAAAGCCAGGAATGGAAAGTGTGTCAGAGTACTCATTAAACATAAAGCCAAAAGCATGATTGAACAAATTCTAAATAACTACGGAAGCTTATCAATGTAGCTTCATGTTTGAAGATCAGTAGACTTACTCAAGATAAGATAAAGACGTTATCAGTCTACTGTACTTATGCCAATTTATCAGTGACTGATGTAGAAAATATTTAAGTCATTATCAGTCACTGATTCTTTGCTAGAATTAGTTGACTGATCTTAAAGAAACAAATCAGTCATCTACTTAAGAATATAATGTTGGCTGATTTTAAGTGATTCAAAGTATCTTGAATGGTTTTCAGTAAATCATGGAAAGGACCAACATCATCATTATCATCCTCATCATCATCATAATCTTCATCATCATCATCACCATCAGATGATTATGCTTCTATTGAGTGCTCAGTCTGTCCTGATGACTAATGCTCCTCCTCAACTAAAGGAGGTGGTTCAGCAACTGTTGTCTCTACTTTAGCTTCAGCTGCTTGAGGAGGTTCAACAACCTCTCGACCTACTACGACTCAATTACATCGACCCTCAACTGTTTTACCAGAATCCTTTGGCTTCTTTTTTTTTTTGTAATTCGCCGAACCAAGAGGGAAGATAGATGACAGAGTAAGGAGTCGGTGCCCATGGTTGAGCTAGCAGACAGAAAGATTGGGTCAGTTAGCTAACCTTCCTACTCCCCTCTTTCCTCTTTCCATTTTCTTACATTAGCTACAGCTGGCTGATGTGGTACCTCAGTTGCAGCAGCCAATTCAGCCTAGCTCCTCCTATCTTCTCTCTTCTTGGCCATACTACCATAATTTTCTCTTGCCTCTTGTACCCTTTTAATTAGGAGCTCAAGGGCACGATCCCTAACCCAGATCAGTTGATCATTAAGCATACTTGGTTAACTTCATCATCGTCTGGTCTGGATTCTCTCCTAACCAAGAATGGATCAGTCTTTTTCAGCCTGGGAACTTGAAAGATCCTGTTGTATATGCCCTAGACATTATAGACCATTTCATCTTGAATAAAGCGATCGTTGGCACAGTAGAATTGGTTCCACCCCAGTCCCAAAGGTTCAAAGAACTTGCCATGGTTAAGTATTATCTCAGCTTCAGCAGGTTAGGCATAGTGGGGTAGATGACAAAGTTTTTGCATCTGAAGTCACTATAGAAATCTACATATTTAGAAAAAGGAGAGATGAAGGCACAGTCTTTCAGCTCTTCATGGAAGCTGAGGAGGGCTTAAATGAAAGGAGGGAGATGATCAATGGGAAATACCCATTTTATAGCAAATGGAATGGGATTTTCAGAGAGGTTATGATATTTGAGGTGAAAGGTTGGATTATGGACATGTTTGTAAAGTTTTTGAGGCTTATCAACCTAAGTATGTGAGGGAGAAGGATCCGAAGGTGGAGTTAGTGGAGGTGCTAAAAGTGTTGTAGTGTCAGTGGGAGAGGTGAAGGGAACGAAATTACTTAGATCAAGGATGGGGTGACTATGGACAAAGGAATAAACCCGGACTGAGGAACTTCAGTCTCCTCATCCTCAGGTTCAGTTGGTTCATCAGCCAGCTAATGTCTACACAATAGACGCGGTATGATAATTTGAGGAGCCTCCTTGACTGATGATGGTTCAGTGGCTGATGTGGTGGAGGAAGATGTGGCTTCAGCTCTTATTTCAGCTGGCCTAGTGGTCTGAGCAGCAGCTCTTCTTGGGTATCTTCTAGTTGGCTAAGCCCTGACAAGTCAATGGGCTGGCTGATCGTAAGCATCAGCAGCTGGTTGAACATCTTGACCGAATCTGCTGGAGCTGATGGCTGAAACAATGCCATCATTTCTGAATTTTTTGAACCTAGCAACTGGAATGCAATCTATGGCTGGTATCGTCTGAGTGAGCTGAGGGATAGACCTCAGGGACTGATTAATGATCATATGTTGAGTGAGTTTAGTGGGCATGTTCTTCAGTAAGTTATTACGGTACTTGGTTATGTTGTCAATAATGTAGTACACAGTGACTGCAGCCCAGTTTATGGCATAACCTTCAGCCAATGCAGCTATCAAGTGCCATTGATATTCAGTCAACTTGTCGTGCCCTCCAGATTTGATTAGTAGACACTTGTCCAACAACGTGGATAATGCATAGTAAAGTGGCCTAAATTTATATTTAGTAATGCCTTCCTAGAATTATTAACTTTTACTAGAATGGCCTCACTCTTAGTAACACTCAACTCTGTGAATACCGCACCCAGAGTGGTAGCATCTATACCCACCTGAACATTTTAGATGTAACTAGTGAGAGAGTTATGGACGTTTGGTATAAGGTTCATGGTGTTGAAGAATTCAACAACCACATCAATGTTGAAAGTGGATATAGGGAAGGATAGGAGGGGTAAAAGACGAGGGGCAATATACATCTCGACTAATTCTTTGCCAATAGGAGAGGCTTGAAGTGAGGGAATATCAACGAGGCAACCAATCAGTTGTTCAGCCATTGATGGGTAATTGTGAGGAAACTTGAAGAAGATAGAGAGAGAAAGAGAGGTTTGTAGAGAGAGATGAAAGTAAGAAGGTTTGTTTGCAAAATGGGTTGTGTACGCGTAAAAGTGAAAGAGAAGGAAGGGTTTTGGTTTATATAGGGGCTTTGGTAAAGGAGGTGTCTGACGGTTGAGAGGGTTTTTCAGGGAAGTGGGATTAATCATAATGGTACGCATATGTCATGGGAACGTGGGTAACCAAACTGTCACATCGTTGTCAGGGCTGAGAGAGAGGAAACATTTGACTTCTTGTGGAAGTTTAGCACCAATATTAATGAGGACAGAAAAAAAGGTGGAACATTTTTTAGGAAGTGACTGATCAGTACGTGACTGATCAGTCACTGGAGACTAAACAGTAAGCCGCGTGAGACTGAAGAGTTAAAAGATTAGTCAGACGCGAGTGACTGATGTTGGAGACTGATTAATTAGAAGCGCACACGACTGATGCTAGTAACTAATCAGTTTGGGGTGACTGATCATCTTGTAAAGAAATGGAGGGACCAGTCGGTGGTGGTTGACTGATTAAGAGTATCAGTACACTGACTGAAGACGCGCGTGATTGGCGAGTAAGTCTATCTTCATTTGATATCAAGTGGCTGAATACTAAAAAAGAATAAAAAAACATTAGAAAACACCAGTCACGATAAAATAAACATTCATAGTTCACCTCTTAAAAATGAAAATCTAGTGTAGTCTAAGGCTTTAGTAAATATATCAGCCAACTGTAAGTCAGTTGATATGTATTCAAGTTCAATATTACATTTCTCCACGTGATCTTTCAAGAAGTGATACCTTATATCTATGTGCTTAGTCTTGGAATGCATAACAGGATTTTGAGACATTGAGATTGCTGATGTCTTGTCACAGAATATGTGACATTTTGCACGTTGAGCTCATAATAAACTAGTTGTTGTTTTATCCATAGTATTTGAGCACAATAGCTTCCAGCAGCAATATCTTCAGCTTTAGTTGTAGAGGTAAAGATTGAGGCTTGCTTCTTGCTAGCCCATGAGATAAGTCTGCTTCCAAGAAATTGGAAAGTACCACTTGTACTTTTTCTGTCTACTCTACAAGTTGCAAAGTTAGAATATCCAATTAAATTTAAAAAATGAGTCTTTGGGATACTAGATACCAAGCTTTTCTGTGCTGATGAGATATCGAATTATTCCTTTAACTGCTGTTTGATGTGACTCTTTTGGATCTTTTTGAAAATGAGCACAACACACACAGCAAACATACTGTCTAGGTCTAAAGGCAGTTAAGTATAATAATGAACCAATCATACTTCTGTATTCAGTAATGTCGACTGATTTACCTTTCTCATCATTGTCAACATGACAAGTTGTAGCCATAGGAGTGTCATAAGGTTTGACATCTTGAAGTTTGAACTTCTTGGGAAAAACCTATATTTGGGCCACCCAACTTTTCATAAAATTGCAATACGGCCACCACAAGTTTAAAAATGTTATTCTTGTTGCTGAACTTAAGTTATCTTGCAAGTGAAGTCATTTTTTGGACGGATGTTAGTTTAGCCGTTAAAATAACATAAAATACCAAATTTACCCTTGTCTCCATCTTCATCTTTCCCAATTAAGAAAAAATAAACCACCTAACCCTAACACAAATATACCCTCGCCGGCGTAATTCAGTCAACTCCTAATCTCAACACAAAGGTACCCCCGTTTAATTGTATAGGTCAAAACCTACTTTTAGTTTTGAATTTTTATTTTTAATTATTTACTCATTTTTTTTCTTCTCGTCCTGGTTCACAGCATCTTTATCGTTGTTGACCGTACTAGGAAAAAAGATTACCAAGTTGAATCAAATCTACGGAGGATGGCTAAAGGTCAATGCTTACTTTTGATAACGATATTGGGGAAATTCTCTAATTAATTATGACTTTCACCATTAGATATTTGTTAGTTTAACGGCTAAACTAACGTCCGTTCCAAAAATGGGCTCGCTTGCAAGATAACTAAAGTTCAGTGGCAAGAATAACATTTTTAAACTTGTTATGGCCGTATTACAATTTTGTGAAAAGTTGGGTGGCCCAAATATGGGTTTTGCCAACTTTTTGATCAGCTCATTGGCATATATGGCTTGAGTAATGAAGATACCATCAACTGTTTGCTTGATTTGTAAGCCTAAGAAGTATGTCATCTCTATCAGCAAACTCATTTCAAACTTAGTCTTCATCGATTTCTTAAATCTCTTGAATAATACATCATTAGTAGATTCAAAAATAATATCATCTATATAAATTTGGACTAGTAATGAATTACCTTTATGTTTCATAATAAAGAGAGTTGTATCAATTTTACCTCTTTCAAAGCCTTTTTCCAAAAGGAACTTAGATAAAGTTTCATACCATGCTCTTGGGGCTTGTTTGAGGCCATAGAGGGCTTTCTTCAGTTTGTATACGTAGTTCCTGTGAGTATGATCTAGGAAGCCTGGGGGTTGTTCTACGTACATTTTCTCTTTTAAGTCACCATTCAGAAAAGCACTCTTCACGTCCATTTGATAGACTTTGAAGTCTTTGAAAGAGGCATATGCTAGGAAGAGTCTAATGGCTTCAAGTCTTCCTACATGGGAAAAAGTTTCATCGTAGTCAATGTCCTCCTCCTGTCTGTAGCCTTGGGCCACAAATCTTGCTTTATTCCTTGTGACGTTCCCTTCTTTATCCATTTTGTTCCTAAAGACCCATTTGGTGCCAATAACTTGTTGATTATGCATGGGAACTAAACTCCATACTTGACAAGGCTCAAACTGATTCAGCTCCATCTGCATTGCATCCACCCAGTTTGGATCTTCAAGGGCTTTATCAACCTTCTTTGGTTCAGTTATAGAAACAAAGGTTATTGAATATATGCATTCATTTCTGGATTTGCTTCTGGTTCTGGTTCCAGCAAATGGGTTACCAATAATATTATCGATTGGGTGATGTCTAGCCTCTCTAATTTCATGAGAGAAATTAGCTATGTTATTGGTATTTTGCTGAGGGTAATCAAAAGTTGTGGTTTCAGTAAGAGGGATATCGGTAGGTGGATTGTCATTGAGTATTATTTGAAATGGGTAATCAGTAGGTACATCATCTGACTAATCTTCTTAAGAGTTAGCTGATGGTATAGGTGGATCCACAGCTAATTGAGGAGTGGCTGATCGAAGGTTTTTATCAGTTGGATTGTTGGCTGAAGAGTTATTTGTTGAATCTGTACTAGAGTTTCTTGTCTCAAAATTCTCAAAATTGTTAGTACAATCTTGCATCTCATTAGACTCAATCAAATTTAATTTATGAAAGGAAACATGTACTAATTCAATAATAATTGAAGATTTGCAATTGAAAACTCTATAAACCTTACAATGTTTGGAATAGCCAACAAAAATACCTTCATCAGCTTTTTCATTGAATTTACCTTGGTGGTCTTTACCATTGTAATAGATGTAAAACTTACACTCGAATATCTTGAAGAAGACAATGTTAGGAGCTCTTCTTTTCCATAGCTCATAGGGAGTCTTGTCATGAAATTTGTTGATGAGGGATCGATATTGAGTGAAGCACGCAGTGTTCACAGCTTTAGCCCAAAAGTACTTAGGCAATATGGCTTCATCTATCATCGTTTTCCTAGCTTTAATCAAGGTTCTATAATTTCTTTCAGCAACTCCATTTTGCTGAGGTGTCTTGATAGCTAAGAAGTTGTGTCCAATCCCATGACCATCAGAGTAGATATCCAAGCCCTGATTCTTGAATTCAGTCTCGTTATCTGAGCGCACACTAACTATCTCACACTCTTTTTGGGTTTGGAGGTTTCTAAAGAGTGTCGTCAGTATCCCGTACGTCTCATCTTTTGAGGTCATCATCTCAACCAAGTATATCTCAAGTAATTGTCAACAACAACCAGAGTGTACCTATTTCTTCCTAAGCTAGCAAGAGTAACAAGACCAAAAAGGTCCATATGTAACAATTGAAGTACACGTGTGGTTGAAAGACAAGGTTTGGGTTTAAAAGATGATTTTGTAAGTTTTACCCAGTATACAGGCTCAACATTTTTTGTAAAGAGGAAAATTTACCGCAGGTAAACCATTTACTAAATTTCCTTTTGAAAGCTTTTTCAAATATTTGAAATTTAAGTGTGAGAGCTGTTTACTAAATTTCCTTTTGAGAAGTTTTAGTAGAATTTTTTGCAATCAGAAAAACTTGAGAAATGTTGTTAACAGAAAATAAGTCAATAGCGAAAACATTTCTCTTTCTTGACCCCGTAAGTAAAACTTCATTGGTTGTGCAATTTTTGATAAAGCTGTGTGTGGATGTAAAAATGGAAGTCATACCTTTGTCACAATATTGTGAGATGCTGAGCAGATTGTGCTACAGTCCATCGACCAATGATACCTTTTTTATCTTGGCTGACCCTCTGATGATAGAACAATATCCAATGGTTTATCCTTTCGAGTTATATTCAAAGATAATAAAGGGCCCTTTGGCTTCAACAATATCAGTCAAAAGATTAGCTGATCCAGTCATGTGTCTTGAACATCCACTGTCCAAGATCCATTCATCTGAAGCTTTATCAGCAGCTACTAAACATACCTGACATTAAAGAAGTAAATCATGGTACCTTTTATTTCTTTGGGTCCAAAGGATTAGCTTTTTAGGTAACCATACTTGTCTGACCTTTAACAGGTTGACCCTTTCAGTAGGGGATAACCTAAATAGAAATTCATGAGCGAGATGACTTGAACAAAAACGAGTATGACATTTATGCAGACCACTTGGTTCAGTCACCTTAGGTTTGGGTTTTGGTTCTGCTGGAACCCACTTAGTAGACTCGGGAGAAATAAACTTGTGAGGTTTAGACTTATTACCCATCAGTCTTTTGTTAGCACCTTTACGATCAGTCGATTTAGTATCAGCTGACTGATGTTTATCAGTCGGTTGAGCATTTGGTTTCTTAGCTAATCTTTACTTTTCAGCAGGTGCATGAATAGTTGACTGATAGTTAGTAGAATTTAACCATATATCTTACATATTTTGCTGTTTGTATCTTAGCCTTCCTTAGCTGATTCTTAGGATACATATATTGAACAATACCATGCGTGTTCATGAAAAAGTTTGGTCTGATATCCCTTTTCAGTAGAACTTTTGGACCACCATTAGACTATCTGGTCTCAGTTTTACATTTATCCTTGTCTTTGCTGTTGTCGTGAGAGTAGCCAATGTTATGATTGTTTTCATTATCTTTCTGTTGACCTATGATAGTCTCAATAGTAGCTTTAGATTTTGAGTAGGTATCAACAACATTGGATAGTTATTGATTCCTCTCAACGAAGTCAGAGATCTGCACAAATGAGACTTTAGCCTGAGTCTCATAGTTTTTATTGAAACTCTTAAGTCTCAGAAGTTCAGCTTGTTGATCTTTGTAGAGTTCATTGACTTTTTGGAGTTCTAAATTCTTAGCTGACAATCTTCTCAGTTCAGCTGACAGAGATAGATGGATCTTAGTGAGAGTTTCAAATTTGGAGTACATTTCATGCATTTGTTCTTCTAATTCAATTTTGCTCTCATCAGTCATTTTCTCCTCCTTTTCAGGTGGAGTGAGAATAGGTTTGACAACTCAAAAATGTTGCTCAGTCCTTCTTTCAGTTGGCTTACTTATGATTCCTTGTCCATAGAATCCATTTCCTATTTGTCGAATAATAAGCTGACTAGGTTTAATACTTTTTGTCAGCTTTGGGTTCTTGATAATAGTTAGTTTGAAAACTCATTATCGGAATCTCTTAAGCAAGCAGGGCTAGGTAGGTTGTCATCTGAATCATAAATAGCTGATTCTGGAACAAGATAAAGGTTTGCTTCTTGCGCACAATCAACTGATTCATCTTCTGGATCAGTCTCAATCGAAGTGGCAAGATTGAGATTTTCATCTTCAACTACTAAACCCTTTTGTTTTCCAAATTTTCTAGGAGCTCTTTTGAAGTATTCATTTTTGATAGAAGGCCAAGCTGAAGCAAAATGACCTGGCTTTCTATAGTTGAAGCGTGTTAGGAATATGCCTTCACAACAGCTATTTTACTCATCAGCATATTCCAACATAGTTATTTGCTTGTTCCCATTACAATGCATATTCTACGAGCAGCTAAAAGGGCTGCGTACCAATTATTGTGGCAACTCTGTTGAATATTGCATAGGTTATTTAGACTAGGAAGTCTCTGTACATGTTCAAGTCTTTTGTCCTACCAAATGATGATCTCACAAATAGATTAGCTCAATAAGTGCCAGCAGAATATCTCTCCAGCAGATGTTCTCCCTGCGGACATCACTCCAGTAGTCCTATAACAGTAGATACTCCTATAATAGCCATGTTCTTTTCAAGTCCACTGCAAGAGTGCTGCTAAGTTAAAAGAGGAACATCGGTCGTTCTTCAAGCAATAACGTTCACAAAGATTTGCAAAAGATAGTTTGCAGATCTCCCTGATAGCTTAAAGATATGCCTCGATGTCTGAACCCTCACGTTTATCCTTTAGATATTTCCTCTTCCGTGCTTGGTCTCAGTCTTCAAGACGTGTCCTATAAAAGACCAATCATAGTGTAATTCATCTCAGGCCTGTACGAAAAATCCCATCCACTCCCAGCTTGATTCACGGACAGATTTCATACACAATCTTCATAGAGATTTTTACCCAATAGTTCATACAATGTACTCTACATTGAAGAACGAACATTTAAATGGGCAAAAATTAACTCAGTTACAACGGATCTCTTCTTTTCTCAGCCTATAAAAGAAACCTCTCATCCCCCTTTAAGAAAAGCTTGAAAGTGTTTGTGAGTTTTCAAAGAGTGGAAAAAACACAAGTGTAAGAACAAACACTTTGTAGGAGAGTGATCTGAAATTCACAAGGTGAAAAGTCTTCGCTTAGTCAAGAACTTCCTTCTTGATTTGAGTTCTTTCTTCCTTCGAATGACTCAGTCTCTTCAATAGCTATACTTCATATCCATAGCTAGAGACTAAGCTTCCAGCCTACCGTTGCTGATAGAACCTCCTTGAAGATGTCCGATGAAGACCCTGAGCTAATAAACCTAATTGCATACATACAGGTTGAGTTACATTTCATTGTAAGAGTTTTCTGTTGTGCAATAATGTGTCATCATAGTTGGTCGAGTGTTTTGCACTCGATTGTTCAAATACTTGCTATTTGAACAACCATAATATTCTCTTCTCACTTCCACCTCACCTTGGCACTGCCATCTGCCTCTCCCTAAGGTACTTGGTGAGAGTCAAAGGTTGAGGGTTGGTAATAAGTCTTCCCGGCATCCCACTTCCTTTCCATGAAACCCTAGAAGACTGGTAGGTTAGAGAGTCTAGGTTGATGTACTAAGCATGTTTACTTTTGAGTAAACCTCTGCTGAATTTTTATATAAAATATATTTTACTACATTCAGCCTTTACTTATCTTTCCGTCAATATATGTTTTATATGTCGAGCAATCTGTTTTATGGAATGGAATAACTGCATCTTATAAACATTCAAATTTGTTGTTAACACTGTACTTGTACTTATTCATGTTCAACCAATTTGATCTTCAAGTATTACATTTGCTGTTAATCTTTTCTGTGCATAACTCTTATACTTCAGCAAATGTAATATTCTTAACATTCAAGCAGTCTATCAAGTCTGCTGTAACAGAGTAGATGATGTCTGCTGAAGCACATCAGATGATCTCAACATCAGCTATGTCACTTCTATAGAAAGTTGACAAAACCTGATTAATATTTCATCTTTGTTATTTAATGTACTTTAATTTAGGATGAAATTTTAAATGATGGTAACATAGGCTATTCACCCCCCCTCTAGCCTATATACTGAGCATACTACATAGGACCAAAGGGACCAAACAAAGCACATGTGTTTTTTGTTATCAGTTTTTGCTTCAGTTTTCTTATAACTAGCTCTTTGAATATTTGTGGAAGCTGGTTTTTGAAAGATTTTTTTTTAAAAGACTTGTATTTCTTAAATTGTTTAGCAGATGCAGCAAATTCATCCTCATCAAAGTCATGAGCTGACTGAGATGAAGGAGAACATATATTTGACTTTTCTTCTTGAGCAGTTAAAGATATACCTTTGAAACTTTTCTCAAGATCTTGACATTTGAGAACTTCCTTTTTGTAAATTTTAAGACTAGTTACAAGACTACGTATATGAGTCTTGTTCACGTCCCTAGCTTCCTTTATGGCGATGATTTCACATGTCATCCACTACCCAAGCTACTGAGTCATGTTGAGAGTTTGGAAAGATTTTGAATTTGCCATGGATAGAATTTTCTAGTGGTTAAACTTGAAAAAATATTTTTCAACAAGTTAGGCTCGATACTAATTGTAGGTCCACTTAGGAAACTGATAAGGGTAAGGGGTGAATAGTCTTATAAATTTTTTTATGAAGTTTTATAACCTTTGTAAAACTTGGCAGCGGAAAAATAAGTTTTTATGAAATCAGTCAACTGATCAATTAGATTAATCAGTTGGTGATAAAGAATCAGCTGATAAACAAGTAACTTGACAGATGTTTGTTTCTTGACAGATTAAGGCTTTAAATAATTTGACAATTCTTAAAGTATTGATCAGTTGGTCAAAATAAAGCGAGAGAGATGAACATAAGATGTAGAGTGGTTCACAATATGAAGACTGCTACATCCACTACTAAGTTAGTCAAACTTGAATTTTGAAGTACTCTAATATTAATAATCCTAGATGATCACTAATGTATCAGTATATAACAAGACCAATGAATATAGAGGGATGTTTTACAATGATTGAACTAATAAAGACAAATACAAAGAGAAGAGAATAAACAATAAAAACTCTAAGTAATGTGCTTTTTAATGCGAAGCTCTAGTATTCTTGAAGTGTTATAAATGCTTTGAATGCTTGAGAGCTTCGAATAATTAGTTGAGTTATTCGTTGTGCTTCTGTAGCTTTATATAGGTAGAAATAAATTTGTGACGGTTGAAAGCTTTTGACTTTGCATTAAATATTCTGCAGATATCTGAGTCAAATGGGTGAAGAATTCTCCTCGAGTTATGAGCTATCTCAAAAGAAGTAGGTATGAGCTGTCTTGTCATTTTAAAATATATAGTAAAGCTCAGAATGAAAAATGTGTCAGAAAACATTAAACATAAAACATGTTTGAATTTAAATAACGTAAAGTACTGACACAAATTCAAAAGATAAGTACGGAAGCTTCCGCTATAGATAAGCATACTAACATAAGAGATAAATCATATACATTATCAGTCTACTGACTTATACCAAATATCAATTAACTGACTTGAAAATATTCAAGTCATTATCAGTCACTAATTCAAGGCGGGATCAGTCGATTGACTTAATAAGTCAGTCATCATCTGACTTAAATTATTAAGTTGATTGACATGTATTCAATCCAAATAAGTTAGGATGATTTTATATAAATCATTGAAGGACCAACGCTTTCCATCTCTCTTTAATTTCTCCATCCTTGGACCCGTAAATTTTCATCATTAATGCATTTTACTTTCCTAGTCTTCCACTCCCTTGATTTCACAAGTTTTAAATCTTCTTCCCATCAGTATCCAATTTATTAAAAAACTAAACATCTACAGGAAAAAAAATTAATATGGCAGTTAATTGGAAAAAGACAACAATTTATTGAAAAATTCAACATGTGTCAGTCCCATGTTCGTTTAATGGACAATATAATTAAAATATAATGGAAATATGGATGGAAAGAATAAATATAAGATTACAAGTGTTTGGTCAAATGACAAAGTCTAGTAACTTTTTGGTTAATGGACTAAATCTCAAGAAAAAAATGCAGGGACTATTTTCAGAGTTTAACCAAATATGTTATAATGATTTTAATGTGGAAACCTATATGATGTATTTCTCTTAAACAAACTTATAAACTTGATTTATATTATAGTGGGAAGGGATGACTCTAAGTAAATTGGAGCCTAAAACATGAGTGAATGAAAAATAAAATTTAGCCCTAATTCAATTAGCCTTTTAACTATTCAACTTTTTATTTATTTAAAATGTAATCTTCTAGTCTTTTGAGATGTAAAGGAACTAATTAATTTTCACATTTTAATTTTTCTACTGCTCCTTTTTCAATTGATAACATTGTTAATCTATTTAATCTTTGTTGTCACATAGTTGATCTTAAGTACAATGTTATTATTTTAATTTTGAAAAACTTCTTTCGGCCGGAACAACCGTTTTAGGTAGTGTCAAAGAACGTAAGTCGATATTGATCGAAAGTTGGAACATTTAGTTGATTTGAAAAAAAAAAATTCTCACTAATTTCCAAATGATAGAAACTTTTTATTTTTACTAGCTAGCCATTTTAACTTAATAAAGTGATGAGAATGATTTCATTTTTTTCAAGGCTTAATAAAATTGAGTGAATATGTTATTAACTAAAAAAATATAGTTACTCCCTCCGTCCCTAAATTATTGTCTTCCTTTCATTTTCGTCCGTCCCTAAATAATTATTTTTTTTGAAACTTTCCTTTTTAAGATATCACTTTTACCATTTTACTCGTATTTTTTCTTCCTACTTTAATTATGGGCACCATATACTTAGGCATTAAAGGAAACAACACGCTAAACTAATATTAATAATCAAATCAATTATTTTTTCTTATTTCATATACCAAATTAAACAAGATAATAATTTAAAAACGGAGCAAATATTATATATAAGACCTCTTAATTATCTCTCTCCATATAATTATATAATGAGGCCTAGCTAAGGGCGTCCATAGCGGCGCCCTCCCTCCACCCTCTAAACACAATTTTAGAGTGTTATACCCGCCCTTAGTCTCACAGTAGTCACTTTAGTCCACCCTCTATCTCTAAAATCAATTAAATCACGCTCTAAATATAGAGTGAGTTTTAACATAAATAGTGACTCAAATCCTCTACATTTTCCTCACTTTATTTTAGCACCATATGTTTTTGTTTAATATTTTAAAATGAAAATTATTAAAATATACTGGAGAGAGTACAATATATTTTAGCACAATATAATTTAGGGATGAAGAGAGTACAATATATTTTTTATAATATATAAAATTTAAAATTTAAAATATTTTATTTTAATTGTGGTGGAAAAATATAAATAAAAGAAGAAAAATATAATGGTAGTTTAAGTTTGTTAGTTGAGATGAGAGAGATTAAATTTTTAGAGGGTCGTATAGAGAGTGTTTGTTGGAGTAAATTTTTTTTAAAATTGTTAAAAAAATTAAACTAAAATAGAAAATGAAATATTTAAAATGTAATATAGAGAATTATTGTTGCAATGCTCTCAAAATCATGGAAGACCTCAGCAAGTGCCTCACTAGCCTCTTAATTAGAGCCGCCCTGATAATAGTCAAACATTTACATAATTTGTGTAGTATCTAGAGTAAGAGCTACGTTCTTAGTAAAACCTCTATTCAATATTGATTGATAAATACTACTCTCTCCGTATTTTAATTATTATTTTGTTTGATTTAGCACATAAATTAAAAAAAATTAATTTAATTATTAATATTAATATTAATATAATATGTAATTTTTTTTAATATTTATATATATGTGGCCTATAATTAAAATAAGGAAAAAAATAAAGGTAAAATAGTAAAAGTAATGTTATAAAAAGAAAAATTTTCAAACGAGATAATTATTTTGGAACAGATAAAAAAAATAATAATTGGGAGTAGTAAACAATAATTTAAGAAAAATTAGATTATATTTTGACTGAAAATGTATGTTTCTCTATTTAGTTTTACAAAACTGTTAAAGTTGGAATTTATACTAATTTTAATGTAGGTTTTTTATGAACAAAATTTATTTCTTAAAACATAATTAAGATATAATAAATTTTAATTTAATTTAGTCACGGATTAAATTTTAAATATAAAAAGTAATTTTTTGTTAAAAAGAAAGAAATAATTTTCTTTTCTGTTTTTAAGAAAAACTTTTATAACCAATGATCTAAAAATTAATTTTTTTAATCGTGACATAAAAAAAAGTTTGAGTTTCACTGATACTAAATGGGAATAAATTAAAATTATTAGAAAATTGATAAATAGTGTTAAATTTACAATTTACGACCAGTATAATTTATAGTTTATTGTACTTGGAGTTTAATTTTGGCACTTGCATTAAATAGAAGTTGATATGACAAGACAACCCCACGCTTGTCGGCCTTGACTCACTTGAACACAAACCCACTCCCATCCCCCACCTCTAACTTCAAACTCATCAACTAAAGTCCTAACCCCTACCCCACCCCTCACCCTAACCCCACACTTCCGTAGTTTATACGTTAATATTTAATATAGGTTTATAACGTTGAAGATATCTTAAGACTAATTAAATGTAAATGTGTTTGAGAATTAAACCGAACCAAATTTAATCGAACCAAAACAAACCTCTGTGCATTTATATATTTATTTTATTACATTAACTATTTAAACTTATTTTATTTTAGAGTGGCGTCATTAGTACTACTTTTTCTTATTAATACACTATTAAATTAAATTATAAAAATATCATTATATTGTTAGATATAAACACCCTTTTCCTACTAAATACACCGTATCACCCTTATATTAAGATACATCATAAATCTCTAAATACACCACCAAATAATTTATCAATGCACCCTCCTCCAGTTCCATACTGTATTGCCAGGGATTATACGTCATTGCCAAGGGACAATCTCCTCACTTCATTCCTCTCCTCTACTCACTTCAATTCTTTTCTACGTTAACTTCATTATACTACAAGTTTTTCACTTCACTTCAATTTTTTTCATGCATTTACGTATGTTTGGGTCAGAATTTGTTTGACACTTGTCAATGAACACCACAGTGGTGTTCGGGAAGCACCTGCAGAACACCACAGTGGTGTTCGGGAAGTACCTACACAACCGTTGGGGTTGCAAAACATCACAGGGATGTTGGGTAAGCCCTTGCCGAACACCACTGTGGTGTTCCTCAAACCAATCCCGAATCGAAAATGAGAAAAAACGCAATATATTTCATATACATTGCAACTAAAATGAAATTTAACACAAAAATTAAAACAAAATTGCTATTTAAACATAAAAATATAATGCATTTCATACTTAGGGTCTTCCTCATCTCAAAATTAGAGTTGCTCTTTTTCTTCTTCTTCCTTTTCTTCTTCTTTCTTCTTCCTTGTCTGCTGGGGGTTTGCGAATTAGGGGGTTTGCAAATTGTTGAGTTTGAAATTGGGGGCTTTGCGAAGCAATGGAAGTTGAAGCATGGTTCTCGCTATGTTTCTGCTGGCGGCAGTGTTGTCGTTTTGGTTGTTCTATGGTTGGTGTATGAAGAAATTTGGGTGTGTGTGATGATATTGGGTGGGTGTATTGGGAAAGAAATAATGAGTTAATTGAGAGGGATAAAATAGAAAATGTTGGGTGGTGTATTTAGAAATTATGTTGGTGTAAAATTAGTGGAGAGGGTGTATTAAGAGAAGTGATGTATTAATAGGAAAATATAGTGTTAATAGCGCCACTCTTATTTTAAAGTTAATATTTTAATTTTTAATTATTTTATTTTGTGTTAAAATCATACTAACATTTATTTAAGAGTATTTTTTTTGTAAAATATTTAAATAATTAAACCGTGGAATTGAACCAAAATCGAACAAAAACGATCAGTTTGATTTGGTTTAATTTTGAAATTTATGACGGTCCGATTCAATTTAGAAAAGATGGAATCAATAGAATTGTTTCGATTTATGATTTTGACCTAAACCAAACCACACCAACCAATCGTCACGTTGTTAATAGATGTGACTCTTTAAGGAAGGGTTTGCGACGTTTCATGTGAACAATTTTTTCTAAAGATTCATTGAAAAGTTTTAAAATTTTAAGATTCAAAAATTGAAAAAAAAGTGTCCATCTCAACAGCTTTAAAGGCCGTTTGTTCGCTTTACTCTGGTCTAGAACTTCTAAGTTCTAACCCTCCACCTCCAAACCTATTTATCGGTTTTAATGATATCTCCTTTCTTCACTTGGCTACCCTTCCTTCCCATCCCCAACCGGTTAATACAGTTCGTGCATTCTCTCTCTCTCTCTCTCTCTCTCTCTCACTCTCTCTCTCTCACACACACACACACACACACAACCCCGCAAAACACGCATAGCCACATGCAGAAAGACTTTTGGTAGAGTAGATATGAAAATATTCATTTAAACCCTTTACATTTTCAGATGTTTAGGTGCACTCAGAACAATCTCATATGAGATGGTGGTACTAATACTACCAGGAAATTACAAAAATAAATAAAAAATACTCCCTTGGTCCCTAAATTATTGTCTTTTTTTTTATTCATTCCAAAATAATTGTCTTTTTAAAAAATTTCTTTTTAGGACATCACTTTTACCATTTAACCCTTACTTTTTCTCCTACTTTAATTATCGGCCACACACATGGACATTAAAAAAAATTACACATTATACCTATATTAATAATCAAGTCCATTGTTTTTTATTAATTGGTGTACCGGGTCAAACAAGACAATAATTAAAGGACGGAGGGAGTAATTAAAATTATAAGTTTTAATGTTAGTTCCGTTGGATGCTTAAATTGGTGATGATCTGGAATGTCTATTTGATTACTTTAAAAAAGAAAACTTTGATTTAACGGTATAGAGATTGATATAGCGCAGCAATAGAGGAAGAGCAAGACAGGAGAGTTGTGTTAAATTTGATTTGCAATGGCAATCATTTTTTTTTTCATTGAGAAAAAAGAGTATTTAGACAAGGTATTGACATATAAAAATAAAGCAACAATCTCCTAATTATGCTAGGAATCAACTATTGACATATAAAAGAAAAATGAAACAATCTCCTAATTATGACAGGAAACCTGCTCCTGCTGGGACGCCTCCAGATGTGCCCGAGGAAGTGGAAACATCTTTCACGACATCCATCACTCCTCCTTAAGTTGGACGGTGCAGATCTCGAATCCCCAACTTGCCAACCAAAAAACGAAAACGAACTGCCCCAAGGGGCTTGGTAAAAATGTCAGCAACCTGGTTTGTCGTTATGACATAGCTTGGTTCAATGTCTTGAGAGTCCACCCGTTCACGAACGAAATAACAGTCCATTTCAACATGTTTCGTGCACTCTTGAAAAACAAGATTCTTCGCAATATGTATTGCAGCATGATTATCACAGAAGAGTGGTGTGGCCTCGTGCTGAGGTGCATCAAGATCAATCAACAACCACCACGTAACCATAAAAGTTCACTTACCATTGCGGCCAAAGCCCTGTATTCCGTTTTGGCAAAGGAACGAGAAACAACTGACTATTTCTTTGAGCGCCAGGAGATCGGGGCGCCACCAAGGGATATGAAATAGCACTGTACGGGAATGTCGAGACATGAGACAACCTCCCCAATCGGCGTCGAATATGCAGATAAACCCCAAGGCACCATCGGCTGGAAGAAGGAGTCCCTGACCTGGGCATGTTTTGAGAAACCGAAGCACACGAGTTACAGCATCCATGTACGAGTGTCGAAGATCGGAGATGAATTGTCTGAGAACATTCACGGCAAGAGCAATGTCAGGTGGTGTTATGATCGAGTATAATAGTCGTCCAATCAACCGACGATATTGCGCCACATCCACGAGGGGGGCGGGGCGTCAGTATCATAATCCAACTGCAAGTTTTGTTCTATTGGGAATGAACTAGGTCAACATCCTTGTAAACCTGTCTCCTCGAGTATGTCAAGGGTATACTTCCTTTAACTCAAGACTAGGCCTTGTGGCGAACGAGCAACCTCTATCCCAAGGAAGTATTTTAACGGACCCAAATCCTTAGTACTGAATTGATCATGAAGATGGCTCTTGACAATATTTATCCTGTCGACATCATTGCCAGCCAAAATAACATCATCCATATAGATAAGTGCACACACAAATATATTACCTTGTTTGAAGATGAACAAGTAATGATCAGCCTGTGATTAGCGAAAACCAATATCATGCAAGGCTTTAGTGAACTTGTGATACCAATTGCAGGATGCTTGTTTGAGGCCATACAAGGATTTGCGTAAGGGACACACTCTCGTGTCCCCTTTCTTTCACCAACCTTGTGGTATCTGCATCTAAACATCTTCCTCTAAATCACCATGGAGAAAGGAATTATTAATATCCAATTGCTGTATCAACCGATTCTTCTTTGCAGCCACGACAAGCACACTTCGCACGGTCACTAGCTTAGCAACTGGAGCGAAAGTTTCATGGAAGTCTATACCCTCAACCTGCGTGAAACCCTTTGCTACTAGCCGGGCTTTATATCTTTCAATTTCACCATTTGGCCGGTATTTGATTTTGTAGACCCATTTGGAATCTACGACTTTCTTGCTAGGGGGTAATTCCTCTAAAGTCCACATCCCATTGGCTTCCAAAGCATGTATCTCCTTTTGCATTGCTTCACGCCAATGTGGATATTTCACTGCCTGATGGAAATACTTTGGCTCATCATGAGAAGTGATGGCCGCAAGAAAGACTTTATAAGCAGAAGAAAATTTTTCATAAGAGACAAAGTGAGATAAAGGATGTACCGTAGAGGTTCCTAGATTGGTGGTGGGTTGCGCATGGTCTATAGATTGCGGAAGCTCGGTAACAAAATCATCAAGATGCTTGGGTTTGGCTGGCACGCGATTGCTTCGACGCAACTCGTGCGTATTAATGTGTCCACTTTCTGTGGAACGCTGCTGCTGTTCTGGAACAATTTCTGAGGGATTATGCTGCTGTTCTGGAACGACTTCAGACTGGGCAACATTCTGTAAAACAGTATCAACTGCTGCTTTAGATGTGTCCGAAGATGTGGCAACATCTGGTGGAACATTCAGACTGGTCTCTTTGGAAAAATTCAGTGGCAGTATTAAGTCATCAAAAATTACTGGATTGTGTCCCTGTGTTGGTGGCCCTGTCCCCTGTACACTTTCGGGAAGGAGTGCTTTAAAAGGAAACATATCTTCATCAAAAAGTACATCCCTAGATGTGTAGAATTTGATCTGTTTCAAATCAAAGACTCGATATCCCTTTTAAGCATGAGGATATCCAACAAACACACAAGGTCTCCCCCTTTCACTGAATTTATCATGCCCCCTTTTATTATCCTTGGCATATGCAAGGCACCAAAAAACACGGAGGTGGTTATATGAAGGTTTTTTGTTGAATAAAATTTTGAAGGGTGTTTTATGCCCAATAACTTTTGATGGCAACCTATTTATGAGATAGGTAGCCGTCAAGACACACTCACCCAAAAACTAATAGGCAAACTTGCTTGAAAACGCAAGGCTGTTGCAACTTCGAGTATATACACTACAACAAAAAAGGCTTTTAACAACGTTGTTATAGGGCAAAGACATCGTTTTCCAAACATTGTATAATCCAACGTTGTCATAGGGTCCAGTTTTAGACGACGTTTTAAAAACGTTGTCTTAGACCAAAGACAAAGTTTTAAAAACGTTGTCTTAGACATAAGACAACGTTTTGAAAACGTTGTCTTAGACCAAAGACAACGTTTTGAAAAACGTTTCCTTTTCTCTAAGACAACATTTTTAAAACGTTGTCTTAGGTCTAAGACAACATTTTTAAAAAATGTTGCATTAGACCTAAGACAACATTTTTTAAGAAACGTTGCCATAGGTCTAAGACAACGTTTTTAAAAAAACGTTGTCTTAGGTCTAATACATTATTTTTTTAAAACGTTGTTAATGTTTTTTTTTTAAATTCCTGGGTAACCTGTCCTGTTCTTCCCATTCCCGTCCCCAAATCCACATCACATCCACAAAATTACAAAATTGAAGTTGGCAAAATAAGTTTTTGTATTTAAGATGCAAAAATTTATCATTAGTCCAAAATTCTTCATAAATACAAGAAAAGTTTCAATATACCATGATTACATTACTTGTACAAATCTGGGCAAGAAAAAATTAAGAAACAAGGAAAACTGTTCGAGGCAAAGCAACAGAGTTGAAAAGACTCTTTAAACTTAAGACTCCTAGGGTAGTCATCACTTCAGACATTTGAAAGAAACCTTGTACACATGCAGATGTCAAATTACCTCCGATGGTGCAATATGAAGCCATCCCTCTTCATCAATTACTTCTCGCCTGACAATATATTTAGATATTGTCCGATGTATTTAACTTTGAAAAAAGTCACCCAAAACAGAAAACACCATGCATACAAAGAAAAAAGGAAAGGTATATACGTCTGCACATCATACTGGTGAAGGATCAACTACTAGTCTATCAATTCTTGAAAACATTAAAGACATGCATGTTCAATTGCATCATTTACTGCACGTTTGAACACAAGTTGAGCTCGAGCAGAGGTTCTAGGCAATCAAAAGGGTACATGTAGTATATGTCTGCCCATGCATTGAAAAATAATGGAGTATCTAAAATGAATACTTCAAGTCTCCAACAAAAGAAAGGACAGGGAGTTGGCTACTTGTGCCTATATCGTGTTAAACGATTTCATTCAGTTACTAAATTAAAACAAAAATTCTGGGCAATTGGCTAATGACCTAGAATAACAATGCTTTCAACCATAAAGGTTTGTCTAGTTGAAGTTTCAAAATGGAAAAGAAAACAGATGCTAGTCGAAGAAAAAGTAAAACAAAGACAAAGATTGTGTCAATGAAGGCCACAAGTATGTTCTTAAGAGTGTAAGCAGACTGTTAAAAGGAATAAACTAACCTTGTTTATCCAAAAATTTATTCTCCTATAGAGTACATCCACTGGTACCCCAATAGGGGTTGCAAAATTCTTAGAGCTCCAACTGAAGGTACAAACATATAGAAACATTAAGTATCCTAGATATGCACATTGGGGTAGAGGGAGAAGGCAATGTTTGCATTGATGAAGCAAGTAATGATATGGTTCTAGAGGTTACCTTGTTTGCTCTTGAAATTGCATAATGATTGAAGAATGTACAGGAGTGAAGTGACTGTAAATTGTATAGCTCTATCTTCAAATTGCAACGCCAACTGAAATAGTAGGACGAAATTTCTTGTTCATCATAAATACGCAATACACATCAACAGGAAGTCCTATCAGAAAAAGGTGTTGAGTGGCATCAAATTAAGAAATTCCTAACCTTCACAGTACCAAGATTTTTCTTCCACATTAGCTTACGAGGAGTTTTAATTTCACCAAACATCTTAGCATAATCAGTTAAGAGCTGGTTCATAGGCTCGGGTACTGTAAGGACCTCATCTTGCAGAGTCAACTAGCCCTAAACCTTGTACTAGGCTACTTACGTATATACGACTATTGTTCGACTGTAATACGTGACACTTATGTTGAGACGAACGGAGTAATATTTATGCACTCCTTACGTGAGTGTGTGTGTGTAAGAGAAAACTTATATATTATGTACAACTATATACTCTGTTTCAGCTAATAAACATAATCACCACGAGGGACGATTTGGTCCACCTACCCAGGTTTCCTCATCGTAGCCTCCATGTAAATTATCGGATTTCACTTGTTAAATACTCCCTCAGTTCAATATATATATATATATATATATATATATATATATATATATATATATATACTCGAATTTTTCTTTTTCTTTTTTTTTTAAGAAGACACTATTTTGGAACAGGAGAAATTTTTTGTAATATGGAAATCTGAGGATAGCAGCAGGACAAATCTAACATGTTTTATAATATGGAAAAGTAAGACATAATATGCCACAAATAGCTCCAAAAGAAACAAGAGGAAATTCAAAGGCCCAGCCAAGGGCCAAATGTATTAATTTAGGTTTTAGGAAATCAAGATCATAGTGAAAATGTGCAATGATTTTTGGGTGAATAGTTTTTGCAGGAAAGTATTTTTGTGAGGAAAAAGAAAGGAAAAGAGTACTTTATTTAAATGTGTGAAAAAAAGAGTACTTTATTTAGCAAGTGTTCCATCTTCTTTCTCCTCGTCCCTATTAAGGGAAAATGATATGAACAAAAGCAATAAAGAGAGACAGGAGAAGCAAAGCAGTTCAGAAATCTTTCAAGTAAAAAAGAAAGTCGCCATTTACCTGTATGAACGTCGAAAGAATAGAGATCTAAAAAATCCATGATCTATTGATGACTGGTTCATAATGACCGTGTCTTCTTGGTTGTACCCAGAATAGCAGGCAATGGCAACAATTGTGTTCTAAGCATAATGAATTAAAGAGTGTCAGGACAACTTGTATAACTGAACATTAAAGCAGCGGACTCAAGTACAAGTACTCACAATGCCAGCTGGAAGCTGCCTAAAGTGCAAGTGCTCCATAGCTCGAGTAGTAACAAGAGGTTTCTGGGGATAGTAGAGAACATAGGCCAATGTCATATGACTGGTTAAGATTAGTTGTTGAGTTACCAACACATCTAATAAATCAACCTGTTAGAGAAATGGCCCAAAAATGCATATCAAGTCTTAACACTTGCCCTCATATTTGACTTCACTCACACTTGGGGTGATAAGAAACAAATATCATAATTTAACATCAGAGACAGAGCAATGCCAGTAACTTACCTGCGACTTCCCGAAATTTATTGCAAAGTTTTCAAGCGAGAGACCTATGTTAGCATAGATGTTTTGAGGGCTCTCACATAATTTCTCATAACTACCATCACAATATGAACTGATTAGCATTACATTCTAAAAGAAATAATGGCAATCAGTACAGAATTTTGGATACACAAAAATTGAATACTTAAGATTTTCTTAAAATCAACTTCAGAATAAACAAAGAACTAGTCCCTCTGTTCCTTATAAAAGAGTCTACCTCTCCTACACTAAAATAATATTTCTGAAATCCAAATGATAGGTTGAATAATACGTGCAAGGGAAGTATGCCCAAAATGCGCATTTTTAAGTAGTTCACAGAACCTCAAGAGAGCCAAGAGTCTATTTACACATACTTAATATTTTTGCAAATGTTGCTGCAGGGTCTTCTATTTATCAGTATACTGCCAAAAATGGGTGAACTACGGCTCAAAATAAGTTGAGCCTAGGAAGACCTGTTCCATATGCAATACTGATGATATTGCCAAGGAGATTGAGACTTTGAAGCAATCCTTCAAGCAATAATTTTAGTTGGAAGAATAATGCATATGATCACATCAAGATATCAAGACTAAAGTGTAATATGTATGAATGAATAGAACAAAATGTATTGCACATCTAGTTTTAGTTTTCCGTGTCCTAAATCTATCTAAAATCTATAACTCAAGGACAAATTGAACAACATCAAAGACCGGATACTTGTTACACATGTAAATCCAAAGAACAAACTTATTCTTTTCAGAAACATGGAAGCATGAATCAAATAATACATTCAATGGGAAATACATTAAGTGGTTTTGATAGTATGCTTCAATCTTCTTTCTCCTTTGTATCATTTGCTAACTTTTAACAGGTTGAAAATTGTAAACAATCAACGTAAATTCGTAAAGGCTGGGAATGATTTTTGTTCCAATAAACTATTGGGTTCAAGATACTAATGACCTTTTATGGAGAAAATTGCAACATTAACCTCAAATTCGGATGATGACGGGAAAGCAATGAATTCATTGATGGCACTTGTGACCTCTGCATAGTTATGAATTCTTATACTAGACTCTGTATAAGGAAACAAATTCAGCTGAAAGATAGATTATCCCGAACAAGAAGTCTTTATATAAGGAAAACTATTAAAATTTCCTGAAGCAGCGCTGCAGCAGAAAGAAGATGATAGAAATATCCCATCGTATGAAATACCTGAAGTAGGGTCCACATATTGTTGAGGTGGTCGATGGAAGCCAAGATTTTAGTAAATAGCATGCAATGAAGTTTCTTTCGGTTCAGACTTAGGTTGGTAATGTTCTAATTTCTAAACACGACCATTGCCTTAAAATCATAATAAGGTCCTATGAATCAAGCAAGTGAAACTCTTGACTGGTCAAGGAAGGAATCAAATAATGTTGGGGGGGGGATGATACAAAACGTATCAAGCTCCACAAACAGAAAACAAAAGAAGGAAAAATACTTGGAAAAAAAGTTTAGTTTCCACCAGTTAGACGTGATGTAAATAAAGAGACGTGTTGGCTTTAATGCCCCTAACAACATATCCAGCAAAATAATAATTAATTCACTAACATGAGATGCATTGTTTTCATTAATACACCATCTTAACAAAGTTGTTGAACAGCCAAAACATTCAAAAGTGGGAAAATTGACAGATGTATAGAAACTGCAAGGAAAATGCCTCTTCTTGGTGATAAATAATAGCATCAATTATGATATGAGTTTGTTTTGTGATTTTAAATAAGAACTGGCAATAAAGTGGTCACTACATTTGACCATTTGTTCTATCCCGCTGTCCATTTGTATATCGTGAAAAACCAATTAGATCATACAATCGGACCAGCCACTTATTTCGTTATATAATATTATGGACATGTTTCTGAAGTTCAAAATGCCACATTGTAGTTTATGGCTCTACGAAAGTAAACCATCAGCCAAAAAACCATCAGCCAAAAAAAAAAAAATAGAGAACGGCCCTTCCACAATAACACACGTATGCATCATAAAAGATGAGAGTGACACTTACAAGTAAGTCAATTTGGGAATATGAGCAAGTCCAGATGGTATTATTCCAAATATCTTATTGTAGGATAAATACCTGCAACGAACATGAATTATTAAGTAAACAACTACTGAGAAAATCCAGGGAGAAAAAAAAATAAGTATCCTCTACAATTTAATCTGCCTCCATCTGTAATACTTACAAAATTTCCAGATTAGTCAAGTTTGCTAGCTGTGCTCGGATTCTTCCCGTAAGATAATTATTGTTTAGATAACTGTATATACAAATTAGAATAAGAAACTAGGACTCCGGAACATAGCAGTTGTTGATAGCTCTAGCAGGAAAGTAAAGATGAAGTGATTGAAAGTTCACTAAAATTGACATGCAGGTCTCGCAGAACTGGAAAGCATCCCTCAATGCGGATAAGTTCCCTTACAGTTCCAACCAGATGATTGTTACCAACATCCCTAAAAAGATGTTTTCAAAATGAGACAATGTAGGAAAAGAAAGTGCAAACTTAGAAAACAAGAAGATAGATTGATACAAGTGCCGAAGGTTTTGTAAAGTGCCCAATTCTGGTGGAATTCGCCCAATAAAGCGATTTTCATGGAGATGGAGATATTGCAGCTCAGGAAGATTAGCAAGCTCCTTCGGGATTTCTCCTTTGAAGTTATTGAAACTCAAGTAGCTGCAGAGGTTTCAGTTATCAATCATTTTTTCAGCATATATTATAGATAATATGGAAAGATTCCCAAACAAAGTAAAATTTCGTCAAAGATGCTGAAACTACTTATAGATGTGTTAGTCTCTTCAATTCACCTATTTCAGGAGGAATCATCTTGCAGCTTATTCCAGCTTAAATTACTGAAATGGAACAACAAAATTCAACAAATAGGACAATAGCTTGCAAATCTCATCTTCTAGAAACCTTTATAAAAGGGTGAAACATAAGGGTTTTGATATGGTTTGAAAGTGTTTTCCTTGAATAAATATGTAGCATGAACCTAATGTACAGTTTTTTAGGTTACATAGGAGGTGCAATATAGTGATGCCTTGATTCATATCGAACAAGAATTTTAGGAGCCAAAGTTTCAGAATGTGAACGGAAGGATAGATCTACTTCAATATCTGACTATAGTAAATCCATTCGAGCCAAAGTTTCAGCACAAAGATAAATTCCTCCATTATACAAAACATTTTAGTGTCCCAACAACATTATTTCTTCCTAAGATGGACCAGATTATGATAGTGAAACTCTCTGAATACCAGAATGCTACAAATCATATAAGAATGCTAATGGCATGCAATCGTTGTACTTGCTCTGTTATTCATACTAAGAAAAAAGAAAATTCTATTATCTCTCAATTTAAATGACCAATAATTAAGTTTACTTTGAAAAGGCCAATATTGGTCGCTAGATGCATCTATTGGTTTAAGAAAAAAAAATAGCTAATGAAGAGCAGTGATACAATTCATTCTGATAAGTCAAAGTTAGGTGAAAGCATAGGAAAGAAAATCGCAAAAAATAGATTCAGGAATGAACAGTAATAACTCAGTAGTATAGGAAAAATGAACATTGCCTGTACCACTCGATCAGATTCATGAGCAGATGCACATAAAGGTAAATGATTTGGAGCAAGAACTATAATAGTCACACCAGAGGAGTTCTTTAGTTTCTCTATATTTTGACCAGATACTCCTATCACAACACCTGCTTGGCAACCAGATATCAATAGCCTTACTGTATTCGCAGCCACATGCCCTGACCCAACTTTTAGCCCTTCAATACTGCTACTATCGTCCTAGAAAAGAAGGAATTAGAAAAGATAACAGACATGGAAGCACTATCAGAAACTTACAGTGTAATAACCTGAAATTTATCATACTTTAGATGCTTACATTATTTGTGTTATTGTGCTTAACATGTGTATTTGATTTCTTGCATAAACATGTTCAACATGGTTTTGCCTTATTTACATACATTTATGGATGTTAGGATGGTATACATGTTAATACATTAGCATAGTATGAATACTTGTGAATTCTCTTAAGTTGAGGTGATTGTTGTTAGCATTGCTACATGTTGTTTAGAATGAGTTTTGGGTGTGTTTCAAACATGATTTGAAGTTGATTTCACCTTAGGATGACTTGGGTACATTGTGATATCATTTTGAAGTGTTTAGAAGTCATCTAGACCTGAACCAGACCTTAGGCAGTCGCATGATGCATGTTAATACATTAGCATAGTATGAATACTTGTGAATTCTCTTAAGTTGAGGTAATTGTTGTTAGCATTGCTACATGTTGTTTAGAATGAGTTTTGGGTGTGTTTCAAACATGATTTGAAGTTGATTTCACCTTAGGATGACTTGGGTACATTGTGATATCATTTTGAAGTGTTTAGAAGTCATCTAGACCTGAACCAGACCTTAGGCAGCCGCATGATGCGAGCTTGCCAAAAACCCAAACTTTCTGGATTTCATGCGGACACATGAAGCGCCCGCATAGAAGCTTAAGCGGTCGCATAAGGCGCCCGCATGACACCCTATGCGCCAGCATGATGCCAAGCCTTTCCCACGCACCAACTTTCTGTCTTGTAAGCGGCCGCACGAGGCGACCGCATGGAACCTATGCGACCGCATGGTGCGGCCGCATAGCGTCGGATTTCAGCTTGTCTTGTTGACTGAATTTTAAGTGAGTTGACCCTCAAGTATTGATCCAATGGCTGAGATTGAAGCCTGGCCTTGACTTGTTGACCCATATATAAACTCACCATCTTTGTGAGAGACAACAAACTCTCACTTCTTACAAAGATTCATCCATGGTAGCTTAGAAGAAGTGTTGGAGATAAAGGTGTATTTAGTGTGTGTGCATTACATCTCCAAATCCAACCATCCAAATTGTGATCAAAGACCATCATATTGTAGAGGCTGACTTGGAGACCAACATAGTGAACTCAAGTTTGTAATTTCTTGGTTTGATTTCCATTTTACATGTAAATTACTAAACCCCCTTTGTATGCTTAGAAATTATTGCATGCTTGTTCTTAATCTTACATGCAAGACTTGAATACATGGTGTTTTCATGTTTAAATGATATGTTGAGATATATAACATGTCTAGGTGTTGAATTGTTGAGTTGGATGATGTTGCATGTTAGTTTTAAGAGCTCAACTATGGATTGTGCTAAAGAACATGTTAGAAGCCTTTAAATGGTGAAAATTGCATATAGCAATTGTACCCAATTTTTATGAACTTAATAAATTGACACCAAAAGTGGATTTTTGGGAAGATTATAATTCTCCGAATCACTAGTTGAATTACTACGAAAATTAGGGTTCATTTGATATGGTTTTTAACCCTCCGAGTAATTGATACTGGTATATATGTTAGAGACTTGTAAAGTAGCTCTAAAGTTGTGTTATATGATTTTGAACAATATGTTTGATGGTTATATGTTGTAGAAAAATATAATCTACCTCATGTTTGTCAAGTTCACTACTTTTGAACTTGACGGTTATTTGCATAAGTTGAGTAAGTTACCTACTTATGTGAGTTATGTAAGTCCAGCTGGCGTCGTTATTATTAATGTCATGGTGGGACGACCTATAGTCTTTACGAATGGGATTCGTAATCGCTATAAGTCGCCGTACCGGAGTGCACACACCCCTCTTCTGTTGGCCACAGTTGAGAAGTAGCCCCACTGTTATAGCAATACGCATGACTTTGGCTTGCTAGTAGAACTCGATGGGATCGGGGACGTCGATACCACGCACACGGGTATCGAGGCACGTTTGGTTGTTTGTGTATTGCAGGAGCTACACAAGGTTGAAGAAAGAGATATGATATCCTTCTCTAACGTGGTTTATGTACAAGCACTTATGTGTTAACCAAAGTGCTATGTGAGTTGAATGATGGTATATCAAGTAAGATGATATATGTTATGTTATGGTATATAAATGTTGATACCATGTTATGTTTATTGCTTGAGCATCATGCCATGCCATTTAGTTGCATTAGTAACTTACTGTGTCATTATGACTCACCCCGTTATGTGTTTAATTGTTTTCCTTAGATCCAAGCCAACCCAGAAGTTCTCGGTGAGATCGAAAATGGTCCGTTAGCTTGCGTGTCATCTACATTGGGAGTTCGAGGATCCCCATCTTAGTTATCTATTTTTATTTTGGTAAGGACGATGGATATGTAAATTTATATAAACTTTACTTGGGTATTAATTGTGGTGTTGTAAACAATATTCTTTTGGTAGCCGACATATGTATGTCGTGCTCTTGTACAGTTGTGTTGTTGAGTTAGTTTTTTCCCGAGCATGTTGTAGCTCGTGGTTATGTTTTGTTCCGGCATTTTGTGGCCTATGTTGTTGTAGTAGTTGTTCTCTTTTCCCGAGTTGTAACTCGTGGTCGTTAATAGTTGTTTTCCGGCCTTGTTATCGCCGAAGATTGTTCATACTTGTGTTTATCAGGCTATTAGTTGTGTTTTGTCATAAGTACGGGCGGTTACGCCACGTGCTTTTCTTATTGTTGTGTTGTTTTGGCGACCCGACCTTGGGATTTCGTATAGAGATCCGGGTCGGGGCGTCATAGTTGGTATCAGAGCTTGTGTTAGCTATTCGCCAGGATAGGTTCCATGGCCTTGGTGGGTATGGTGTGTGTTATCGAGATTTTAACGTCGATTGGTTTATGTAGGTTGAAATGGTGCGGACTAGGTTTGGAGCGAGTGTTAGTAGGGTTGGTACTAGTGCCGGAGGGAATGATGGGAGAGACGATGACGTGAATCGACCACCGAATGTCCCTCCTAAAAAGAACCAAGAGAATTTGAAGGCAAACATGGCTGTTATGATGGGACGGATGATGGAACTTATGAATCAGATGACTAAACGAATGAATGGGGGAGCAACGACTACACCGGAAGTTAAAGCTCCACAACCGGAAATCGATGTACTACAACCTGAGGCGAGGCCTAGGAATTATACTACCACATTGGAGCGTTTGTTGAAAATGAAACCACGTACTTTTCTTGGGGAACCGGATGCCATGAAAGCTGAATTGTGGATTGAGCATATCATCAAGATATTTGCAGCCTTAGGTTGCAACGATGATGAGAAGGTAAACCTTGCAGTATTCAAACTTGAGGGAGCGACTGAGCACTGGTGGCAGGTATTACAGGGGAGCTGGGACTTACGGGGAGAACCCCACAGTTGGCCTAATTTCTTGAGGGAGTTTAAGGCGCAGTACATTCCGGAGGTAGTTCGGGAAAGAAGAGAGAGAGAGTTCTACGACTTGGAGCAGGGCAGCATGACAGTGGCACAATACTCGGTCAAGTTCACAGAATTGGGCCGATATTGTAGTCACTTGGTTCCCACGGAGGCAAAGAAGGCCCAGAAATTCATCAAGGGCCTGAAGACAGAGTACAGGAAACAATCGCTATCCTTGCAGCTTGCCGACTATAGGAGTGCAGTGGATAGGGCTTATGGGATTGAGAGTGATATAGAGGAGCACAGGGGGAGAAATTTGAACAACCCTCCACAGGCATCGCAGAATCAGGGAAGAGGGCAAGGTTCCGGTAGTCGATATAGCGGTGGGAACAACAACCGCATGGGGAATTAGAAAAGAGGACAATCCGAGGGGCAACAATCTGGTGGGAGGAGTAATAGTACCGCATCTGTACAAGGCCCAAGGGGTGCTCCGCAGATTTGTAGCTATTGTTCGAAACCGGGACATTCGGAAGACAAGTGCTGGAGTAAGACAGGAAATCCGGCAGGGAATAGGTCGGGCCAATGCTTCAATTGTGGCGAGGTTGGTCACTTGAAGAGGAACTGTCCTAAGTTGAAGGATGGTCAGGTTGGGAGCGTGAGTGTTCATTCTAGTGGGACAAAGAGGGACAGTGACGGTAGACCTAAGGTCCAGGGCCGTGTGTTTGCGCTTGATCAACGCGGTGTACCTGAGTCGATGTCAGTAATAGGAGGTAGCCTTTCTGTCTTCGGTAGTAGAGCTCGAGTTCTTATAGATCCTGGTTCATCACATTCATATGTTGCATCCCATTTTGTGAACAACTTGTGTGTGTTGCCCCATCCTTTGTCGTTTGTATTTGAGGTGTCTACCCCGTTGGGGGAGCATATGTTGGCTTCGGATGTGTACCGAGCTTGTGATATACTAATAGGTGATCACACTTTGCATGCTGATTTGGTAGTGTTACCCATACGTGATTTTGATGTGATACTTGGCATGGACTGGTTATGTGCATATCATGCTTTGGTAGATTGTTATAGAAGGAAAGCTACTTTTTCTATGCCGGGTGTGCCTGAATTTGTGTTTGTGGGTGATGCTGTCAAGAGTGGTTTGCATGTTATATCTGCATTAAAAGCTAGAAAATTATTATCGCATGGGTGTGCGGGTTATTTGGCGTGTGTGGTTGATAGAAGTATTGCTACTCCTGTGTTAGAAGAAGTTCCTGTGGTGTGTGAATTTTCAGATATGTTCTCTTCTGATTATGCATTACCTCCTGATAGAGAAATTGAGTTTTGTATTGAGTTGTTGCCGGGGACTACCCCGATTTCTAAAGCCCCGTATAGAATGGCACCGGCAGAGTTAAATGAATTGAAAGAACAATTGCAAGAATTGCTTGACAGGGAGTTTATTAAACCGAGTGTATCACCGTGGGGTGCACCGGTGTTGTTTGTTAGAAAGAAGGATGGTACGTTAAGATTGTGTATCGATTACAGGCAATTGAATCAAGTAACAATAAAGAATAGGTACCCTTTACCACACATTGATGATTTTTTTGATCAGTTACAGGGGTCAGTGGTGTATTCTAAGCTAGACTTGAGAAGTGGCTACCACCAATTGAAGGTGCGAGCTGAAGATGTTCCCAAAACAGCTTTTCGCACGAGGTATGGTCACTATAAATTTGTGGTTATGCCATTTTGGTTGACAAATGCACCGGCGATATTCATGGACCTGATGAATCGAGTGTTCCATGAGTATTTGGACTGTTTTGTGGTAGTGTTCATCGACGATATTCTTGTGTATTCCAAATCTCGGGAGGAACATGGGCAGCATTTGAGGTTGGTACTATCGGTCCTTCGAGAGGAGAAATTGTTTGACAAGTTTAGCAAATGTGTTTTCTGGCTTGAGGAGGTTTCCTTTCTAGGGCATGTTGTTTCGAAAGATGGGATAGCGGTGGATCCGTCAAAGGTAGAAGCAGTGACAAATTGGAAGAGACCAACTTCAGTGACGGAGATCCGAAGTTTCTTGGGTTTGGAAGGTTACTATCGGAGGTTCATTGAGGGGTTTTCAAAGATTGCGACTCCTATGACGAATTTAACAAAGAAGTCAACACCGTTTGTTTGGAATGATAAATGCGAGAACAGCTTCCAAGAGTTAAAGCGGCGATTGACAACGGCTCCTGTATTGACATTGCCGAACGGCGGGGATAACTTCATGATTTCTAGCGATGCATCCAAGGAAGGTTTGGAATGTGTGCTTATGCAAAATGGGAAGGTGATTGCATATGCTTCGAGGAAATTAAAGGATGCGGAACGGAACTACCCTACCCACGATCTAGAGTTGGCAGCAATTATGTTTGCGTTGAACAAATGGAAACATTACCTTTACGGAGCGAAGTTTGAGGTCTTCACGGATCACAAAAGCTTAAAGTACCTTTTCTCATAAAAGGAGTTGAACATGAGATAGCGCCGGTGGATGGAAAAGTTAAAGGACCACAATTGCACGATTCTTTACCACCCGGGAAAGGCGAATGTAGTCGCAGACGCGTTGAGTAGGAAGGTGTATATGTCGTGCATGATGGTTAAAGAGTGGAAGACATTAGAGGACTTGAGGGATTGGAGTCCTAGTGAGTTGGAACATGGTGTAATCTTTGCGAATGTCCGGGCTACTCCAGTTTTGTTGCAACGAATTAAGGAAGCTCAGGTTAGTGACCCGGAATTCGAGAGGTTGAGGGGACAATTGAATGAAGGTAAGGCACTTGACTTTACGACGAACAAGGATGGCATCTTGACCTTTAGGGGGAGAGTTTGTGTTCCGTCGGATGAAACGGTAAAACGGCAAGTACTTGATGAAGCTCACAAGGCTAAGTATACAATACATCCGGGGAGTACAAAAATGTATAGGGATTTGAAGAAGCAATTTTGGTGGAATGGTATGAAACGAGAGATAGCGGAGTATGTATCTAGATGCTTGACATGTCAACAAGTGAAGGCTGAACATCAAAGGCCTGCAGGGTTACTACAACCATTGGAGATCCCGGAATGGAAATGGGAACACATTACGATGGATTTCGTGACAGGATTGCCGCGTACTCGTCGGGGTTTTGACGCTGTTTGGGTTGTTGTGGATAGGTTAACTAAATCAGCTCATTTTATACCTATTGCGATGACCTACTCTTTGAATCAGTTGGCGGCATTGTACATTCAGGAAATAGTGAGGCTACATGGAATACTGGTTAGTGTTGTGTCAGATCGGGACCCAAGGTTTACATCGAGATTTTGGGGAGCATTACAAGAGGATATGGGAACAAAGTTAAACTTTAGCACGGCTTTTCACCCTCAATCGGATGGGCAATCGGAAAGACTAATTCAAGTGCTCGAGGATATGCTACGTGCGTGTGCGGTAAACTTTAAGGGAAGTTGGGATTCGCACTTACCTTTAGCGGAGTTTGCTTACAATAACAGCTTCCAGGCGAGTATCGAGATGGCACCGTACGAAGCACTTTATGGGCAGAAATGTAGATCGCCGATTTGTTGGGATGAAGTCGGTGAGGCTAAGATTTGGGGTTTAGAATTGGTGCAACAGTCGGTTGAGAGTGTGAGGATAATTCAGGATAGATTACTTACCGCTCAAAGCCGACAGAAAAGTTATGCGGATAACCGAAGAAGGGATCTTGAGTTTCAGGCGGGTGACTATGTATTTCTTAAAGTGTCGCCGCGAAGGGGTACTAAGAGGTTTGGGAAGAAAGGTAAACTCTCACCTAGATACATAGGGCCTTTTGAAATACTTGAAAGAGTTGGTACGTTGGCTTATCGACTTGCTTTGTGATAAGTGGGTATTTTACTCATTTATTGGGTATTATTCGAGCTTAGATTTTACTAATTCTTGAGGTTTTTGTAATCTAATGCTTTGTTTTAGTCTTATTTTGTAGTTTCAGGGTTTAAAGGGCAAATCATGCAAATTTGGAGGACTTTGAAGCGTATTTAGAAGTTCAGGGGGTCTTTATGCAAATTCCTAAAAGATGAAGGAAAGAGCTAAAAAATCTATCTTCATAAGGGCCGGCTGTTCCTTGGTTGTTTTGGTTCCTTTTTTCCAATTTTTTTTGGTTTCCTTTTTTGTATTGGATTCCTTTTTTGTATTGGATTCCTTCTGATCACGCCTTGGCAGAGATAGGCTGTGAAGTCTAGATATTCTCAAGATTCTTGGAAAGGATTTGATAATGAAAGTTTTGTCGTTTTCCAAGATTTTGAAAATAGTCATAACTTTAATCGAAGCAGTCAGACTTCGAAAAGTGTGACTCCACCTTTAATAGACTTGAGAGAATAGGTCATTAAAGGGTTTTTACTCCTATAAGTCAGCACATCAAACTGAGCTTATGAAGTGTAGGTTGGCAGATATGGAAATTCAGCCAACTGCAGGGTTTTAAAAACTTTTTAGATCAGCCAATATAAAAAGTGCTGATGAGTTTTTGAAAACCGTTTGCATAAGGCAAGTCATACAAGCAAACAGATACATCAATATAGGCGCAATATGACAGGTTATTATGCAGTATGTCTGATAATTTGTATAAGCATATCAATTCAGCAGACATAAGCACAGGTTATTTGTAAGCAAGTAGCTAACCTGTTTTGTGTATGCATGAGAGGTGGTCTTTATCAACTTCTTTGGACTTATCAGCAGATTTCTCGTATAGTAGTTCTGAAGTCCAGCAGATAAGGATTTGACCTTGAGTGAGTGAAGGACATGAGTGAATTTTCATGAGCGATCAGCAGTCCTTCATTAATCAGCAGCTATGATAATGTCTGCCGATTGGAGAGCAATGTTTCATGTTTGACTCTTTTGTCATATGAGTTCCTGTCCTTAAGTACTCATAGAGAAATTGTTAGCAACATTTATGAGCCAAAAATAGCTCCAGAATTCCAATAATACAAATGAGACTTAATAAGCATGACAGATGAATAATCATTCAAAATACAGCTTATATATGTAACCCAAAAAGTCAAGAGATTAGAAGCTGGGGTTACTTTCTCATTAAACTCTTTGAACGTGTCTACTCATAGTTGTTGAAGCACCAGTTCTAATGTTGAGCATAGGTTCTTTGAGTGTATTCTTACTCGGCTGAAGCTTTTCCATTGAAGAAAGACGATATCATCATTGATGTCCTTAGGCCAAGAGCTTATAATCTCAGTGATTTTGGAGATGACATAACTTTGATTTCCTTTGAATTTCCTTTGAAACTCTTCTTATTTCATTTGCTCTAAACTTTTATGAAAAGTTTTCTTGAAAAGGTGTTAGATTGATACAATCGTTAGCCTTATGTCAAGAAGGCAAATCTTTAGAATTGAATCTAAGTAATTCATCCATCATATATGAAGTTAACATATTTGCTATAGGATATATTATGATTTTGACAAAGAACAGATATATAATCCTTAGCAAGTCAGTCTCTACTATAGTACTTCTCTTCATGATATCAATAAAGTTCGATATATGATAGATTTTCATATAGTGATCACATAATTGTCACAATATTCTTTCTCACATGTTTTTGAAAACAAAATTTATTTTGATTTGAAAAAGGCATTTTCAAATGGCTTCCAGGTTTGTCAGTCAAAAAGGTTTTTGTGAATGAGAGATTTTGAAAAAGACTCTTTTTGACTATGCATCTAATCTGAGCAACAGGATCTAAACTCTCAGGTTGTTAAGCCTGGAACAATCATTCTTAGAGAACCTGCTCTGATACCAATTGTTAGGTCCATGGGTTGTGCTCAGTGTATAGGCTAGAGGGGGGGGTGAATAGCCTATACTTAGTGTATTAAAAATTTCATCCAATTTTAACATTTAAGTTGAAGGATAGATGAAATGATTAATACAACTAGTTCATCTTCCTAGTTCTGACTGCTTAGCCGATGTTTGTAAAATCGGACAACTTTGATCAGCAGATTTGTAGAACGTGCAGATGGAAGACTTTGTTAAACTTAGCTGATGAAAATAAGTTTGAGCAGCGGAAGAATAAACAGCATAAGTATAACAAGTAAGATTAAAGTAACTGTAAAGGTTTGATTATAAAGAGAGCTTAGCAGTTAACTAAAATCTCTATTAGATGCATCAATTGCTTTCCATAATCAGATTGCTCAAGATAAAAGAAATTATACACAAAAGAGAAATAAAGGCTGAATGTATCAAAGTATATTATATTAAAATTCAGCAGAGGTTTGACCAAAGACAAACATGCTTAGTACATTAACCTAGACTCTCTATCCTAGCAATCTCCTTAGGAAGAAAAAGGAGAAATGAAGAAAGCGAAATCAAATATATCGAAAATACATTAGAAGATGTACTTAATATTTATTAAGTCATCTTCCTGTAGTTTCAACTCGATATATTTGTTGTGAGAATAAGATTTTAGACATTGTTCAAATAACATGTATTTGAACAATTGAGTGCTAAGCACTCGGCCAAAAGTGATGACAATTTATTGCACAATCGGCACAGCTTATAATGTAGTATAAGTCTGCCGATATGAATGCAATCTGGATTATTAGGCTCTAGCTCTTCATTGGACATCTTCAAGCTTGGTCAGGCTTCAACGAACTGTAGAATGCTTGGTCTCTTTGCTGAAGAATGGAGCTGCAGCCACTGAAGAGACTGAGTCTTTCGAAGGAAGAAAGAACTCAAATAAAAAACAAGGTTTTTGATCAAGCAGAGCTTCTCAGCCTTTTGGAAATCTGTTTTTCTCTCACACAAAGTGTTTGTTCTTACACTTGTGTTTTCTCACTCTGTTGGGGTGGTTCTGGATTGTGAAAATGAAGAACAATACCACAACCTCTCTTAAGCATAAGCATACACTTTTTTTTTCTCTGTGTGAAGTGAGAATGAGAGTCTTCTTATATAGGCTGGAGAAGAAGAGGTGTTCGTTGGTGTATTGAATAGATTTTTGCCCGTTGGTGATCTGAATCTCATAATGCAGCAGAGTACATTTGTGGATCTGTTGGGCAAAGACCTTCAGCTAGGCTTTTGTCTTGAAGCTGGTCCGTGAAACAGGCTGGACTGATTTGGACGTGTCGAGCTTTGCCTGGGATGCAGCTGACTGATTAGGACGTATCATTGCTTTGACTGGAGTGTAGTGTACTGTGCTTGGCCTTTTATGGAGATAAAGCCTTGAAAACTGCAACCAGTGCACAGAAGAGGAAATGTCTACTGAGTAAACGTGAAGGCGCAGACATCGATGCGTATCCTGGGCTTGTCAGAAAGATCTTGTAACGGATCTATTTTGACTTGTAGCGTGTTGAGTGACGATCGATGTTTCTCGTGATCATACAGCTTCTCTGCAGTTGTTCTGATGAAGGGTTTGGCCGATACTGGGATCTGCCGATATAGAACTGCTGATGTAGAGATAGCGGATGATCATGATGTTCCTCTTGAGTAATCAGCTTCTCTGCAGTCAGTTTGATGAAGGGCTTTGGCGGATACTGGAATCTGCCAATATAGAACTGCTGATGTAGAGATAGCTAATAGGCAATCATAGCTAAAGGAAATGTCTGCTGGTGAGACATTTGCCAAAGGACACGTCTGCTGGCGTTTGAAGAGCTAATCCATATGAAAGTTGTCATCATTCTGGTAGGACAAAGACTCGGATATGTACAAAGACTTCCTAGTCTAATGACCTATGCATTGTTTCAACAAGCTGCCACACTAACCGGTACGCAGCCCTTTTAGCCACTTGTGAAACATGCGTTGTAATGGGAACAAGCAAATCACTGTGTTAGAATATGCATACATATATATCAGCTGATTTACGGGCATATTCCTAACACGGTTCCAGAACATAAATTGTGGTGGTAAAAGTAGTTTGTATATCCTCCTTAAGAAGCCAAATATCAAAGAAAACTTCGTATAGAAGGCTTCCAGTTAACTATCGTTTGCATAACTAGTGTAAAAACAATCAATGAACTAGGCTACAGTAATAGAATCAGGTTGTATTGAGCATAACAAAATGGCTATGAAAGACTTGCATATTCTTTTGAACCTACATCTCCTCTGTCTCATCCATACAAATTACGCAAATGATGACTGAGAAACATCAATTCAACGTAATTAGTTAATTTCTTTTATCCTAAAGCATGTTCATGTTTTCATGTTTCTATACTTGAATTTGAAACAATAGAAAAAGGAGTACCTTTTTTTTCCAGAAACAAAAATAAAGGAAAACAAAAGGCAACATGATATAGATGTAAACACAAAAACAAAAAAAATAAGACAATAGCAAAATAAACACAAAAGAAAAGGAACTAGGAATGGAGATGAAAAAGTCATGGCCGAAACTAGAAGATACAAATATAGATGCCTCGACTCTAGGTGATTTACTGGTTCCAATATCAACCAAAACAACAGGTATATACGCCTACTAATAATGGGCCAGCCAAGATCTTTCTGTAATACAAATGACCATTAGGCAAAACCAACAATCAAGGAGAAGACCTCGGAAGCCATCTTTAAAACATAGAAGCACGCAAATAGCTTCTCCTTCCTTGGTCATAAAACACCAGAATCAATTAAAACCCAAAACTTTTACAGAAAAAAGGGTTCTGGTGGAGATGACACCATTATTTTAACTTTTGTGTACTAAAAGTGGGTACCTGGATAATACAAAATGGGTGTCTCTGATACGAAACATTAAAGGTTAATTTCCAATTTTGTTATCATTTAGCCTGATAGATCAAATTGGACCAATTGCTTGCTTATATGGACCAGTTGCTAAAATCAATGCTTTAAAATAACACACTAGTAAAAACAATTATTTATTTTTCCAAGAAAATCACGTGTCGACTTATATAACAAAACATTCTGATTACATTAACATTTGAAGCTACCTTTAGATTTTAGAGCATAAACTCTATCGTGTTTGAGTTTATGTACTCTAAAAGTTAACATATCAAAGTAATTTGGTACACTGCACTTACTCAGGAGGGGGATTTTGTTAGGAATATGCCTGTAAATCAGCTGATATATATGTATGCATATTCCAACACAGTGATTTGCTTGTTCCCATTACAACGCATGTTTCACAAGTGGCTAAAAAGGGCTGCGTACCAGTTAGTGTGGCAGCTTGTTGAAACAATGCATAGGTCATTAGACTAGGAAGTCTTTGTACATATCTGAGTCTTTGTCCTACCAAAGTGATGACAACGTTAATATATATTAGCTCTCTTCATGCGCCAACAAACATGCTCATCGGCAATGTCTCACCAGTAGACATTCCTTCCAGCAATGTCTCATTAGCAAACTCTACTTCAGCAGTTATTACATCGGTAGATCTCAGTATCGGCCAAGGTCCTTATATGAACAAACTGCAGAGAAGCTGATTATCCAAAGAGGAACATCGGTCGTTGATCAGAACGCTACAAGTCAAAATAGATCCATTACAAGATCTTTTTGACAAGCCAAAGATACGCATCGATGTCTGCGCCTTCACTATTATCCAGCAGACATTTCCTCTTCCGTGTTTAAAGTTTAGACTTCAAGACTATATTCTATAAAAGGACGAACACAGTGCGCTACATCCTAGGTTAAGCATGACAAGTCAAAATCTGTCAGCCTAATTTACGGACCAAATTTAAGACAAAAGCCTAACGGACGGTCTTTGCCCAACAGTTTGAACGACGCACTCCAGTGCATTAATGATTCAGATTTCCAACGGGCAGACTCATTCAATGCTCCAACGAATTCTTCATCTTCTCCAACCTATATAAGAAGACTCTCATTCTCACAATCACAACGATGAATGTATGCATATATCTGTGAGAGGTCGTGGTATTGAAATAATTCTTCATTCTTTCAATCTGAAAACCACACCCCAAAAAGAGTGAGAAAAGCACAAAGTGTAAGAACAAACACTTTGTGTGAAGAGAGAAAAACAGAAATTCCAAAGACTGAGAAGTCTCGCTTGATCAAAAACTTAGTTTTTGATTTGAGTTCTTTCTCCCTTCGAAAGACCCAGTCTCTTCAGTGCTGTACTTCAAACCTTCAGCAAGAGACCAAGCCTTCCTGCAATTCGTTGAAGACTAATCAAGCTTGAAGATGTCCGATGAAGAGCCAGAGCCTAAAAATCCACATTGCATTCATATCGGCAGACTTATACTACATTATAAGTGGTGTCGATTGTGCAATAAATTGTCATCACTTTTGGCTGAGTGCTTAGCACTCAGTTGTTCAAATACCTGCTATTTGAACAACGCCTAATATTCTCTTCTCACCTCCGCCTCCTCTTTGCTCAAACAAGCTCCTTCCCCAAGGTACTTGGTGAGAGTTAAAGGTTGGAGGTTAGTCATGAGTCTTCCCGGGTTTCCCTTTTGACTTTCCTTCTACCCCTGGGGAGATTGCTAGGTTAGAGAGTCTAGGTTGATGTACTAAGCATGTTTGCCTTTGAGCAAACCTCTGCTGAATTTTAATATAATATATATTTTGATACATTAAGCCTTTATTTCTCTTTCCTGTAAAATTTGATATATCTTGTGCAATCTGGTTGTAGAAAGTAATTGATGCATCTAATATAAGATTTTAGTTAACTGTTATGCTAAAATTGTACACAAACAACTACAGTTACTTCAATCTTGTTTGTTATACTTTAACTGCTTATTCTTCCGCTGCTCAAACTCTTGTCTATCAGCCAAGTATAACAACATCTTCCTTCTGTATGTTCTTCAAAATTGTCGATCCAAGTTGTCCGATATAACAAACATCGGCTAAGTTGTTAGAACTAGGAAGATGACCTATTTATGTTAATTATTTCATCCATACTTTCAACTTAAATGTTAAAATAGGATGAAATTTTTAATAAACATAGTATAGGATATTCACCCCCCCTCTAGCCTATACTCTGAGCACATCACCGTGGACCTAACAATTGGTATCAGAGCAAGTACTCTGAGAATTTGATTCCAGGCTTAACAACCTGAGAGTTTAGATCCAGTTGCTCAGATTAGATGCATAGTCGAAAAGAGTCTTTTTCAAAAATTTTCATTTCCAAAAATCTTCTTGACTGAGAGACCTGGAAGCCATTTGAAAACGCCTTTTTCAAATCAAAATCAATTTTGTTTTCAAAAACATGTGAGAAGGAATATTGTGATGATTATGTGATTACTATAAGAAAATCTATCATATATCAGAAATATATTGATATTATGAAGAGAAGTACTATAGTCAAATAGAGATTGACTTGCTAAGGATTATATATTCACTTCAAAAATTATTCATTGTCAAATTCATGATATATCCTATGGCAAATGTCTCAACTTCATACGTGATGGATGAATTACTCAGATTCACTTCTAAAGATTTGCTATCTTGATATAAGGCCAACGATTGGATCAATCTAACACCTTTACAAGAAGACTTTTTATAAAAGTTTAGAGCAAATGAAATAAGAAGAATTTCAAAGGTAATTCAAGGGAAATCAAATTTATGTCATCTCCAAAATCACTGTGATTATTAGCTCTTGGTCTAAGGACATCAATGATAAAGTCATTATTCTTCAACGGGAAGCTTCTGCCTAAAAGGATACACTCAATGAACTTCAGCTCAGCATCAGAACAAGTTCCTCAACTACTATGAGAAGATTAGTTCAAAAGAGTATAGTGAGAAAGTAACTCCTATTAACCTCTTGATATCTTGAGTTACACTTATAAGCTATTGGCTGAGTCATTACTCTAATATTGTGCTTATCAAGTCTCACTTGTATTATTGGATTTCTGGAGCTATTTTTTAGCTCATAAATGTTGCTAACCATTTCTCTATGAGTACTTAAGGCAGGAACTCATACGACAAAAAGGCCAAAGATGCAACATTACTCTCCATCGGCAGACATCAACCTGACTGCTGATTCATGAAGGATTGCTAACCACTCAAGTCATCTATATCCTTCACTCACTCAAGGTCTAATCAATACCTGCTGGACTTCAGTGCCACTATATGAGAAATCTACTGATGAGTCCTCAATATTGATCAAGACTACCTCTCCTGCATACATAAAACAGGTCAGCTACTGTTTCATAAATGACTTGCGTTCATGTCTGCTGAATTGATTTGTTAATATAAATTATCAGACATGCTACATAAAACCTTGTCATACTGTGCTTATATTGATATATCTGTATGCTTGTGTGATTTGCTTTATGCAAACGGTTTTCAAAAACTTATCAGCACTTTTCATATCGGCTAATCTAAAATGTTTTTAAAACCTATAATTGGCTGAATTTCCATATCTGCCAACCAACACTTCATAAGTTCAGTTTATGTGCTGACTTATAGGAGTAAAAACCTTTAAATGACTTATTCTCTCAAGTCTATTAAAGGTGGAGACACACTTTACGAAGACTGACTACTTCGATTAAAGTTAAGACTATTCTCAAAATTTTGGAAAACGACAAAAGCTTTTATCAAAAATCTTTTCCAAGAATCTTGAGAAAATCTAGACATCACAGCCTATCCTTGCGAAGGCGTGTTTAGAAGGACAACTCTACAGTAAATCTACATTATTGAACGTCCTTCAGTCTAACCTCCATGAGTATAAGTAGAGCTCCTTCCTCATTCAAACTTTACTATGGAGAAACTCAAACTGCTTACTGATTACATTAGATACAAAACATCGATTCAAATTTTTCAAAATGTTACTAAGTTCAAGTCCTAGAAATCGATCAAGTCAATCCTTCAACAACTTGGTATGATTCCTTCATATTCATTCAAAGTTGTTTTGATTTTATTTCTGTTACTCCTAATGAGTTGATCTAAAAATTCTCAACGATGTAATCTAAAAATCGAAACCATTTATAACTGTGAAAACTATTTTCAACATCTTTCTAATACACAGTTATAAAGTCTGAGAGAAATTTTATCAACCCATTTGTACCAGAAATCATTAATTATAGATTTTCAATCTTGTCTTGAAATTAATTGATAAAAGAATCTTCTTTTGTCTTGTCCGATAATCCTGAAAGCTTGTTGGCAAAAATAAACTATATGCTACAAACTTTTGATTATCAGAACACTTAAGAATATCTTCAATCAATTGTATCAAAAATAAGATAGAAAATTACTGATTAATGATAGCAAAAGTGATTTCACTCCACTTTTAACTTTTAGTTATCAATCTCATTGATATTCTAAAATGTCTTCAGATGAATCACTATGAAAATCAATTAGCATATACCTATCCGACCATCGGGATTCTGCTTGTATACATGGACATCGTAGAGAAGATCCCAGAAAAGAGTTATCAAATGTTTGGAAAGCATTTGATAAATCGTTGTGTGCAACAACTCTTCTGGTTATATGTAGGTATGCCGGCCATCACCTCAAAGATGGCTGATGCAGATAATTCAGCTCGACTGAATTAGGTAGCTAATAAGGAATTGATGAGGATGACGAACTGCTAATTGCCGCCATCCATCCCTGAGCAAATCAAAGGGGATTCATGGCCGAAGCAGTAAATCCTTAGTGGCCATCACCCTACGGTGCTCTCATAATGACCCGAAGGAGTGCACGTGTTCCGCCTCCGGCCAGAGCTGGAGGAGATCAAAAACGGACACAGCCATTTTGATCTATTCCAGAATCCTTGACTGATGACCAATCATTATGTTCTTAGGATTAGGATATCTTGGATACTACTTTGTAACAAATTTTCTACTCAAAATTGAATCATTATGTATCTTTATCCTGTAATCTGCAGTTTGGTCAAAATTCCAGTTGTATTGTTCTTGTAATCAGCTGATCCCCACTATGTATTGTTCAAAAATACTTGGATTATTGAATACAAGTTCTGCAACTTTTCACCATGACTATCTACTTATGTGAATTCCTCTAATAGCATGAATTAATGTGTTTGAACTGTGTTGATCTACACATCATTCTTCTTCATCATAGTGTTTACATTCCTTTAATAATTGAAGAAATTGACCTTGATGAAACGATCACACAATTCTTACACAAACTCTGCTGAAACCCCATCAGCAAACCAGTCCTATAAAATCGGCTATATTGAGTTTTAGTCAATTACTAAAAAGTTAAAATCTTGGCTTTACACTAACTGATAATTGCCTTTTCTTTGAATTAGAACATCTCATCATGATTTAATTCAAGATCTACCGAACACTCTAGTTGTTCAAACATAGGTAGACTACAGTTACCTAAAGGATGGCCTTTATGTCTACATTTTAACTTTAGGTTACTACAAGTCTATTACTAAATCTCGGACTTCTCTATTCTACATACAAGATTACTAGTAAATCTACTTTGAACCAAATTGTCTGCTGTGTCAACCTAAAAACTGTAAGCATTTGAACTTATAAAGGATTTATCCCATCAAAGTATATGAAAATACTTTCATTAGTCAATTACTAAAATCCCAGCTTTTAACTTCTAAAAATCAAAGGCTTACACTTACATTCAAAACAGCTCAACAACAATTTGTGCTCTCAGTAATAACAACTATTGAATCTAGTATGATATTTGAGATTAGTAATGAGAAGGCAAGGTTAGTAGTTTCTCTTGGTGATACACCATCTCGGGTAACTACTAATCGGCAAACAGACTGAATTCAAAACACTCTGTTATGCATTATCACATACCTAAATTTCAAAAAGACTGAGAAAAACTTAGGTAACTTGACCTATCTCAGAAGATAGCTAGAAATTTCAGGATTCTTAGGAAGACTGTTGCTCCCAAAAACTAGTCCTTCCTCAGGAGTGAATGGCTGATATAACCCCTGCTGTATATACTTTATGCCTCACTCTCATCCACAGGCTAGTATGTAACTACTCCTTAGCAAAAATTCCTTTGTTGCCAAGGATTGATACAACCTGTTACACAGAAGAAGCTCGGACATCATTTCAGGTACACTTTCAATATCTCACTTGTCTGACTTCTCCCATCACAAATTCTAAAATGCTCTTATAAATTCATATTATTAGTAGAACTTTGTGAATCATACATTCTATCATCTGGTAAAACACTTCACTAAATCAATTAAGTTATTAACTCTATAACTTAACAAATTCGTTAAATTGATATCAAGGATAACATCAGACAACCCTTTTATCAGCAGTTCTTACCTTAGCAGATAGCCCTCATTAACTGCTGATAAAATCCCAAATCCTAACCAATTCTTCACAAAATCTCTATGAGTATAAAAGCTTAACTTAAACTTAAACACATAATATTCATCATTAAACACTCTAAAACCAATCCACTGCTGTTAAGATGCATTTCCTAACAATATAACAATTGGTGTCAGATAGTATTCTTTGTAATAATATTCCTTCTAATAATTGGTGTCAGCTAGTATTAAAACTAATCCCTGTGAAAAATTACACCACTCCAAAACAGCTGATATCTCTAGACTAAACTCAGCATTGTACCCTGTCATAACTCAATAAGGGCAGATAAATCAATTTGATTAAATATGAATTTAAACCTCTCATTTAAAAGTCACTTGTTTATACATTTCCCCTAGACTGCCTAAATCATAGCCATAACCACTCTCAACATGATGACATAATCCTAAATCAGAAACATCATTACCATGTCATTAAATGCATTCACTCTCTTAAGCCCCCAAAACGTCCTATCAAATTCCTCTAACCAAGAAACCCCTTCATCTTCTCAAAACTTCGAAATACGTATAAATGATAACCCACATTCAAAGCTCTCTTAACATATCCCTTATTTCTTCAGCATTTCTTCATCTTCCTTCCCAACTCTTCCTCACCATTACAGAACATACCAACCTACATCATGTGTTCGCCAAACCTGCTCAATTCAGAACATCGACCCATCTCCTATAATGAAATGCGACAACGAATAATGATCTTCCTAGCTACTCCTCAACCAGTGATCCGTCGACCCCGCCAAATCAGTCGACCAGTAAGAAATCGCTTGCGAGATCCAAGGAACGATGTGTCAAACTTCATTCCATGGATTCCTTCAACAAATCCCATCTCAACCATTGCAACCAACACTCTCTACACTCCTAACTCCTCAGACGCTACACCTGAACCATCTCCAACTCAAGAAGAATCTCAACATGCAAATGACTACTCTGCACCTAACCCAGCGGCCAAAGCTCCCTCCAACTAGAAATGAAAATCTTCATCTTCTACTCTGTCTTAATAGAATATCTAATTAGGTTTTTGGTTTTGATAAATAACTTTCTTTTGTACTGTGTTTGTAATATATTTCTGTTCTAGTTACATTTGCTACTTTTATTCTGTTTTACTTACTGTAATCTGTTCAAGTGCATATTTTTTTTTACAGCTATTCTCAACATAAACATCTATACATATGCATATACTCTTATTCCACCTTAAACAATTGCCACATTGACAGAAGAATATTGCTTTATAGGACATTATTAGATGCATATCTCATGCTTCAGATCTTTGTTGACATGCTTCTCAAATAAAAATGTCTTAATAAATAATTCATCTGCTCTTCATAACTCATGAATTGACCGATTATATCTTCATAACTAGTCCTATTATACTTACTCTCTGTACACTTATATATCTCACATATAGCCTTGCACCATACAATTGGTATTTAAAATTACACACATAGCCTTGCACCATAACTTACTAATAAAAATAGTGGAATGTATATATATAACATGTTTAACATAAAATTTCTGAGGATGAGAGTTAACAAACTTCTCTTGACCACTAAAGCTCTATCGTATAACAAAAACTCATATCTTATGAGTTGTCCTAAATCAGGTTCTATGACTTGTCCGATACATACAAAGATAAACATAAACATGTATATACATTACGGAGGAGACATACTATAAGTAACTTTGCTATTAAGAAGAAGAGATGATAAGTAAATGGTAACAATATATCTCTACTAAGACAGAAAGAAAAGCATATAAACTGTTAACACATATGAGGATAAGAGATACACATAAGGAAAGGAGATACGAATTACTTAACACCTCTAGAAGAAAAGATTATGAAAATGCACATACTAAAATGAAACAGAAAACTCATACCTCTTATCTGCAGACTTAATATTGGTACACCCATTGTGAAGGCCAAAAGAAAACATATTGGTGAATCTATTGTGGCCATTAAAATACAAAATTAATTCCCATTACATGTCATGCCTATAATTCATACCTTATGAATTAATTCTTATACCTTGTACTATCCTCAACTAAACAGACTCCATGTACGATCCTCCTCATCTTGATCAAAGTGTGATTCCTCGAAACCTACTAAAAGAGCTGAGAAAAATAGAGGAGGAGAAAAGCTTATAGTAAAAAGCTGAGAAAAGCTTATAATCAAAAATATAAGCTGTCAAGAATAGAGGAGGAGAATCTATATAAAACTCTACATCTACCAACAAATAGGAGGAGATTATAGTAATAGCCAAAGCAAATATGACACTCCTCACTGTCAAATCAGCTATTCTTAAAAACAGATATGACACTCCTCACTGTTCAATCAGATACTTCTAAAATGACTATCATACTACACTATCATGCTTTATAAGAGTTCCTATAAACAGGAGGAGATTGTTGTAATTTTGTGTAATTTGTGAATACACTGAACCCTATGTTCATCTATCTAGGCCATGCTCACTTAATATAATATTCTCATAGACTTAAAGGTCATGTATTCATAAGGTCATGGATTCAAGCAAATAGGAGGAGATTGCTGTAATTCATATAAGATTTGCTTGCATCCATAACCTTAGTCTAAGTAAGCTGATCTCACTCTTCACAACCTTTGAATTGCTTGCATCCATAACCTAACTTGTATCATCCATAACCTAACTTGTATCCATAACCTGAGTCTTAAGGTGAGCTGATTTTTACTTAATCAATTCGATTAAGCACACTGATTCATAACTTTTTCTTGCTCAAAGCCAATTCAGATCATACTTATTACACCGCAAGAAAAACACCTTTATGGCAATACTATCAATTATATCTCATAATTGCCTGAACATTATTCTCGTTATTGCTCCGTATATGTACCTTCATTTATCGAGTCTGTAAATACGTAGCAATAGGTGACTATACATACACTATCGCTTGTAAGTTCAACCTAGGGCATGCCGTGATATAAAATGATTATTCAATAATGGCATGTTATTACTAAGGATTGAACATCTGCTTTTAAAGAGCTGTATGTATAAGTCAACAGTAGTAATGCTCCCAAGCAAATAGGAGGAGATTGTTAGGAATATGCCTATAAATCAGCTGATATATATGTATGCATATTCCAACACAGTGATTTGCTTGTTCCCATTACAACGCATGTTTCACAAGTGGCTAAAAGGGCTGCGTACCGGTTAGTGTGGCAGTTTGTTGAAACAATGCATAGGTCATTAGACTAGGAAGTCTTTGTACATATCCGAGTCTTTGTCCTACCAAAGTGATGACAACGGTAATATGGATTAGCTCTCTTCACGCGCCAACAAACATGCTCATCGGCAATGTCTCACCAGTAGACATTCCTTCCAGCAATGTCTGATCAGCAAACTCTACTTCAGCAGTTATTACATTGGTAGATCTCAGTATCGGCCAACGTCCTTATATGAACAAACTGCAGAGAAGTTGATTATCCAAAGAGGAACATCAGTCGTTGATCAGAACGGTACAAGTCAAAATAGATCCGTTACAAGATCTTTTTGACAAGCCAAAGATACGCATCGATGTCTGCGCCTTCACTATTATCCAGCAGACATTTCCTCTTCCGTGTTTAAAGTTCAGACTTCAAGACTATATTCTATAAAAGGACGAACACAATGCGCTACATCCTAGGTTAAGCATGACAAGTCAAAATCTGTCAGCCTAATTTACGGACCAAATTCATGACAAAAGCCTAACGGACGGTCTTTGCCCAACAGTTTGAACGATGCACTCCAGTGCATTAATGATTCAGATTTCCAACGGGCAGACTCATTCAATGCTCCAACGAATTCTTCATCTTCTCCAACCTATATAAGAAGACTCTCATTCTCACAATCACAACGATGAATGTATGCATATATCTGTGAGAGGTCGTGGTATTGAAATAATTCTTCAGTCTTTCAATCTGAAAACTACACCCCAAAAAGAGTGAGAAAAGCACAGAGTGTAAGAACAAACACTTTGTGTGAAGAGAGAAAAACAAAAATTCCAAAGGCTGAGAAGTATCGCTTGATCAAAAACTTAGTTTTTGATTTGAGTTCTTTCTCCCTTCGAAAGACTCAGTCTCTTCAGTGCTGTACTTCAAACCTTCAGCAAGAGACCAAGCCTTCCTGCAATTCGTTGAAGACTAATCAAGCTTGAAGATGTCCAATGAAGAGCCAGAGCCTAAAAATCCACATTGCATTCATATCGGCAGACTTATACTACATTATAAGTGGTGTCGATTGTGCAATAAATTGTCATCACTTTTGGCCGAGTGCTTAGCGCTCAGTTGTTCAAATACCCGCTATTTGAACAACACCTAATATTCTCTTCTCACCTCCGCCTCCTCTTTGCTCAAACAAGCTCCTTCCCCAAGGTACTTGGTGAGAGTTAAAGGTTGGAGGTTAGTCATGAGTCTTCCCGGGTTTTCCTTTTGACTTTCCTTCTACCCCTGGGGAGATTGCTAGGTTAGAGAGTCTAGGTTGATGTACTAAGCATGTTTGCCTTTGAGCAAACCTCTGCTGAATTTTAATATAATTTATATTTTGATACATTCAGCCTTTATTTTTCTTTCCTGTAAAATTTGATATATCTTGTGCAATCTGGTTGTAGAAAGCAATTGATGAATCTAATATAAGATTTTAGTTAACTGTTATGCTAAAATTGTACACAAACAACTACAGTTACTTCAATCTTGTTTGTTATGCTTTAATTGCTTATTCTTCCGCTGCTCAAACTCTTGTCTATCAGCTAAGTATAACAACATCTTCCTTCTGCATGTTCTTCAAAACTGCCGATCCAAGTTGTCCGATATAACAAACATCGGCTAAGTTGTTAGAACTAGGAAGATGACCTATTTATGTTAATTATTTCATCCATACTTTCAACTTAAATGTTAAAATAGGATGAAATTTTTAATAAACGTAGTATAGGCTATTCACCCCCCCTCTAGCCTATACTCTGAGCACATCACCGTGGACCTAACAGATTTCCTAGTAGACCATGAGTCCTCATATGTTAGTTGATGGAGCGAGATCTTTTTAGCTTACAAAGGTAACAGAAACAGCTCTGGTTAAAATATTAATAGCACACAGAATTAGCAAATGATAGAAAGTAGCCAAACAACATGGTAAACCTATAACGTTAAGACAACTATCTCTCAATTTTAGCAAGTAAGAGTTTGAATACCTTTACTAACACTATGCCCAAGATTATTGCTTACGCGTAAAGGATCAATAACATTAAAGTATTTGGAAAGAAAAGGTTGCCCTTGATTTTCCTGGCCACCAGGGAAAACGACATATACAGAGCTACAATCATCAAGAAATAGTTTGCTAAGCAGCAACTCTCCACTGTCTTTCCGATGAGGTTCTGCTGTACTTTTCAATTACAAAATCAGCACTAACAAATGGCCCAGTATGCCTTTACTTATGAGGCTGTCAATTATCTTTAAAATAGAAAACATACAAGTATTACCAGTTACATCTGGAAGTGCACTTATTAGTATAGGACCCCATAAGATAACACAAAAATTGTCCCTGTCAAAGTTACTAAAGAACTCCAAAAATCGAAATAGAACCTGCAGGTCAAAGGAAAAAACCTTCAGATGGAAGAGCAAATGAAAACAAATAATACATATAGAGTAATTTAGAGCAGTGACAACCTCAAGCGGCCCAGAAAAATAATTGTTGAACACGTGAAATATGTAAAGAACCAAGGTCTCTAGAGCATAAATGGAGATAAGTCCATGGTGAGCACCAAGTATACGACTCTTATAGTAACACCAGGCTTTAATCAATATAATGCTACGCTTGAACAAATGATTCTGGTTTATAAGATTGTCAACCTACAGAAGTAAAGTAATTGTTAACACATGGCAAACATGAGCCCCGGTTCAGAATTCATAGAGAACTTTATAAGCAAGCATTGTCAAACTACTAACCTCCTCAAGAAAGCAAAAGGTACATAATCCACCAAGCTGGTTAAAAGATATGTCCACCACAATGTTTTCCACAAGGCACTTAATTAGTTGTACCTGCAAGTATGTGAGGAAAAGAAATAGAACACGTCAATGTTGGCAATGAGAAGGCATAGAGTAGAACTTAATTATGTTAAGTTTGGATGAAGGAAAAAAGAAGTTTACCAGTAAAAGTATATTACAGCTCATGTAAATTCAAAGAAAGAAGCACTCACGAAATACAGGAAATAGTTTTGGAATATAGAAATGCCCCTTTGGTTTTTTACAAAACCTTACCCTTTTAAAGCTCTATTCGAATACGGTCTTGATATCTAAATATGCAGCTCAGTGGTACCCCACTTACATAGAACTTAATAATGGCTCATAAAAGAGGATTATCAAAGCTTAATGAACTTCCATACGGATAAACTGGCAACCACCCTCCAGTTTATCATAAGAAATAGAATACTCCTTTATCTCAATGAGTAGGCATAACAATGCAACATAAGCAACCCTAACATTGGCACTATAAATAAACATCTCACCAAGGACTCACAAAGTCCTTCAATTTGATACAGAAAGCCTTAAAAGTATTCTTTGAGGAGACTTTTCACCTCATACTTGCCTTTCATCACACCCTTCTAAAACTAAAATGGCAGGCCATGCATCTCCCGTATTATTGTTTTCAATTCCATCAATATTATCTCCCCCCTCATTTTTCTCATCATATACACCTTCTACATCATTATCTCCTCATTTTAAATCAACAAAAATTTTCTCATCATAGCTAACATCCCAATCCCACTGCTTTTCTTCCTCAAAGATGACATCCCGATACCAAATGTTGAGAAGCTATGAACAATAGATTGAAATGTAAACATTATTCAATAAACTAGCTTATCAATTCTGGATGAATGACTTGAGTTTTATTGAACAACCTCAGGCTTTATATAGCCTTGACAGAAGCTACAAAGACTTGGAAGATCTCATCCACGTTACCAACAACTCAACAAGATAAGGGTAATACACAAAATTAGGAAAACACTAAACTACTCCCTAAAGACTAGGACTTAACAGAGACTTACTCAAAACAAAATTAAATACTTAAACAAACTCCTAAATATATGACACAAACTCCTTCAAAAACACACACACACACACAGTGGGCAGCAAACCAATAATCCTTTTGTGAGTGTGAAAGGGGGGATTTAAGGAAAATGAATTCCATGAGTAATGAGAGTGATTACAACAGCAATAACAACAAGAACAACGATACTGACAACAAGTAACGACAATCATACTATACCCACATGAAATGGGGCATACCAGGGAGTCGGAGGAGATGAAGATGTGAGGGCCGAGAGAAAATCCTCCTGAGGAAATTGAAGAGCCTGCGTTGTAGTTTTTACTGATAAGAGCTGCGGAGAGACAAAATCACGCCTGGAGAGAGGGATCGGAAACGATGGTAATGGTAATGGAAGAAGAGCACACGTATAACTCTCTGGCCTACCCAATTTTTGTTGGTTATGGGAGAGAGAGCAGAGATGAGGGGATTTGAGGATTTTGACTTTTGGGGTTTTAAACCGCGCAAATGGTTAAAAGGCGGGAGAGGGAAAAACCAGAAAATTTTGTCAATTGTATTACAACGTTTATTAAAAAACATTGTGTAAACATTGTTTTTTACAACGTTTTATAATAAAACGTTGTTAAAAGTCAATTTTTACACAAATTTTTTTAAATAAACATTGTTAATGCCATGATATTAACACAACATTTGCAACGAAAATGTTGTTAATAAATAATAATAACAACGTTTATTTTTAAAAACATTGTCTTAAAAGTAAACCACAACGTTTATTTAAAAAACGTTGTCTAAAGTCGGTTTTTAACAACGTTTCTTAAAAACATTGTGTAATAAACGTTGTGAAAGACCTTTTTTGTTGTAGTGATATGTCTTTGTTTCCTCTTTACTACCCCATTCTATTGGGGTGTGTCAGTACAGGAAGTCTCAAAAAGAATTTCATGGGTGGCATAATAGTCTAGCATATAATTCGACTGAAATTCCTCACCATTGTCACTCCTAATTCTTTTGACGGTCTTCTCAAATTGAGTCTTGACCATATTACAAAAACTAGTCAAATGGTGGCTCACCTCAGATTTATGCTTCATTAAATACACCCAAACTCCACGACTATAATCATCAACAATGGACAAAAAATAATGTGCACCTGAAGAAGAAGGAATTTTATAACCCCCCAAATATCGCAATGTAATAATTCAAAGCATGAAATAGTCTTAACACTGCTAATAGGAAAAGGAGCTCGAGTCTGTTTTGCCCTCATACAAGGATCACATATTGCATTGCTAATTTTGAAACTTTTACCAAGAGGCTCTACATGTTGGAGTGTTGTGTCTGACGCGTGGCCCAATCTCTTTTGCCAAACTTCTGATGTATATCAAAGTGCCATATTGATGTCCCCAGTCTTCACAGTCTCAATGCAATATAGACCATCACGGCATTTACCCACTCTAATCAGGTTCCCCATGGGTAGATCCTGTATAACACAAAAGTCCGAGAGAAAAATTAGTGCACAATTAAAATCTTTTGTTAACTTGCTAACTAAAAGTAAATTGCATTTGAAATCTGGAACATTCAAAACATTGTGAATTTTCAACCCATTTGGCAAACAAGTTTTGCCAACTCCCTTCATGAGAACACTATCTCCATTTGGTATTCTAATGGGAATTCTAAATTCTGACTTCGTGTATTCCTCAAGGATCCTTTCATCACAAGTGATGTGTTCCGTTGCTCCAGAATCAATCACCCAAGGCCTCTCAAAATAAAAATTACCAACCATTTTAACAGCTGGCTGAATCTGTCCAGACTTCTCAGATGTTGCGAAAGATATGGCGACATCTTCGGGAACATCATCTTTGTAGAGATACTGGCCGAATCTGATCAATTTTGCATACTGTTCTGGAGTTAAATCTTGAAGGGGGCTTGACTGCAACTACATGTTTGCTGCCTTGGGGGTCACCTTTTGTTCTCCCTTCTTACCATCATCACTGGTTACCTTTCTCCACCAAGAAGGATACCCAACAATTTTGAAACAACATTTTACGGAGTGGCCTTTCATGCCACAATGACTTCATGTAGGTTTTGTGCTCGGAATCTGTGTCTTCACAATTCCAAACACTTCATCAAAACTCATAAGAAACTCATAGAGGAGCTCTTTTTCACGCAGTGTCACAAGTTGCTTGGGTATGTCACATGTGCACTTGCCACAAGCACACTTTGGAATGGGAGACTCTCCCCAAACCCTTTTCAATTTGGTGTAAGCCGTGGCAGCTTGCTTTTCGGCCATGGTTCACGACCTGAAGCTAGCGGTGGCGACCAGGGTTAGTTTTAGATTTTTTTTTTTTGTAAAAACGTGCTCTGATACAATGTAAAATTTGATTTGCAATGGCAATCATTTTTTTTTTCATTGAGAAAAAAGAGTATTTATACAAGGTATTGGCATATAAAAATAAAGCAACAATCTCCTAATTATACTAGGAATCAACTATTGACATATAAAAGAAAAAGGAAACAATCTCCTAATTATGACAGGAAACCTGCTCCTGCTGGGACGCCCCCAGATGTGGCCGAGGATGTGGTAACATCTTTCACGACATCCATCTAGTTGAGAAGAACTCAACATTTTTTTTTAATTCAATCGTCTTCCCTAAAACAACACCCAAAAGTTCTTTAAATATGCAAACTCTACGAAATATAAATTATCAAAACGACTATGACCGAGAACTAAAATAATAAACGAACGTAACAATAATAATAAAACGACTAGCGTGATGAGAGCTTCGGACGAGGATCCCATGATGCTAAGAAAGCTAACGCAGTTTCCTCGCCATCATTCTCCTGGGGTTCAACACGATTCGCCCTCGAATTGGAAGGAGTTTCCTTGCCAGATGAGTCGTCGCCAACATATAGGATAAATGCTTGACATTAAAGACATCCGACGTACGCATGTGGGATGGAAGCTTGAGACGGTAAGCATTCATGTTAATCTTTTCCATGATCTCGATGGGACCAAACTTGCGCGATGAAAGCTTATTATATTCATGAGTCGGATAGCAATCACGAGTCAAAATAGCCCAAACAAAGTCACCAACCTTGAATTCCAAGTTGTGACGTTTAGCATCGATTGAAGCTTTGTACCTGGTGTTGGATGCCTCAAGGCGTGCGTGTGTGGTCTGATGCACACATTGCAGTTCAATGATGAAGTCAATAGCCCACCTCTCTTCACCAATGCGGGATGGAAATGCAAGTAAGTCGACTAGGCCGCGAGGAACAACTACGTACATAATCTGAAACGGACACATACCAGAGCTGTGATTCACTATTGAGTTATGGGAAAATTCAGCTTGACTGAGTTTATTATCCCACGAACGAACATGCTCACCCACCAAATAGTGCAATAAATTACCCAACGATCAATTGACAACCTCCGTTTGCCCGTCTGTTTGAGGATGATACGTACATGCTGAAATTGGGCTGAGTATTAGCCAAGTACCATATAATACGCAAAAAATGTCCGAAAAAGCGAGTATCACGATCAAACACAATAGAGGAAGGCAGACCATGTAAACAATACACCTCATGAAAGAACAATTGCGCTACGTGAACAACATGAGTCGAACGCTTTTAGAAAAACGATCCACCACAACAAAGATCGAGTCATGACCACGCTGTATATCGGGTAAACCCAATACAAAATCCATACCTATGTCAACCCACGGTTGCGATGGAATAGGTATAGCCCAGCATTGGTCGCAGTACCCTTTGAGATTTGGCAAACATGACAGTGGGTCACGATACGCTCGACATCCCGACTTAAAGTGGGCAAAAAAATACTTGTTTCTCACAAGCTCCACTGAACGGTCCCTACCAACATGTCCAGAATTGTGAAGTTCAACAACAAGGTGACCACAAAGGCTACATACTGGAATGCACAAGAGAATGCCTTTGAACAAGAAACCATCCACCAATAAAAAATCCAAACTTTCCCAATTGAGCACCCAAGTCAAAATTGGACCAAAATAAGGATCAGAGGGATAAAAATCGCAAAAAGAATCAAACCTAGGGTTAACAATTTGCTTGTCAAGTAATAAAGTGTGACGACGGCTCAAAGCATCAGCTACTCTGTTAGACAAACCATACTTATGACGAATCACAAAAATAAACTACTGCAAATAAGCGGACCAAGATGCATGGTGGTCCGACACAAAATCTTGAGAAGCCAAATGTTTGAGAGCCTCGTGATCAGTGTAAAGAATAAACTCACAATGAAACAAATAATGTCGCCAATAATGGATAGCGCGAACAATGACATAGAACTCCAAGTCATAAGTATTATAACAAGACTGCGGACCATTGAGCTTCTCACTGAAATAGGATATCGGATGCCCACCCTGTTTCAGTACATCACCAATACAAACCTTGGACACACTGCACGACAGTTCAAAAGGGATAGAAAAATCAGGCAAAACTAATAGAGGACCTGTAGTGAGTTTATCTTTGATTAGTTGTAAGGCCGAAAAATTCTTACCGCGCATACAATTTGTGATGGACGTCATGATAGAACTGAAATTAATAATAAAACGGCGGTAAAAAGAAGTCAACCCATGAAAACTCTGAGCTTCAGTAAGAGTGGTCAGAGTCGTCCACTGTTTAATTACCACCACCTAATTAGAGTCATCAATACCCACTCCAGAAGCCTATATTTGAATGCCCGAAAACAAGATTTGTTCCAAAGAGAAAACACACTTGGGGAGGCCTGCATAGAATTTCTCGCGACGGAGGATTAAAAGAACCTCACATAGGTGACAAAGATGATGATCCACCGAGCGACTATAAACAAGTATGCCATTGAAATAAACGACAGCATTCCTATCAATGGACACAAGGCCTAATTACTAATTTGCATAAAAGTATTAGATGCATTAGAAAGACCAAACGACATCACCAACCTTTCAAATAGTCCCTCTCGCTCTTTAAACAGTGTTTTCCATTCATCGCCGGGCTGAATATAAATTTGATGATAGCCCTACTGTAAATCCAACTTCATAAAAATAATGTTACCACTCAGTTGATCTAATAAATCATCCAAACGAGGGATTGGAAAATGGTAACAGACTGTTATTTTGCTTATTACTTTATTGTCCATACACATTCGCCAAGACCAATTCTTCTTGGGAATTAAAAGAGCTGGAACTGCACGTGGACTAAGACTTTCACGAACCATGCCTCTTTTCAAAAGGCTCTCAACCTGACTATGTAACTCTTCGTGCTCTACGGGGCTCATTCAATAATAGGGTCTGTTGGGGAGGGAAGCACCAGGGATGAGATCAATGTTATGTTGTTTATCATGGAGGGGAGGCAAGCCGGAGCGCAGATCACTGGGGAAAACATCATGAAATTCCTCCAAAAGAGGAAGGATGATATGAGGATCTGTAATCGGAGGTGACACATCAACCCGTAGTAAAAAAAAGTAGGTGAAGCGGCTTGTATTTCCGTGGTCAAGTCACGTCGAGAGAGAAGCACAACAGGATCAATAGGTAGCATTGGTGGTGGGTTAGCACGCAGCATCAATAGAGACGGGTGCAACACAATTTTTACCCCATTAAAAGTGAAGCTATAGGTATTATGTTTGCCATCATGTATAACTGCATGGTCGTATTGCCAAGGACGACCCAATAAAATATGAAATGCATCCATGGGGACGATGTCGCACCAAACAGAATCTGTATACTCCCCGCCAATAAAGAAAGGCAATAAAAGAGACGATCAACCAAAAAAGCACTATCGCGAAGATATGGCTTTGGGCGTAGCTCGGAGGGAAATTCAAGTTTAGCTACAGCAGAAGCAGCAATTACATTTTTACAAGCTCCAGAATCAATAAAAAAATGACATTCCTTCCTTTTAACGGTGCAAGTAGACTGGAATAACTGTGTCGCTGAGTCTTGGCATTATCAGTTTTAGGAGTAAAGCAAGCACGATTAATGGCCAAGAGAGGTCCAGTATTACCCACAAGGTGTGTTTCGAGGGATTCCTTAGTAGGGTCAACATCAAACTGGGGGAGACCTTCATAATCAGTCTGTTTAATCTCATCCGTAAACAAAGTGTGCGTGCCAACGAACTTAGGACAATTATCCTGGCGGTGTCCCTGTTCACCTCAAGAAAAATAACGTATAATCATTGGTGGATGAGCAAAAGAGCGGGTGAGAGACAGTGTAGGTGGTGGTGTACGTTGGCTGGGTTGATCGTATAAGTAGAGGGCCGATGTTCATGTTATTTTTCTAAGGCTAAGGCAGGTTGATGGGCTTCAAAGATAGACGTCGGCATGAACATGTTGAGCATGTCTTGAAACGGTAGTCGCAAACCACCAATATAGCGGGAAAAGTTTTCAAAGAGTTTAATCTCGGAAAAGCTAGTTTTCAAAGAGTTACGCTCTGATACCAATGGTTAGTCTCGAATGACTCAAATAGGTTAGAAAGGGCAGGGGGGTAGAATAGCCTATGTCCAATTTTAAAACTTCTATAAATTTTACTTCACAAAGTAACAAATAAGTTTGAAAATAGTTTGCAGCGGAATAAACTGTGAAGTATAGGACAAGTTAAAATGGCTGATATCTTATGAACAAGATTAGCCGTTCTGGCAGAATGGAAACTAGAAGTTCTTGAAAGAAAATCAAACACATGCACTACCAAATCGGTCAACTTTGGATTTGAAAAGTGCACTATGTTTTCCACTAAGATCGTTTACAAAAGATCACTAATGGATCGTGTACAAAAGATTTGACCAAGTGTTTCGATGAGAGTTATAATCTAGAAAGATTAAACTCTCGTGTGTCTTGAATGCTTAGAATCACAATTAATAAAGAGCAGTAAAGACTAGAATCTATGAACAGTGCTCTTCACAGAATGTTTGATGGAATGTTTCTAGGAGCTCTTGAATACACTTGGAGTTATAAATCTTTGAAAGTTGTTGAGATATTCAGAATGTATAGGGGTTTTCTTCAAAGCTTTATGTTGCCTTCTATTTATACTTGGAGACTGATCCTTGGAGCCGTTGAAGAGATTCAGACTTGGGAGATTTGAATTAGGTGCATTTAATGCAAAGTGACATGCATTAAATGCCCTAAAATGGTTGTTGAAGCCTGATTGGAGAACTGTGGTTTCCTAGGTAGACTCCAGCTGTGCCTGTAAGCTTTGCCAAAAATAGGTAGACAAGGTGTTACTTACAGAGTGTCCTTTCTGGGAAGATAGCCTAAAATGGAAAGGTTCAATTAATGAACCACGTGATTTACCGTTACACCAAAGTCAAAGACTAACTTTACTGATAGCATAGGCAGATCTTCAGGACAAGTGTTGATCAGTCATTCTTTAGATCTTCATACATTGCTGATAAAGCTTGGCCGGTAAGCACTGAATGATGGCTTGAAGGACATTGATGGTAAAGGATGGTTGAGAGACAACAACCATCATCAGAATGACTTGGCTAGAGCAAACAAGTAACCCTAAAACTATTACAAGGCATGAGTCTAAGTACAACTTGCGACACCATTTGACACGCAGGGCCAGTGGTCACTACTAACATACACTTGGTGATGGATACAAGCAAATCTAAACCATATACAACAATCTCCTCCAATTTGCTTGTGTCCATTTCCTCTAAATACATATAAGCAAAGGATGTCCGATAGTAGTAATAGCATGCTTAGAGATATTATTATGAGCACACAAGCCCTATTTTGGACATACAGAATAGCTAATGTATTAAGATTACAAAGTGTTTTACAGAATAAGGAAATTAAGCACAAGCACTTGTAATAAAGCTGAATTTTAAGATAGACAAGTATAACGAGTTATAGAAGAATGTCTTTAAACTAGAAGTTTAAATTTCATGTACACAGAATAATCAATTAATCCAAAAGCATGAAATAGACAAGTTTAAAATATACCAATGTATTTCAAACGAGTAGTTTAAATATTACAGGATTTAAACAAAAGAATAAAAGTTGTTACTAGGACAAGATTGTAAAGAGTTATTGTAGCAACCCTCACACGAATTCCTACGTGGAATCCCAAGTGGATCGCGAGAAACGAGAACACGAAATACACATCTCAAAAATTCCTTTTGATACAAGTATAAAGCAAATGCATAAAACCCTATAATGCACGTGTAAAGTTTTTTCTTTTAAAACAAACCATACTTCATTGGCGTAATAACAAGCCAGAAACTAAACTTGTTTAAAACATAGTTTAAATATAAAACCAATCATGGTAACATAAACCTCCACGAGCAACAAGCTCGGAGAACAACAACAACAACCAAATCAGAGTATGCAGAAGTAACAAGTACTAATGATTACATCAAGCTCCACAACCATGTCGCCATAACCAAAAGAATAATACAATCAAGAGAACCAACGCGTGCTACCCAACATTACAAAGTTTAGATAACAATGTATACCCTCGGCCTCACCAAAATAAATACAATGGCCCAAAGAGCACGACAAAAAAACAACCTGCAGAAACGCTGAGACGAAACAAATTCCTACTAAGGGTTCCTCGCCGAACCGTGATCTAAGAAAAATAAATAAACATTGGACGAGGTGAGTTTAAAACTCAATAAGCTACTAATGTAACAATATGTCATACGAGATGCAAGACAATAATATTAACAAGTGTAACAAGCTATGGCATGATATATCATTCACGAAACATATCATATATCAAACATCTCATAACAACACGTTACCCTATACTACACGAGAGGCTCAACAATCGCCAACCGACCCATACCAGTTGGAAATCATAACCAACATTCGCATATATTGGAACCACATAAGTGCGATATGTAAATACTTTTTAAAAAGATACCGTATTGAGGTACACCTCCAATATAATCAATACTTCCAACCAACTAACATATAATATATACCAATGTAGGAGCCATTGTTGACGTGTTCGATTAACAAATCAAAACCATAACCAATTCTTTGTGAACCATTTTCTGTATTCATGTCGATGGGTAATCTTGGTCCCTGTGACCCAAGAATCAACCACGGAATACACTACAAGAAAAAGAGGTATTTGGGACGGCAGAAAACCGTGCCAAATACTGCCAAAATCGTGCCAAATAGTATTTGGGACGGTTTTGGCTCCCTCCCAAATACGAGGGTGCCAAATACATTTGGCACGATAAAAAACCGTCCCAAAAGGTATTTGGCACGGCAAATGCGACGGTTGTTCCTCAGTGTGCCACTTGTTGTGCATTTGGCACGGTTTGGTATTAACCGTCCCAAAAAGTTCATTTGGCACGGTTTAGTAGCCGTCACAAATACTTTATTGGCACGGTTATGATTGCCGTCCCAAATACGTTTTTGCTACGGTTACGATCGCCGTCCCAAATACTTTTTGGCACGATTATGATTGCGTCCCAAATAAGTTTTTGCTACGGTTACGATCGCCGTCCCAAATATTTTTTGGCACGATTACTATAGTTGTCCCAAATAACTTTTTTCACGATTTTAATAGCCGTCCCGAATACTATTTGGCACGGTTTCATGACCGTCTCAAATACTATTTAGCACGGTTTGTATGAGCCGTCCCAAATACGAAGTAGTATTTAGCACGGAATTTTGCCTTCCCAAATAGTATTTGGCACAGTTTTTTTGCCTTTTCAAATAGTATTTAGCACGGTCAAATTATAGTATTTTTGGGACAATTTTTATTTTGCCCTGTTTATTTTTTCCAAATATATTTTATATTACACCATATATTTTTTCTCAAATTTAAACAACTAATATAATTATATCAACCATTTTGTTGCGAAAAAAATTGCATTAGATCTGAATATATACATTTTATGAAGTCATCAACTAACACCAAACCATTGTATCTAATCCTTAGCTAAGTGAAAAAGATTAGCAACCATTCAATATCAAAATAATTCAAAAAAACACACTTTGTATCAACAACCCCTTCAAAAACAAAAGTTTCCAAAAGTGTACGTCCAATGTCGAAAAAGCTAGCTCAAGTCGTCCATTGAAAAGTTGATCCCACCCTACAACATAAATCATATGATTTTTTATAAGTACAATATAAATCATATGATTACCGTAAATCACGCAAAAACTGAAAAACGATACAATCTAGATAAGGGTAAAGGTCTACCTGCCGTACACTAGATCCTGAGCCGTTTGTGTTTGGACATTGAGAAGATGATAATATCCCATGTACCTCCAATAAGTGTTGCATGTGCTCCATCTTTTCAAGCATCTCCATTTGATTCTTTTGCATCTCCATTTGATTCTTCTCAAAGTCATATATCTTTTCGGCTACCTTAGCATTCACTATCTTTTCTATTTCACTAGAAGAAGATGTTGAAGACCGAGACCCAAAAATGTCACGAGGAGAAGGTCGTGAACCAAATGTCCTCACCAGCCCATGTCCATCAGACCCCATGAGATCAACAAAAATTTGTTCTTTAAAAACTTGGGTTTGCTCCTCTATTGGTACCTCATTAAGCTTTTCATTCATTCTTTCCTAAAAACAATAAAGTGTGTAGCATTTTATATTATTGAACATTAACTAATGACACCATATAATAATAATAAGAAATATTAAATTACTTACAACTATATTCCTTGTATCATTATCAGGTATTGTACCATCCTTTTTACTACGTGTTTTAATGAACACGTTAGCACGCGATGTATCTTCGTTGTTAGCCTTCATCTAATTTCACAACGTAAACATATTAATTCACCAAAAATGAATGCAACACATTCGCAGTAAAATTTAGAAAAAGAAACACCATCTATCAAACAGTAAAAGCTAAATAAAGCATGCAACGGAAACAAATGTAAATAAATATGAAATCGGGACAATGGAAATGAGAAGTCAATGAACTTCAAATTTCAGATTTTAGCAACTAAAGAAAACTCCTTCATTCAGCAATCTTTCATCCAAGTCAATGAAAAAAAACCTTAAACGGTTCTGATTACTGGAGTCGTACACTGTTTGAGCACAGTCTCTATGCCTTATACTACTTGGATGAAGACCATAAATGTCCTAATAACCCTATTTTGCTTGGTTGAGCATTATAAAATAGTGCCCTGAAAACTGGTGGATTCTAAGTTTTGATCAGGGGAATGTAATGAGGTACATTTAAGCTGACTTATTGAACAGAAAAGCAATGCTAAGACAAGCATTGAGGTAATTGAGAATGGCAGCTAACTATCAGGAAATATGAGAGAGAGAGAGAGAGAGAGAGAGAGAGAGAGAGAGAGAGAGAGAGAAACGTGATGGAACTCAAATACATGAATAAATAAACTTTGACTGATGATCTTTGTAAATTTTAACACAGGTTTAATGATTATTGTTCTCACTTGTAATATGATGAATTATTGAGCTTTTCATACTATTTCTGATTTCGAAAAACTAATATTTCTAACCATTAACATTATTCGTCTTTTCATACACCATTACTTGCATAGAGCGTTTATGATTTTATTCATCATTCTTTACGATCTTTTCTATAGCATGTAATTTGTATCATGGCATAGTTTTCTGTAGTAGTATTTTTCTTTCTCACAATTACTGTCCTTGTTCTAATAATGATTTTGTTTCACTTTAGAAATACTTTGTAATAGTTTATGAATTACACTATTTGATACTCTTTCTATTCTTCGCCGGTTTAGAGGTGGTTACACTAGTGTTTGGCAGAGGATAAGTGAACGTCTTCCAATAAAAGTTTGCTGTAATACCAAAGTATTAGCAATTAGAAGAAACTCCAGCAGCATCAACATCGATGTCAGAAGCAAAACCAACGAAAAACAAGTAATGCTGTTCGATAAACTCATCATCTCAGGATCATTTCCCCTATATATTGGAAAGACTTACAGATCACCTCCTACGAGAACCAAAGATTTGTTAAAAGCCTGAAGTTCTGACAAATAAATAGACTGGAGCATATTCCAAAGGGTTTTTATTACTTTGGGAAATTTATGGATGATCCTGCTTCTATAGGGCATCCTGTTGCAATGCAAGGATTCTATGCGGATACGAATATTTACCTTTTCTGGTCCTACGGTAACTCAGCAGATATTACTGGGGCAGAAGTTACCGGGCGTGCAGTCAATGCAGTTAGAAGTATAGGTAGTCAAGTTGAGAAAGTAATTTTACATCGGTGATTCAAGTATTTTCCACACGTTAGCAGTCAAGGTATGCTCAACGATTCATCTTACGGTAAATGTTTGTTTCCAAGGAATTCTCTGTTAAAGACATTAAATCTTTATGCAGATATGAAGGACGGGTTTTATGATAAGCTGGAACATCAACTGCAAGGTCAACATAACATTTACTACGTAGGAGGGCTCATGGTATTTTATAATTTTGCGTATGACATTATCATTCATTTTCAAGTAATTTTATAATTTTATGTGAGATACTTCGACGTTCTAATAAGTGCATTCAAATCTCAGCAGCCTAGAGTCACTGGAAAGTTTTACTCTTGGACCCTAGATACAATCATCTGAATTGATTCACTTATGTACAGGTACACATGTTGATTGTGGAGGTTTAGCTCCTAATACTACAAGTTATTGAAGACCAGCTAAGCGAGCAGCAACCCTATTTGGTTAACCAAAAAAATAGTAGAGTAACTAATACATAGTACATCCAGATTTAGAAACTTCAAACTTTGAATTAAACAAATGCAGATCTTTACACCATGCCACAACCAAGCAGATCACTAAAGGTTTAATCACTTCAGGTAGCTGAAAAGGGGTAATGGACTCTCAAAACATGCTAGCTTGATACCAAATTCTAGTAATAATAATGACTATGTGTGAGCGCCCCGATCCATAGATCGTTCCCTTCAGGCTTTTTTCGCTCTTGCTGGGTGTCTACACTATCCTTAGCCACTTACCCTAAAGTAAACTCCACCCATCTACTACTTTAATACAATACAATACATCTATTACCAGTACAGACGATTACACACTACTAGTTAAACAGCCGAATCATTTCTTAATTCGTTTGCTTCACGTTCTTGATCTCCTTCAACTCCAACAGCTCCAGCTTGCTATCTAACACAGTAATGAATCCTCTAAACCTAACCAACTTGATCCCAGCTGCAGCCCTACCAATTTAATATACTCCCCATGTGCCACTCGACTAGTCCTACTTGCTATCCCAGCTGCAGCCCTACCCAATTTAAATCTTTATGCAGATATGAAGGACGGGTTTTATGATAAGCTGGAACATCAACTGCAAGGTCAACATAACTCTTACTACGTAGGAGGGCTCATGGTATTTGAGCTAACAGAGAGAAATTCATCTTATTCCATGGGTCTGATCCAAGCACTTTGCAACTGACACTCAGCCAAAATTTTCATATGTTAAGGTATGCAGTAATAAAAAGTTCAAGTTCGATTGACTACTAGATGGTCGAGGACATAGGATAACAAACTAAGTATAGGGTTTCTATGGGTGATGTGAAAGCTGTTTTCATAGGTGTTTTGGTCAAATTTCAACAAGGGAAACTAGTGATAAGAAAGATGACAAAAAGGGTTGAATCTGGGTACAATGATTACAAGATATTATAGAAATGAACACAAAGAGTTTTGTTAACTAGGGAAAGCCCTTGAACAACTTGTTCGCCGGCACAAAACCCCGGGAGGTTTTAGGGAACCTGCCTTGACCAAATGATTTATTAATCAAGTTGAATACAAGACTAAGAGCGTATATTAGGGAGCTTAAACTAGTGAGAGTGTGTGTGAAAAATACATGTGTTCCTCCCTTTTTATACCTCGAATACAAAGAAAAATATAGGCCTAGAATATAGGAAATTGGTTAAAGTTGTTGAGGTATTCTCGCCACAATGTTGGTTGAAGAGATAAGGATCCCTTGCTGGCTTTGTTTGATGAAGGAACGTTTGTTGACTCAGTCTCCTTTATCTGTTGACATACTTCCTAAAAAATAGGTTGTAACGTAACAGTAATTCAACCTGCAAAAAATGTCAAGGTGCAGTAGGAGAATTCAAGTTGTAAGTATCAAGATGATATATGTAAGTTGTAGACAAGTTGACTAAAATGTAGGCCCAACAATAGGTCATGATCACACCAATGACTTTTGCGGAAACCTTGATGGTATATGGTTCTGTTATGGTGGAGGCTTTATATATCATGGTTATGGTAGGGCTGGGTGGTCAAGAAGATCAAGGATTATACTAGCGGAATTAGGAAAGGGGGAGAATGCATGGATGCGAGTGGAAGCGACTTGATGACGAGAATCTAACCAAGGTGGATGAGCAAGTGCTTTGGCAGGGGCAGTCATCATGACATTGACACCTGGAAGCAGAGGAGAAGAGGTGAGTAAGGAGAAATCTTCACTGAGGCTTTACGTTGACTTTGTTTCATTAGATGCATCATTAAATTAACATTTTAAAATTCTTACCTTATTCTTCACAGTTATTGCCCCTGGGTTCCACACTTTATATTTGGAGGCTATGGTCAAACTATTTACTGATTGCTCTGAAAGAACTACAATGAAATTTGAGAAGCTTTTAGAAGGAGAGAGCTCGCAAGGAGGGCAGATAATTGAGTTGGATCTTGAAGCAGAATTCTCAAATTTGGCACTTGACATTATTGGTCTTGGTGTTTTCAACTACGACTTTGGTTCTGTCACGAAAGAATCTCCTGTAATCAAGGTTTGGTTCAAAGATATTCATTCTTTAGTACTTTTGATTGGCTGTGGAACTCATGTTAATGTGTTACTTTTACTGCAAATGAATTGTTTGCTTCAGTCTTTTCCCACATTTTGGACGCTTTTCATACGCAAAATGAATGATAATGTCAAATTCAATTGCTTAATACTTGAAAATGATCCTTTAAAAATGTTTATGACCAGAAAGTAAGGAGTGGATCCATCACTAGGACACTTTCCTCGTCAATAACTTCCTCTTGTTTTAAGTTCCTACCTGATGTTCTATTTGATTCTGCACTGTTCCAGCTTAGAACTCCGCTAAATCACGAGTATTGATTTTTTGATGGTGAGTTTTAAGCTTCTTGCACAAAAACTATCCTAAGTTTTTTTTTTTTCTTATTCTGTTTTACTTGTTTCTAGAACATGGATTCCCTGTTGGGTATAGGAAAGTGATTAGCATAAAGGTTTAAAACATATAATTTATTGGTAACTTTATTTAGATGACGATGATGCTAGAATGTGTTATGAATATGCTGAACTTGAAACTGTGCTTCTGTTAATAAGAACAAATATTTCCCCGGTCGAAAAGGGCACTCATTTTGGGACTGAGGGAGTACTTTGATAAGCTTGTTATTTATTAGGTAATTTTTAGAAATTATTAAGTTTGAGCATCCTATATCCTTTTGTTCTATTAGTCTTTTTGCTACTAGAGGGGGGTGAATCAGATTGAATCAGATTGCTAAATTAGTGGTTAGGATCAATAGTGAACAATGTTTTGGAATGCTAGGATCAATAGTGAACAATGTTTTGGAATGCTTGAACAGAAAAAAATGTCCCATGAAAACAGAGTATTCGATAAGTTGTATTAGGACTTGTCGATGGTTAGGGGTTTCCTAGAACTTGGATTTTGGTCTCAGGAAGAACTACCAATTTATTGTGATAATCTTAAAGAGAATATGAAGAGGATAGTATTCTGAATATCTATTTTGGCATGCAGTTGGAGCTGAAGCTGATGCTAATTGGATTGAGCTATTTCTGTCTCAAGTTAAGGGAAATGACATAACAGAGTTATTGCAGCAGGGCGAGAGAAGTTGGCATCAGTTCCTGGTGGTGGTGGTTCTGTTGTACTAGTTGCATCTACTGGTGGTGGTGGTGCTACTGCTCCAGTTGCGGCTGAAGCCAAGAAAGTGGAAAAGGTTGAGGAGAAAGAAGAATCAGATGACGTAAGTGCTTGTTTTCATTTTAAATGACTTCACATGATAAATTTAGGAATGTGATGTCTAGACAAGAAAAATCATGAAGGAAAAATCATGACGTAAGTGCTTGTTTCCCCAATTTCTTGAAAAAGTTGGCAACGTCGACATTATAGTACAGAGATAAATTAGTGATGATTCCGTCGTCTGAATGTGATGTCTAGACAAGAAAAATCATGAAGGAGATTTAGGTAGAGAAGAAAGTGGGGCGGAGTGGGTGACATTGTTCCCTGGCGACACAATTTAGGAAGGACACAATTCAGATTTACAGGTTGTTTGAATCTTTCTAGTGAAGGACAAAAAAACAAAAATACCAAAATAGCGTCACATTTTCATTTGGTCACAATTTAACTTAATGTTTATGAATTCAATACAAAATGGACTATTAAAAGTTAGTTATACTTAGAGAGTTGCTATTTGAACCCATATATTTACTTAGTACACCCACTAATATAATTTACAAAAATGCCATTATAATTTTAGACTTAAATACCCTTGATGCTACTAAGTACACCCCACCCCTTTTTAATCTAATTTCAATAATACTTAGTACACCCCCCCAAAGATTTTAAGTACACCCCAAATTTTGAACGTTCATAACCAGTCATCACCTTCATTCTCTTCATCTTCCAACTTCTTCCTACTTCAAACCCTAAATTCCACCTAAATACATCCACATTCCGCTAACAATGGAAAACCAAGAAAAGGGACCAATTATGTAAGTATTTCATCTTATTTCATGTCTTTAATTGCAATTTTCTTCGATTTTTCGAGTTTTTCGGGTGTCGTGTTCGGCAATGGACCGTGGAACACAAAACAAACTGTTCGGCACCCTTGCCGAACATGTTGAAACTTGTCCTTTGGTACCAACCGAAATTACTTGAAGTAGCTCTACAGGGTACCGAACACTTCTTAAGTTGCTCGGCAGGGTACCGAACATTCTCCTTTGTGTTCCAAGGGTAGGTACCAAGTATGTTTGTTTATTTGCTAATTAAGTCTTGTTATTGTAATTGTGAAGGATTCGAATACGATGTCTTCGGAGGGCGTGTGATTGGCCCCGAAGAAAATCGATCATTCCGTATCAACTCAGTTGAAAACAATGTTGAAGACATTGCCATGGATTTCACCGAAGTTTTCACGACGCATGAATTGTTTTCAACTCGTGAGCTTATGTTTGATTGGGTGCGTGCTAGGGGACAGGAGCATGGTATTGTCATAATAATCAGCAGGTCGGACAGTGGTACAGCTAGTTGCAAAAGGGCTCGAATGTTGATGACTTGTGAACGTAGTGGCCATTACCGTGAAAAGAAAAGGTTGAGGCACTACCATCATCATCGAAAATGTCGAAGAGGCTAATGCTAATGTGAGCAAACGAAAGAGGAAGAGAGAAACGGTACGAAGAAGTGTGGATGTCCTTTTCGTTTGAGGGGAAGCGTTATCTCGCTAATGAATGGCAATTAGAGATTCAATGTGGTGTGCATAATCATCCAAGCGGAATACTTAGAAGGCCACTCATATGCCGGGCGATTATCGTGGAAGAGGAGGAATATGTAGTTGATTTGTCACACAACAATAGTAAACCGAAAGACATTTTATTTGGTTTAAAACAAAAATTTGAACAGAATAAGTCCACAATCAAGACGATCTACAATGCTCGTACGAAGAGTAAAGTTACTGAGCGTGATGGCCGATCAGAAATGCAACAACTTATGTTTCAATTGAAGAAACATGGGTATTTATATCATGATCGGCGCTGCGAGAAGACTAATACTGTAAAGGATCTTTTCTTTGCTCACCCGACGAGCATTGATTTATTGAAGTGTTTTCCGAAGGTCATCTTTATGGATTGTACTTACAAGACAAATAGGTACAAGTTACCTTTGTTGGAGATTGTTGGTGTGACATCGACACATATGACTTTCTATTGCAGCCGTGTATTTGGAGTCGAGAAGGAAGACAACTATACGTGGGCATGCACAATATTGAAGTCCTTGATGCATCAATCTGAGCTACCCAGTGTAATTGTTACCGATAGAGAAAAGGGTTTAATGAATGCAATTGAGCACACTTTTCCCTCTTCAAGACATTTTCTTTGTCGGTGGCATATTAATAAGAATGTCTTGGCAAATTGCAAGAAAATTTTCCGAAAAAAGGAGATGTGGGATTCGTTTATTGCAGCTAAGTAATATAACATAAATTCTTTGTCGGTGGCATACTAAACATTCATTAAAATGACGCTAACATAATATAACATAAAAATTTACATCAATTATCATAACAAGTTACATCAATTCTCATAACAATTGACATCAAAAGTTACATCAAATAGTTACATCTAATAGTTACATCATTAGTTACATCAAAAGTTTCTTTGTCAAATGTTAATCAATTTCGTCGTCTCTACGACGAGTCCCGCCGCTGATGTACCCGCCTCGTCACGTCCCGTAAGTAGATGGACCCGCCTCGTCTCGCCCTCCAAGAAGGTCCCGCAAGATCTGGACCTCCCACTATCATATAAGTCCTGTCCAATACTTCCGCCAATTCATCCGTCATCCCCGATCCCCTAACCTCCATCTCTGCACGGGAGGTTGTACTAAATTCCGCACGACGTAATCATCTCCCATGCGTCGGTACTCGAGCGGGAGATGTCACGGAACCGGGGACCGTCTCTCGGGGTTTTGCACCAACGGATGTGAATGTGCGGTGTACCACCGCATATAGTCGGGGCACACTCCCATGGTAGTTGAGCAATATTGCCAAGACGATCGCAGATAGGACGTGACTATCCCAAACAATAAAGTATGGTACAAGGGCGGGAGGGTAGACAAACTCTTCTTTTCCCATCCGACATGGACATCGCGCGATCGGTGTACATGGAATCGTCGTACATAACCGAATTGTCTAAGAACTCGGTCCGGATGGTATGGTTCCACAACATTGCACGCCACTAAACATCCATGATATAACGAGACGGCGGGAAATGGATGTAACTCCCTAAAAAGACCCGTATAGGGCATCCAAATTACCTACAATAACCACGGAAAATTAATTTAACATACATGTGTTATAAAATAAAAAGAAACTAAATTAAATAACACTCACATCATTGGGCTTAAGGACGTCAAGACGCTCCCGGTATTGGACCAATTTTTGCATCGAGGCACCAACTTTTCCTTGTGGTAACCACCTCATTGCAAGTGGGTATTGAGCCCCGTAATTTGATCGATATGGAGGCCTAAAAGCGGGAAAATGCTCGTATATCCAAGCCTACATGCAATAAAACAGTTTCGATCAAATATACTATGGTTCCATAACATATGACTTTCTATAATGTTTGAATGTAATGAACTGAAAATACAAGTATGTTACCTCCAATAGCGTCGAATATCCCGCCATCGCTTTGTCTCGCTCGAGACGCTTGCCCTAACTGTCTATACAAGTACGCAAGAGTTGCAGCCCCCTGCATACGAATCCACCCCGGTCGTCATCCGAAACTCTAAATAGTTTGTGTTCACCCGTGTCCCACTCTTGTCAGCGAAAAGAGTGCAACCAATAGTGTACCACAAATATGCTCTGGCTGACCGAGCACAGGCAAAAGGATCATCAGAGGTACCCTCTTCCTGGAATCTCTCACGAAGCCACTCTAATTTGATCGATGGCCCCCTAGCACCATGCATCCCAACGAGCACTTCAGAGAGATGCACACCTAAAATATTCGCAACCTCCTGAGGTGTTGGTGGCACACTCCGCCTAGATAACAGTGGTTGCCCAGACACATTCAGTCCTGTCAGACAATACACATCATCAAGTGTAATTGTCATCTCTCCAAAGGGCATGTGGAAGGTATTGGTCTCTGGATGCCACCGTTCCACAAATGCCGAGACAAGGACTTTATCCACTTCTGCATAAGAGCATCTGGAGGACACATTGAGGCCCGAGCTATTGACAAAATCCTTCATTACTTGACTACAGTTATTCCGAATCGACCACTCTTCCTGTTTGGTTGTGTGATTTAAGCACTTCAACAATGGTCGCTCTTCCCCATTCCATATACATGCTGCTACATGGTCATTGAAGGTCGTGAGCAGCAATGGAACTTGTGGCCCTCCAGGAAACGGGATAAATGCCTCTTCTTCTTCATCCTCATCCTCCTCATCCTCATCCTCATCCTCAACAGGGCCTCCTCTTTCATACTCATGTTCTCCCTGTTGTTGCTGTTGTAGAAGAAATTGTTGTTGTTGTTGCTGTTGTAGAAGTAGTTGTTGTTGCTGCTGTAGTTGTTGTTGTCGCAGTAGTTCTTGTTGTTCTTGTTGTTGAGCTTCTTGTTGTTGTCTTTGTCTGTGAGCCCTAGCTGAGGCCGTAGGTCTTCTTCGCTGATATGTATTGATGTCTGCACATATTAAATTTGTATTAATGATCAACAAAGGAAAAAAAAAAATTCAATACACACTGTTCGGTAGCCATGCCGGACAAGTCAAGCACTGTTCGGTACCCATGCCGGACAGCTCTCTTTCTGTTCGGTACCCATGCCGGACAGTACAGGTTCTGTTCGGTACCCATGCCGGACAGCTCAAGGCTTGTTCGGTACCCATGCCGAACTACACATTTTCTGTCCGGCAATCCAGTGCCGAACAGCCCCCTCGAAAAAATGCAATTTTTACTACAAAACTTCCTTTAAATTGTATTTTTTTCAACATAAATATGCAAAAAAATGGAATGTAACTATGACCTAACAAAAATTAAACACATATATTCAAAAATATATAGTATTTTAACCTAAAATATAAAGACGAGATTCACACCTCTATTGTCTTCCATTGTTGCTGTTGAAGTTGAAGTTGAAGAAATGTTGTTGTTGTGTGCTTGTTGCCGTGCTTTCTTTGTTGTTTGCGATTGTTTGCGATTGCCGTGGTTGATGTTGCCGTTGTTTGCGATTGCCGTTTGTATGCGTGGGTGTGAGCGGGTTTTTCAAACAAGGGTATAAAGGGTGTGGGGGGTGTACTTAGCAAACAAGGGTATAAGGGTATAGGGTGGGGGTTTACTTAGCAATATTTTTAATATTTTGTGATAAATATTATGAAGGGTATAATTGGTAATTAGGGTGGGGTGTACTTAGTTTTTTGAGGAATTGAAAATAATGTGGGGGGGTGTACTTAGTAAATGGGTGTACTAAGTAATTTTGTGGGTTCAAATAGCAATTCTCTTATACTTATAGGCATATACATTTTTTCTATATCACCTACTTTAGAAAAAAATCCTTAAAGATATTGTTGTGACAGGCAAAACTCTGCTCCACGTTGGTTAAGGATTGAACAATGAAATTTCAAGTCTGTCCCCCACCACTTCTCACGGGTACATACCTTTTCATTTTTCCTATATCACCTACTTTCTTTTTTTTCTATAGCACCCTGTTAAGCACAATGCAACAATGGAATAATAATGGTGCACACCCATCAAACGAGGGCACCCCAACAAGCATTTACGTTCAACAATACAACAATGCAATAATGGTGCACACCCATCAAACGAGGGCACCCCAACAAGCATTTACGTTCAACAATACAACAATGCAATAATGGTGCACACCCATCCCACGAGGGCACCCCAACAAGCATTTACGTTCAACAATACAACAATGCAATAATGGTGCACACCCATCAAACGAGGGCACCCCAACAAGCATTTACGTTCAACAATACAACAATGCAATAATGGTGCACACCCATCAAATGAGGGCACCCCAACAAGCATTTTAGTTAAATGGATTACCTCTGCTCGTATATTAGCATGTGATGTCCTTCCAGTCCTATGTGGGAACTCTAGTTGCTTACGATTGGTAGCATTACGTAAAGCTTCGCCCTAAAAGACAAATCGCATACTTAGCGCATAAACTTATATTACATAAACTTACATACCTCAACCAAAGACCTAAATAATACATACTTGAACCTCTTCACGTTTCCAGTAATCCACCAACAATGGCCACTGATTAGGAGATACCAGAGTATCGGTTGGTGGAATCAAGAGTTGTTCAACATTATCCTTATTTGGCTTATAATAATCGTCCTTCACCCTATGTTTCCATTTCTTCCATAACTCTCCTACTTTCATCATACAAGTTTTTTTATGTTCTTCCCTAACATTTGTCTTAACCTATATACAAGAAAAAGTAATTAGCTCTATAAAAACTAAAATGGGTGACCAAAACATAATTTATTAGACAAATTGCAATAGAAAGGTTAAAAAATAGATAGATACCTGAATCTCCCTACAAATTATATCAAGGTTACTCTGAGGCATTAGGCGCCATGAAACAACATTAAGAGGAGCATGAGCACCACACCTTGCGATTCCTCCGAGGACATTCATGAGGTCGGTGCTAGAATCCCCAATAGGCTGCATTAAGTCATTGAACATTACATTTATTTTTTCTGATCCTTGGTACCCTATCGCGGGTCCTCGTCCCTTCTTACGAGTGGAGTCACTCGTGCTAGGAGCTACAATTCCAATTAACAAATATTAATGAGGAACTTATAATAAATGCAAGATAAAACTTTTTGCTAAAAACAAGTAATAAATTACCATTTGATCCACTTGATATATGTAATGTCGATGCACTTGATGTATGTATTTACTGTGGCTCTTCTCTCACTATATGGGGCTCTTCTCTCACTATATGGGGCTCTTCTCTCTCTATAAAGGGCTTATTAGTTGATGGTGACCGAGGACTAGAGGCCTCATTGCTCAGTTGATTGGCTTCATTAGTAGATCTTGGCATTTGAGACATGAAACTGTAGGTATATCGTCTCTTTCGAGCCATACTGATATGCAAATCAAGGTCATTAATAACAATTATCTTAATAACAAGAAATAGGTTAAAGGATTAAGTACAATATATAACACTAATGCAAGTAAATATTTATCTAAAAAATTAATCATCATCAGATTCATTATGATGAACGCATTTAAATTAACCATCATTAGATTAATTATAACACTAATGCAAGTAAATATTTATCCAAAAAATTAATCATCATCAGATTCATTATGATGAACGCATTTAAATTAATCATCATTAGATTCATTATAACACTAATGCAAGTAAATATTTATCCAAAAAAAAAACAATAAATTAATCATCATTAGATTCATCATCACTCATGCTTAAATACAAATCATCATTCATATCATCAGATGTTTCATCCATATCATCAAACTCCTCTTCCTCGAAATCATCGGTCGCATCTACTTCTAACTCATTTTCACCTTCATCGTCAGACTCACTACTGTCAATGAAATCATTTTCGCTCTCATTGTCTTCAACAGTGGCCGAGAAACTCTACCCTCAACCAGTGTCGCATCAACACCATTCCTCACCCACTCAAGATGACCATCATCCACAGTTCTCCTTTCATCCAGCTGTTGAGGATTGTATGGCTGGACTTGAGGCACCGCAAGTGTACTATTAGAATTTTCATCTACACCCATATCAAATATATCCCGACTTGTCATTTTAATGGCAGCTTTCCATTGAGGGTCTGTAGGGTCTTCAATATACATGACTTGCTGAGCTTGGGATGCTAGGATAAAGGGTTCATCAGTTACTTTGTTCTCCTTGTATAACAAGTGATTGAAATTAACCGATGTAATACCATAATTGTCTACTTCGACACCTTTCCTGTTGTCCACCCAATTACACTTGAACATAACAAATTTTGTTTCAGAAGTATAGCGCACTTCAATTATATCTATCAACTCTCCATAGAATGTTTGGTCCCCAGACAATGGATTCTTATCCTTTCTGCTTGAATAGCTTGTTGTGTCTGCACTAAGAACAACACCGCTATTTTGTGTAACTCTGCTATTATCGGTCCTTTTTGTTCGAAACCTGAAACCATTAATGATGTATCCATTGTATCTCTTAGCCATATTTGTTAAACCCAATGCCATGTCCTTGATTTCAATTTCTAACACGTTTGCACTTGCCTCTTTCAATACCTATACACATCAAGTGAAAAGAACATAATTAAGTACTAATTAACTAAACATATGTAAGGAACCTTTATAAGTAAGGTGGGTGTTTGTATATTTTACAATTACCTCACTTTTGAACCACTCAAGGAACTCTTTAACATGGAGGCGTTGACGTTCATGATTTGGTGCTCGAGGTGCTGACTTTTGGAGGAACTGAAGATGCCTCCTAAAAACATTAAAAAGAGCATATACTAATAAATCTTGCCTTAATAATAAGTTTGAGAAAATATTTATTCTATGAAAATATTGTACTTACTCTCGATATGGTTTAATAGCATCACTAGTAGCTAGTAGGTAACGATTTGCTTGCTCCATTGAAATATGATCAAGAAAAAAAGGTTTTTCTTGGCCAAAGTGACGACCCACATTATCTTCACCGGAATCATTTCGATCGGGTCGGGTAGACTTAGTTTCAATGTCCTTTAGATATCTTGCACAGAAGGTCATGCACTCTTCCATTAAAGCCCCTTTTGCAATCGAAGCTTCTGGATGAGCGCGATTACGAACGTAAAGCTTTAATGTCAATAAGTACCTATATATAAAAAAATTACAATGAGTACAGGATTTGGAAAGAAGAATTCAATAGGGGTTAAAATATATGTATAGCAAGATTGCCAAACCTCTCAATTGGGTACATCCACCGGTATTGTACTGGGCCAGCAAGTAATGCCTCTTCAGCCAAGTGTATAGGCAAGTGCTCCATTATATCAAAGAAGGATGGTGGAAAAATCTTTTCAAGATGGCATAGTGTAAGTGCAATACGATCTTGAAGATATTCTAGATCAGATTTTGAATTAACTTTTGAGCATAATATCCTAAAAAAGTTTGAGAGCTCAATCAAGGCTTCAACAACGTGCTTTGGCAATATTTTACGCACAGCGAGAGGAAGCAGCTGTTGCAAAATAATATGATTGTCATGACTCTTTAAACCCCAAATGCTCCATTCTTTGAGATTGACACATCGTGAAATATTGGAAGCATAACCATGCACTTTTACATCCTTCAATAATTTCAAAAACATGTCTTTTTCATCCTTTCCCAGTGTAAAGCATGCAGGGGGCAGTAACTTCTTACCGGAACCATTATCCTTAGGGTGCAATGGCTCCCTAATTTTCATTTCTTTGAGATCAAGTCGAGCATTCAAGTGATCTTTTGTTTTTCCGAGAGTGCCCAAGAGCGTATGCAATACATTATCACACATATTTTTTTCTATGTGCATTACATCTAGCATGTGACGTATTGGTAAAGACTCCCAATAAGGCAATTCAAAAAAGATACTCTTTTTCTTCCAACTATCTTCTTTTGCATTCCCAGCATTCTCACTTTCTTTTGTTTTTCGTTTTCTTCCATAATTTTCTTTCCCTTTCCGTTTCCCTTTCCTTTTCCCTTTCTCTTTCTCTTTGCGTTTCTCTCTTCTTATAGCAGCCTTTCTCTCTTTCTCCTTCTCCTTTTCTAACTGTTCTCTTTTCCTTTTTCTAAGGACATCTTCCTTTTTATATATAGTCTCGACATCTTTTAACTGTTGTATCAATTCAGAACTAGACAAAAACTTTGGTTTTGGTTCTAGCTCTGGCTCTCCCTGAAACCAGCTCTATCTCTTCGTAATTTATGACTTTCTTTTAGCCATCACCTATGTCCCAGATAACAAAACTTATGACTATGTTTTAGCCGAAAAGATCTGGTTTTCTTGTTACAACAAGGACAAGCAAATTTACCTTTTGTGCTCCAACCTGACAAATTAGCATATGCTGGGAAGTCATTGATCGTCCACATGAGTGATGCATGCAACTTGAACATATTTTTTGTTGATGCATCATACGCATTCACACCATCGTACCATAATTCCTTCATTTCCTCAATGAGTGGTTGCAAATATACATCAATCTTGTCCCCAGGTGCTTTTGGCCCATTAATTAGCACAGAAAGAATAAAGGACGGTTGTTTCATGCATAACCATGGTGGTAGGTTGTATGGAATGAGAATAACTGGCCAAGTGCTATGTGAAATGTTCATTGACCTAAAAGGATTTACTCCATCAGATGCGACTCCAAGTCGAACATTACGACTTTCACTAGCAAAGTCTGGGTACAACTTGTCAAAAGTTTTCCAAATAGGACTATCGGTAGGATGCCGCATCACACCATCATCAACACGCTCTTTAGAATGCCATGTCATTAGTGATGCAGTGTGAGGAGACATAAACAACCTCTTCAGCCTTGGCTTTAATGGAAAATAGCGTACTTGTTTGGCAGCTATTTTTTTTCGCTTTATCACACTATCCTTAACATTTTGTTTGTCATTGCCAAACTGCTTATACCTAGAAGCCCCACAAATATCACAATTCTCTAGAGACTTTTCATCCCCTCGAAACAACATGCAATCGTTTGGGTATGCATCCCACGTCTCGTAAGTGAAACCCAAGTCAGTCACTATCTTGTTCGCTTCATAAAAGGATTTGGAGAAGGTAACGTCCCCTATTTCTTCAAGTACCTCATGGAATAATTCTAGAGCCATTGTGCATGATTTATTTGACCACCCACCAAGTACTTTTATGTGTAACATCCGAGTAATGAATGAAAGCGAAGTGAACTTTTTGCTACCCCTAAACAAAGGTCGCTGCCCTTCTTCTAGCATCTTGTAGATTTTTGTAGTCTCATCATCCATTGTTTCTGTATTTGCATCTAAAGTTTGTCCTTCATTCAAATTGTCTCTCATATTTGGAACTCCGGTTGGAATTTGCATGGCATCATGTATCATGCCAACAATGTCATCTCCCACATCGAAATTGCTTAGGAGATCTTCATTTTGACCTCCATCGCCAAGAGAGGAAATATCGATATTATGTTCAAATGACCATGGCAAGTAATTTTCCATAAATCCATTCACAATGAGATCATCCCTGACGTTTTCTCTTGTACTATAAAAACGACCATAACACCTTGCACATGGACACTTTTTACATCCATTTGGCCCCACGTCTAAATATATCGACTCCAAAAAAATTTCAACACCATCCCTAAACTGTGATAAAGTCCTATCTCCATACATCCAAGTTATATCCATTCTTAATTAAATCTGAAAAAGATACAAAGAAAAAGAATGATTAAGAAGACATGCTATGTAAAATTCAGCTGAATGAGTAAAATTCAAATGAAGGACTTGCTATACACACACACACACACACACACACACACACACACACACACACACACACACACACATATATATATATAGACACATACATGACAAAATAGTGAAATAAAACAAATATGGGATTCACTTGATATATACTGAGCTCACCTCTATTGGTATTTTAAATTGAGTCTGAATATGCTCAATAATTTTCTGAGACTTAGACCTGGAAACCACACAACATTTAACATAGATTTCATAAGTCATGATTTTTTTATTTTTTTTTTCAGGAAACAGGGGCGGCACCCTGCAAAATTTTATTAGAATAGAAAAAAGGTACAAACATGAGGGGGACAACCAGCCTGGCCCTTATAAACGGGAGGACAAAGGAGCCTTACTTCGAAAAGGAAATACAAATCCAAAAGCAATATAGAGAAAGCATTACTTTCTAAAGCTATATAATCCTAATTCATCATGCCCTAAAGCCCGCCAAACGCTTATAGGGAGAAAACCTTTGTTAAGAAACGTGGTAGAGGATTTATGAGAATAAGCATGAGCCGCCACCGATCACCACCGATTTGCCTCTCTAAAAACATGAAGCCGAAAATTTCCCAAAGAATGACTTACAAATCCGAAGTTCATAAACATAAGACCACGGAAGGAGAGACTTCGAGAGATACCCATAACGCCACTAAAGAGTCTCGACTCAACCTCAACCATATCCGGATGAAGGTGACGACAAAGAAGCAAACCATCCCGAAGAGCCAAAATCTCAAAGACGAGTGTTTGTGCCCGGACCATAATAATTAGAAAAAGCACGAACCATTTTACCATATCTATCCCGTATAATACCTCCCCCGCACAATTACCATCAACCCAGACCGTCGGTGTTTAACTTATACATAGCCGATAAAGGAGGATTCCAACGCAGCCAAGTCCCACGTCTAATAGGAACATTAAGGATTGGTAACCCCAACAACGCAAAGGAAGGGGGCTAAAACGATCCATAGAAACTTTGGGCCGATAAATCAAAAACATATCCCGTAAATCATGCAGAATATTGTTAAAAATCAAGGTCGAGTTCATAGGGATGTTTTCAAAAACGGCTTTGCACCTTGCTTTCCACAACTCCCAACAGGTAAAAACCAAAATACCAATTTGACAAGCTCCAATCTGAGTACGAATCGAAGCGCGTTCAGCCCAAATCTCAAAAAGATGTTGTAACGAAACATACCTATTTACTTTATTAAAGGCTGCCGCAAACTTACTCCAAATATGCAAAGCAACTTCCGAATGTAAAAATAGATGAGTCAATGTTTCACTTGCGGGGTGCGCAACACAACAAACACACTTCGACACTACAAAAATCTTCCACCGCTGCATAGCCAAGTCCACCGGAAGAGTATTGAGAAAAATGAAAAAGATTAGTAAGATGTATAAGTATAGAACATACTTTATTGGTTGTAAAGGATTGAACACACCAAGACAATACAATTTTTTTTTGTTGATAAAATGCTTAGTCAATACAGACATATGTATTGCTAATTTGCTATGTTCATTAGTTACCCCTATTGACAACTCTACCCTTCAACACAACTTGTTTAGGTGAGAGAAAGGTCTGATCCTCCTTAATTATAATAGGTAGCTCTTGTCCATGCATATATCATACCATACATCCAAGGAATGTGAAATTTGGACAGAAAAGAGCCTATAAAGAATGATTTCAGAAGCTATTCTGGATAAATGCCCAGTAAATGAAGTTGTTTTAAAGAAATTCCAAGGATGGAGCAGGAGAATAGTTTGAGGGAATCTTGAACGCAACAATCCTATTTCGTGTTTATTACTGTTTCATAGCAGCATAAATATAACAAAATATATTTGACTCTTAAAGAATAAAAACATGTTCTAAACTGGCTACCCTAAACATCAAATAAGACCTACTGATCAAAGAAATCAATGTGACTTTGTTCTGAATGAGAAGAACAATTTCAGAGTTCCATCAGTAATTTCTCATGTCATGAACAGACATATAAAATTAAGTAGGGGAAAGAGGGTGACAGAGAGAGAGAGGTATCACAAATAAACATACCACTATATTTTCCCCGGCGTAAATCTAAAAATTCGTGCCTGATCAATTGAAACTCACCATCATGCCCCCCAGAGGCATCAGCTTCAATATTAGCAGCCTACAAATGCAAAAGATACAGGCTTAATATAAATTAGAAGGGCATCAAAGAATGCTTATGCTTTAATTAAGAAACAAGGAATCAATCAAGCATACTTCAAAACCAATTTCAGCTACTGCATCAAGTAACCTCAACAACCAAAAATATTATAGGCACAAGAAGTAAAGGGCACAGGGCTGCCTTAAACATCCATTATATAATATACTGGATGGAAGCCAGAATGTCTACTTGGATCAAACACTTGAATACTATTACCTATGATGCAACACCTAAATTCCTAGCCGCTGAAACTTTCAAGCCAGAATGCGGCCATGGTCAAATAAGGTTTTATGGGAGCATAAGGCTCCAAATTTTAATGTAATATACATAAGCAGGGGTGTAAGAATCAGAGGGAAAACAAAATGAGCCTAATGACTCTCAAAGCCTCTCAAGTATATATGATCCACCTAATGAGGCACTGATACAATACTACATCATTTAGGGACCCCCATTCTCTCTGGTTCAAAGGATACATCCTCTATAGCTTTACATGAACAAAGTGGTGATCTTATCACACGCGAAATTGACATACATCAAAAGGTAACAAAGATCAAACAAGTTGCTCGCAATCAGTGTTTAAGAAAGAACTTACAGAAGTAAAAGCTGAAGAAACAAATTAAAGCACATTTGGAAAAGTGAGCTTTTGCCACTACCATTTGGACCTTCATACAGATAAAACAAAACCGTAAGCATCAATCTCTATGGCTTAGTTTCTGTCCAAGAAAATCAAGATTGTGACATCAATAAATAATAAAAAATATTGAAATGGGAGAAATAGCTTCACTTTGAAATACAAAATGGTGTAGAATACCGAATGTGCTCACAAACATGGTGATCAACGAAAGATCATCAATATGGTATGATATATTTCTACACTCGCAAATAATACTACTATAATCATACTCGACTCTATCTAAAGAACCATTTTACATGGTGAAGAAAAGGATGAAATTTGTCCGTAAAATACATCAATAAGAATAAAATTGGTAGCCCTAAATTCCCTTAGGATAGCCCCTTGGATTTCGGAGACAACAGAGAGTATAAGACGAACTAGAGTTATATACACTCACTACGTGTCCCACCATCTTGGAAAGGCCACTAACTATGAAAAATGCTAAGTTTATGGATATATTTTATGAACCACGTAACTCGTATAACCAATCTAAAGAAGATACAACGCTAAATAAATACAAGTCAAAGGTTATAGATACTTCATCAGACTTCACCTTAAGTTTATAATTGAATTCAGGGACCATTCTACGAGACATGTCATGTCGCGAAATTAACTTTACAAATTAGACCTATCTTTATAATTTTTGTAACCAAAGTAACATTTTCATAGGACCACTGGCCCTATAGGATATACTTGAGGAAGCAACATTTCAATCACCGTATCCTCATCCTCCACGTCTTATCAAAAATCGCCATGTTGTCAAGTCTTTGTGCCCTCCATCCATGTCCAATTTGATAATGGTAATAAAATGGAAATAAGTGTATCAAAAGATGTACTTGGGAGATGATCTGGGTGGATTAGATGCTAACAAGATAAAAAGTGTTCAAGGTTTGATGAAAACTCGGGAGATCCAAGAAGAGAATGTTGCATAACCCAAAGATCCTCAAGATGATGAGACATGAAAGTAACAGGTTTATAGTAAAAGACAGTGTAAAGAACAAACAAATTAAGCAGGTGATATCAAAAGATCAAAGAACATTTTGATAAAAAGCATTTAGCAACAAATAGTTTCATGTGCACATTTCCGATATAGCAACATACAGTTTCAGCAATCAACAATAATTAACATTCAAAAGGTTGAAAAAGAGAACTACATACTTCGTCCAATGATACTCAGACCGTTTTACCTAAAAGAAGATTCCACCAAGTTAGTATAATTTAAGCTTTATATACTATAGGACTATATTTTCAGCATATATGTTTGTTATAATGACCCTCGAATATGCAATGGAATTTAACCAGAACCCAAATACAGTTAACACTACATCTTACTTATCTGAGTTTCCATTTTTTTTTTCTGTAAATCATAATTCACTCATGGCATTGCAATGTAACCACAGAAACCAAGCTCATTCAATAAAGCAGCAGCATACAGGGCATTCAACCCTCGAATTAGAAAGAAACAAATGAATAGGTCCATTAATAGCAATGTTCCTCTTACCATCAATCAGAAACCAAATGAGATGTCATAGAAAGGAAGATTGCAGATTGTTTTTAAAATGAGCAAAAAAAATAAGCATTTAAGGTTGACCATTAAAAAACATGCCACTAATAGATCCCAATGATGCTCATTTGGACTAAATCACTATCTCCATGTTCAAAACTCACAACTGAAAGCACAAGGTAATTGCAGAAGATAAGAACGAAAGTGCTTCTCTTTCGTATACTACCTTGATGAACTCTTGATCGAAACCTCCTTCAAGGTACCACTGGTTTCCAGTGGCGCTCACTGGACCAAAGTAATATAAGAATAGATAAGATTACATGCCATAAATGAGAGTAAAGGTAGAAAATCTTGATAGATGGATAAAATAAAAATTACAGACCACCACCATATACACATATTTAAGTAACCCTGCAGAAGTTTTGTCTATTTATGGGACAGTTATCGTCCATGCTTATTCACTCATGGCATTGCTCATGCAGACTGAACAAAACCTTCATGTTCCTATGAAAACACTCTGTAGACGAACTCAATTCATAAAACTTCGTGAAAAAACCCATCACCAAGGCTATCGTACCAAGATTCTCCATCTCAGCATCATGTACATCACTGCCAGATTTCTTCTTCTCCTCCTCCAACAAACTCCTCCCCATTTTCAACAACAAATCAAACATATTAGCCTTAATCTTACCAATTAAAATCTTATCCTAAGACTTACCCATCACACTAAACAAGCTCCTAAACAAATTCTCAACTGCTTCTTTCCTAACGGGCAAAACCCCCTTTAACTCTTCAAGAAACACGACAACAATATGATAACTTACCCCGTTACCCAAAACTTTCAAATCATTAGCCAAAAATGTCGTCTTTTCCAAAATACCCATCAAAGTAGCAGTCAAATTCAAATCATTCTTACGAAGCAATTGAAAAACCAAATTAACGAAACTATGAATGAGCAAGTAAAACCGATTTAATTCTTTTGGGTTTGTTTTGGTCATAATTTTCACTTCTTTATACGAAATCACAAGAAGCTTGGCCTTTAACGGGTTCAGGGCCTTGATAGTGTTAGCGAAACTATTCCTTTAATCTACAGCTTTTCAGTGATTTCCAAACACAAGAAGAAAGAGGATGAGTGAGGATAAGAAGTTCATGCAACCAGCCAACTTTTCGATGGTCACTATGATCATTGGAGCATGCTCATGGAAAACCTTTTGAAATCCAAAGGGTATTGGCATCTCATCGAGGCTGGTTATAAAGAACCAGAAGTAGGAGTGGTATTGCATGACTCGCGCAAAAAGAATTGGATGATTTGATGTTTAAGGATCTCAAAGCCAAGAGTTATCTGTTTTAGGCTATCGATAGAACAACTCTTGAGTAAATTTTGGAGAAACGCACAGCAAAGCAGATATGGGATTCAATGAAAAAAAGTTTGAGGGAAATGCAAGGGTCAAGCGCACAACTCTTCAAGCATTAAGAAGATATTTTGAGATTCTGGATGATACCAAGTGAAAATATCTCAGAATAATTTGCTTGTGTCATGTATTGCAAACAAAATGAGTAATAGAGAGCAGATGAAGGACGTCACCATTGTTGAAAAGCTGATTACAATTTTAACTGAGAAATTCAACTGTGTCGTTGTCTCAATTGAAGAATAATATTGATGCACTCTCAATTGATGAACTACAAAGTTCACTCATTTTGCACGAACAAAAGTTTCACAGAAGTAATGGCCAGGAGCAGGCTTTAAAGGTGACTATGGACGGAAGTCAAAATACAGAGGCATGGGCAGAGGCAGGTGACTACAATTCTTCAATAAAGCAACAATTAAATGCTACAAGTGCCATAAGCTCGGTCGCTTCCAGTATGAGTGTCCAACATGGGAGAAGGAAGCCAACTATGCAGAATTAAATGAAGAGGAAGAGATGCACTTGATATCACATGTCGAGGTGAACCATGCCTTACAAGAAGATATTTAGTTCCTTGATTCATGCTGCTTAAATCATATGAGTGGAAACAAGGCTGCATTTTGTGAGTTGGATGAAACCTACCGGGAAATGGTAAAATTGGGAAATAATGTTAATATGAGTATGCTTGGAAAAGGAAGGGTAAGATTATATATCACTTGTGGTAACCATGTGAACACTGATGTTTTTTTATGTTCCGGAGCTAAAGAACAATCTCTTAAGCATTGGACAACTCCAAGAGCGTGATCTTGCTGTTCTAATTCAATCAGGAAAGTGTAGCATATATCACCCAGACAAAGGACTAATCATTCAGTCAGAGATGACAACCAACAGAATTTTCATTTTAAGAGCCAAGTTGCAATTCAAGAAGAAGGATGCTTGTTTCTAAACAACTACATCAGACCTAACTCATCTTTGGGATTGCAGATATGGGCACTTAAGTCACAAGGGCTTAAGAACTCTATTTCCCAAAAATATGGTTCACGGTCCACCACAACTTATTCCACCAACCGTAACGTGTACTGATTGCATGGTAGGGAAACAGCAGAGATCCAATTCCAAGTAGAAGCACATGGCGAGCAACACAAAAATTGCAGCCTACAATCTCTCCAACGTCAAACAGCAAGAAAAGGTACTCTTCACGCTTCATAGACGATTTTAGCAGAAAAGTTTGGATATAATTTTAAAGTGAGAAGTCTGAAGCATTCAACATGTTTAAATGTGTTAAGAAACTTGTTAAAAATGAATCTGGTTTATCCATTGTATGCTTACATACTGATAGAGGTGGGGAATTTAACTCAACAAAGTTTAATGAGTTTTGGAAGCAGAATGGTGTTAAAAGACAGTTAACAGCAGCTTACACTCCACAACACAACGGAGTAGCAGAATGGAAAATCGAACGGTAATGAACTTGGTAAGAAGCCTGCTGTTCGAGAAGAAAATTCCAAAGAATTTTTGGCCTGAAGCTGTTAATTGGGCAATTTATGTGCTGAACAGGAGTCATGCATTTGCAGAAAGATGTCACACCACAAGAAGCATGGATCGGTGTAAAACCCACAGTGGAGCATTTCAGAATTTTTGGGTGCATAACACATGTGCATATTCCTGATGAAAGAAGGGAGAAATTCTCAACTGCTTCTTTCCTAAAGGGCAAAACCCCCCTTTAACTCTTCAAGAAACACGACAACAATATGATAACTTACCCCGTTACCCAAAACTTTCAAATCATTAGCCAAAAATGTCGTCTTTTCCAAAATACCCATCAAAGTAGCAGTCAAATTCAAATCCCAATCATTCTTACGAAGCAATTGAAAAACCAAATTAACGAAACGACGAATGAGGAAGTAAAATCGATTTAATTTTTTTGGGTTTGTTTTGGTCATAATTTTCGCTTCTTTATACGAAATGCTATAAGTTTGAACCACTAACACATTTCAGTTTTGTTGCTTATGAGAAAACGTGAATCTTTTTTATATGATCAGCAGAGTTATTTCCCCCAACAAAGCAAGCAGGCAATTTATGCGGCGATGACCGAACATTGCTCTAATTACTTGATCCAACGCTGTATTTTTATAAGAAAAAAAATACTACCATCCCAATCTTAATCTTAGCCTCTGTAATTGTATTATTGAGGTACGAAAACCATTCTTTCTCTCTCTTTCTCTCTCTCTCTATATATATATATATATATATATATATATGTGTGTGTGTGTGTGTGTGTGTGTGTGTGTGTCAAATTAGGGCCTGAAATTAAGCAGGAATAAGCCAATGCTACTTTTATGAAACAGATTACAGAATAAATTGAAATATAAAATAATACATGGAGAGAAATTAGAAATATAAGATTAAGAGAGCCAAACTCTGACCTAAATAAACGATTTCACCAACAAATTGAAATGCAAAAAGGAACATATTAAGAATATAGTGTGCCCTAATGTTTTACAATTATATAATAATCATACAACATACAACACAGACATACAAGAGAGACAGGCATACCTTCGGATTTTCTTATGTGAAGTCAGCGATAAGAGGGAGAACAATAGGGAAACAACCTAAACAAACAAACAAGATAAATATGATCTAAATTACAGAGGAGAAACAAAAGAGGGAATGAAATTGCAAAGGAAGACGACTTCGACTGATGAGTGTGTGTCTGTATTTGTGTTTATGTGTATGTGCGTATGTGTGAACTGGTACCTTCCCCTCTCTCTCTTTTCAGACAATGCAAGTTCAATTTCCTTTGATATGTGAGAGAGAAAGAGATAGAGGGAGAGAGAAAGAGTACCTGTTGCGATTAGCGATGGAAAACCCTGGAGGGAAGTTCTTCGATTAAAATTGCTTGCTGTATGTCTGTGTTTGTGTTTGTGAATCTGTGTGTGTGTGTTGAGTTAATTTGGGGGGAAACCTGGAGGGAAGTAGCGAGGAAAAGAAATAGCGCGCGAGGGAAAGGAAATGTTGGAGGGAAGTTTTCGGGAAGTATTTGGGTAGGCAATTTCAAAACCGTGCCAACGCTTTAGTACGGCACGGGCTGTTATCAAACCATGTTAATGCTGTATAAGTATTTGGCACCGCTATCATAGCAGTGCCAAAAAGCTAGTATTTGTGACTGTTCTAGAGCCCTGCAAAAAGCGTGGTCCCAAAAAGTACTTTTTCTTGTAGTGATAGCATACCAAGATTGCGTTTATTCTATACAATAAATGGCGCTATGCCCCTACCGTGGCCAACAGTAAGGTGAGGCCCGATGTATTGGCCTTCAATTATTATGTAGCCCCGGCTCTCGCAATAATCGAGCGTCAATATACCGCCAACAATTAATCCATGGACACAACAAATGCACAAGTAGATGTGTACTTGACATTCACAACAACATATCAAACTCCAAAATAGGGAGTACAACATCATTAAACATGAATGTCTTAAGTAGGTCATAATAATCCTATTCACATAATCAACCATCTCATAATATTTACGAGAATTAAATAACAACTTCAAACTCAATTTGGGTAACTAATGTTTTTCCTAACAAAAACTCTCATTTCACAACGAAATTCCCAAGTCACACACGTGGTCTCATCAATTATGAAAACCTATTCAACTCCGTTAGAGTCATCAATTGTTTCTAATGAGTTCGAATCGAAGAGGAACCATTTTTACTTCAAGATTAGCAAGTGATACCATGTCTAGATGTACCAACCAAGCCAAAACAAGTCTCTCAACATATAAAACAAGTCATCCACAAAATTTACATGGCTCAACATCAAAACATACTCAAACATGTTGATTTCAAAATATAAATGTCATTTTACAAGGCTAGGATGTCATGCAAGACATAAATAGAGAAGGAGGGGGGTAGTAGCTTACCTCTAGCAAAAATTAACCAAGAAAAACCTTAGGAAATCAACATGCAATCCAGGGAATATGTTCTCATAGTCCACAACTCCACAATGGTGAAATCAGTTCGTGATTTGGACTTCAAATGAGCAAACTAGCTCACTTTCTCACTCTAGAACTCTCACTCTCTTTCTTTGAAGTTCTGGGTGTTAATGGCTGAAAATGGGAGTATTAAAGGCTCTCCCATGGCTTTTATAGGTCCAAGAAGGTTGGTAAAGTGGGTGGGAGACGTGGCTCAATTGTGTCCAAGGATTTAGAGTCAAAGCTAGTCATCAATTCAAAATCTCGTAACAGCTGTCAAGGGCGCGCAAGAAAAATCAGAAATTCTGGCAACAGGGCGATCGCTTTGTGCCCAGATTGCTTACTGTGGCGATTCTGGCTGAAAGGCAATCACTCTAGGGAGATACAAGGCAATCGCTTTGTGTCCAGTAGCTCCAAACTTCAGAAAATGTTATAAAATCCTTCCAAATATGATTCCCAATGAACCAAAATTGATTCTAAGTCCAAAGTGAGGTCAAGACACACAAGAAAGGTTCCAAAAAATCCGAAAACAAGGCTAGAAGTGTAACACAAGATTAACACGATTGGTTACCAGAATTCAACAATGATTTCAAGGCATATAAAACACATGGAATCAATAAGAGTGCGAACTTGTTCGAAGGAAGTATGTTCACAAAATATGCACAATATCAAATGAAATTGATAAATAATGTTCATACAAATGATATAAGTGATACAGGTGTTACATCCTCACCCCCTTAGAATAAATTTGCCCGCGAATTTACTTACCAATCTCCTCGAACAAAGACAGATACTTCTCACGCATCTCTTGCTCTAATTCCCATGTGGCTTCCTCAACATTATGATTCTTTCACAAAACCTTCACAAGATGAATAGTCTTGGTCCTTAAAACATGTTCCTTATATCTAGTATCCTCACGAGTTCTTCAACATAAGAGAGATCGGTCAACAAATCTACTAGTTCTTACCCCAAAATATGCGATGCATCCGATAAATATTTCCTCAACATCGATACATGAAACAAGGCATGAATACCCGACATCCATGGTGGCAACGCAAGTCTATATGCCAATTTCCCAACTTTTTCCAAAATTTCAAATGGTCCAATATACCTCGGAGCCAATTTACCTTTCTTCCCGAATCTTTTAATTCCAATTCGAGGCGACACTTTTAAGAATACACGATCACCAACCTCAAATTCAAGATCTCATCGCCTATTATCCGCATAACTTTTCTGTCTACTCTGGGCCATTTTCAATTTCTCCCGAATAATTTTCACATTCTTGGCCGACTCAAGAACTAAATCGAGTCCCCATAACTTCGCTTCTCGAACCTCATTCCAACAAATCGAAGAACGACACTTCCTTCCGTAGAGTGCCTCATAAAGAGCCATATCATTACTCGAATGGTAACTGTTGTTGTAGGTGAACTCTATCAACGGTAAATGCGAATCCCAAATGCCCCTAAATTCCTCTGAACAAGCTCTCAGCATGTCCTCTAGTGTCTAAATAGTTCTCTCGGACTTTCCATCAGTTTGTGGATGAAATGCCGTACTAAGAGTCAATTTCGAACCCAAAGCATTCTGTAGTGTTTGCCAAAACCGCGAAGTAAACCGTGGATCTCTATCCGATACAATGCTAACCGGAACCCCATGTAGTCTCACAATTTCTTGAATGTACAAAGTATCAAGTTTCTCTATAGAATAAGTCATCGCAATAGGGAGAAAATGAGCTGACTTGGTCAATCGATCGACAACTACCTAAACTGAATCATGACTTCGTCAAGTCCGTGGTAATCCGGTCACAAAATTCGTAGCAATGTTCTCCCATGTCCATTTCGGAATTTCCAATGGCTGCAATAGACCCGCTGGTCGTTGGTGTTCCACTTTTATTCTTTGACAAGTCAAACCCTCGAAACAAACTCGGCTATTTCCCTTTTCATTCTATTTCACTGAAAATTCTTCTTCAAATCCCTATACATCTTCGTACTCCTCGGAAGAATCGTATTCTTAGATTTATGAGCCTCATCCAATACTTGCCGTTTCACATCATCAATTGTCGGCACACAAACTTTTCCTCGAAACAAAAAAATACCAACATTATTCCTCAAAAAATCCGATGTCTTACCCTCATCTAATTCCTCAATCAACTTTTTCAATTCCGAATCACTCTCTTGAGTTTCCTTAATTCGCTGAAGCGAAACCGGTGTAGCTCGAATGTTAGGAAATATCTCCCCATGGCTAAACATACAAGGACTCCAATCACGGACATCCTCAAGCATCTTCCATTCACGTTCCAATAAACAAGAAACATAAGCCTTCCTACTAAGAGCATCGGCCACAACATTGGCCATCCCCGGATGGTATAGAATGGTGCAATCATGATCGTTTAACCTTTCCATCCATCTCTGTTGCCTATTATTCAACTCCTTTTGTGAAAAAAAATACTTAAGGCTCTTATGATCGATGAATACCGCAAACTTAGCCCCATAAAGATAATGCTTCCGCTTGTGAAGAGCAAAAATAATCGCTGCTAACTCCGAGAAGCATACGCTATAACCTTTCCATTTTGCATCAACACACAACCCAAACCTTTTTTCGAAGCATCATTATAAATAAGTAACCCATCATGTCCATTCGATAATGCTAGAACTGGTGCTGTAGTCAATCTCTTCTTTAACACTTGGAAGCTCACCTCACATTTATCATTCCAAACAAAAGACTTGTTTTTGTGTCAAAGTAGTCAACGGGGTTGCAATCTTAGAAAACCCTTCTATAAATCTCTGATAATAACTCGCTAAACCCAAAAAGCTACGAACCTCCGTCACAGTCTCGGGTCTCTTCTAATTCACAACTGCCTCAATCTTAGCGGGATCAGCCGCTATACCTTCACCCGATACAATATTGCCAAGAAAAGCCACTTCTTCAAGCCAAAAGGCACACTTACTAAAGTTAGCAAACAACTTCTTCTCCCTAAGAACCATCAATACCAACCTCAAATGTTTCTCATGTTCCTCCCGGGACTTAGAATACACAAGAATATCATCAATGAATACAACCACAAAGCAATCGAGATAAGATAAAAACACCCTATTCATCAAATCCATAAACACGGCCGGTGCATTAGTCAACCCAAAAGGCATAACCACAAACTCAAAGTGCCCATAACGAGTCCGAAAAGCTGTCTTAGGAATATCCTCCACTCAAACCTTCAACTGATGGTAACCGCTCCTGAGATCAAACAAATCATCAACTGATGGTAACCTTACCAAGATTGCGTTTATTCCATACAATAAATGACACTATTCCTCTACCGTGGCCAACGTTAAGGCGAGGCCCGATGTATTGGCCTTTAATTATTACGTAGCCTCGGCTCCGCAATAATTGAGCATCAATACACCGCCAACAATTAATCCATGGACACAACAAATGCACAAGTAGATGTTTACTTGACATTCACAATAACAAATCAAACTCCAAACTAGGGAGTACAATATCATTAAACATGAATGTCTCAACTAGGTCATAATAATCCTACTCACATAATCAACCATCTCATAATATTTACTAGAATGAAACAACAACTTCAAACACAATTTGGGTAACTAATTTTTTTCCCAACAAAAACACTCGTATCACAACGAAATCCCCATGTCACACACGTGGTCTCATCAATTATGAAAACCTATTCAACTCCGTTAGAGTCATCAATTGTTTCTAATGAGTTCGAATCAAAGAGGAACCATTTTTACTTCAAGATTAGCAAGTAATACCATGTCTATGTATACCAACCAAGCCAAAACAAGTCATCCACGAAATTTACATGGCTCAACATTAAAACATACTCAAATATGTTGATTTCAACATATAAAAGCTATTTTACAAGGCTAGGATGTCATGCAAGACATAAATAGAGAAGAAGAGGGGTAGTAGCTTACCTCTAGCAGAAATTAACCAAGAAAAATCTTAGGAAATCAACATGCAATCTAGGGAATGTGTTCTCCTAGTCTAAATCTCCACAATGGTGAAATTGGTTCATGATTTGGACTTCAAATGAGCAAACTAGCTCACTTTCTCACTCTAGAACTCTCACTCTCTTTCTCTGAAGTTCTGGGTGTTAATGGCTGAAAATGGGAGTATTTAAGGCTCTCCCATAGCTTTTATAAGTCCAAGAAGGCTAGTCAAGTGGGTGGGGGACATGGCTCACTTGTATCCAAGGATTTAGAGTCAAAGCTAGTCAACAATTCAAAATCTCGTAACAGCTGTTAAGGGTGCGCAAGAAAAATCAGAAATTCTGGCAATAGGGCTATCCAGGGTGATCACTTTGTGCCCAGATTTCTTGATGTGGCAATTCTGGCTGAAAGGCGATTGCTCTAGGGTGATACAGGGCGATGGCTTTGTGTCTAGTAGCTCTAAACTTCAGAAAATGTTATAAAATCCTTCCAAAAATGATTCCCAATGAACCAAAATTGATTCTAAGTCCAAAGTGAGGTCAAGACACTCAAGAAAGGTTAACAAAAAGTCTGGAAACAAGGCTAGAAGTGTAACACAAGACTAACACGATTCGTTACCAGAATTCAACAATGATTTCAAGGCATATAAAACACATGGAATTTATAAGAGTGCGAACATGTTCAAAGGAAGTATGTTCACGAAATATGCACAACATTAAATGAAATTGATAAATAATGTTCATCTAAATTATATAAGTGATACGGGTGTTACACTTATACCAGAAGAGTTAAGCTTGTCCTTGGTCTTTAGCAGAAGTAGCAACTTCCAATTCAGCAATCTTTGCTTTGGCTGCTTCCAAATCTTCATTGATATCTGCATTTTTCTTACGAAGAAGGACATTCGCCTCATGTAGCTGAATGGATTTGTTGCGACTATCATCTCCTCCTTAATAGACACAAGAGAAGAGTCCATGGCAAGAAACTTGTCATCATATAATCTCAGTTGTTTACGAATAGAATTGTGGGCTCTAGTGTTGGCTAAGCGTAGAGCAAATAAAGACTTACGCGAGAACCGTTGAGATACTCTGTGAGAAGTTTCTAACTTCTTAATTCTTACAGTAATCATATCACCTGCAACATCAATCGATCTGGAGGTTTTGTCCACTTTGGAGTTCAGGATGGCTGAAGACGCAGAGGCATCAGCGAGTTTGAATTGAGACGATTGACCAGAAGATTTTGACAAACAGTGATAGTCATCTGACAAGCAGTCACAACAGCCTTGGTTTTTTTAGAAGTCTTGACTCCCTTTGCCATGTACTCAGCCGTGACATCTGTGTTGTGGTCCTGATTCAAGTAGATATGCTACATCCTTCCTTCTAGGAGGCCCATATTGTGGGAAACATAAGTCAAAATAATATCCAAACCTTCAAGAACGTCTGGTGGAGGAGCAGATGAGCTGGATGGGCCAAGGTCGGCTGGCATGCAGTTGAAGGGAATTGGGATTGGTTTTCAGCAGTTGAAGTAGGCAACTGTGGTTTGACAGGGCATCTCCATGGGAAACCGCAGATTAAAGAGGTGTAAATCTCTCCTTTGGACCAGAGGGGTGTGGTATGGATCAAACTTGATGAAGCTGGGATAAAGATCAAAAACTTATGGATGACTGGGCTGAAGTTAATGGATAAGTAAGGGATCAACTGATCTTCAGCAGCCACAGGCTCAACAATCTCTTCTATCAAAGTTTGGCCAACATCGTGGATGAGCCCAGAGATAAAGGCATCAAGGGCCTCTTCATATTCCTTAACATGGAAAGAATCAAAGGTGACTAGAGGGTGAGAATGAATGTCTGGGGAAATGGAAGAGATAATGTCTGAGATTAGAGCGGGGAGAAAGGCTAATGGAGAAGTAGGAGAAGCGGGAGGAGTGTTGGATAGTGAGGGTGTCTTGGTTGGGGAGGAGGGTTGGGCTGCGGTGAAGGATTGTTTGACTAGGGAAGAGAATGAGGGTACTGGAGAAAAGGTATGAATAGGAATGAAGGGGGATATGTCTGAAGGAAGAAGAGGTGGAAGGTCATTGTCCTTATGGATCTGGTGCCATTGTTTAATGAGCAGCAGATCCTAGACATAAGAGTTGTGAAGAAAGAACTGCTGGTTTCAAGTAGTAGGGAGAGGGTTATAGTAATTTCCCCATTTCAGATTATGTCCCCAGCAGACATAGGTTGGCATTTTAAGTGCTTGGGATAGTCCAAGACACTTGGGGTAGGGTTAGAGTCTGTTGGGTTAGGAGAGGGTCGGCTATCCCTAAAGAACAGAAGTTCTTCGACATCTAGGTAGAGGTGTTCATAGAGGTTAAGTTTTTGTTTCTTGGGTTGGGGTTGAGAAGGGGGGATAGTTGGCTTTCATTTGGAATGAATGAGAGGTTGGCTCTTAGCAAATGCCTCAAGCTCCTCTGGGTTAGTTGGAGGAGGTGAAAGAGAGGATGGCTACACGACTGAGGGCACAAATTTTGCCTTTCTGACACTTTGCTTTATGTACGGGCCCTTTCTGGTTTTGGTAGGGGCAGGAGAAGTAGTGGGGTTGGATGATTGGGAGATGGATGGTGCTAGAGGTGGAGTTGGAGTTGGAGTGGCAATTGGGGTTGAGGAGGAAATGGCTGGTGGAGTAGGTGTGGGCAGGCCGAAACTCTCATCACTGGGTTTGAGAGAAGGCTTGGTTTTGAGCATGGCCTTGGTAGGTTTTGTAGAGGGTTTGATGTATGTCAGAGAGGAAGGGAGGAGGATCGGTAATTCGTACAGCTACATTATACAAATTGTCCAATAAACAAATGTTTATTTACAAATGGACTAACACTTGAATCTATGATCATTTCAGGAAACAACATACACAACGGAGTGTCAACGTCCAACAAATACAACAAGCTTCGGTTAGATCAACATCAAGGGTCAAACTCGAAGATACAACATATTCAAACAGGAGTAATGACGTCCAATACACAAACAAACTTCAGTTAGATCAACATCAAGGGTCCATACTGAAGATACACAGCTTAGAAGGGCCAAAGTGCAAGACACAAAACCTAGAAAAGACAAAAAACATGGTTTGGTGCGCTGAAGCCTTGCTGAGTGTACTGATACCACAAAACATGGTTTGGTGCGCGGGCACCATGCCCTGTGTACCGCGCACCAAACCTGCATTTGCCCCGGAAGTCAAGCCGCCGGTTGCTAAAGACTTTGAAGGCATTGAGGAAGCTTCGTCCAAACTTGGGCCAGAGAGTAACTCTCACTTCCTCCCCTATATAAGAGCTCTCAGCTATCCCTCACAAGAGGCATCATCATCCAAGAACACACAAACACACACACAACTCTCTCTCTATCAAGCCTCTTTTTGAGGATGAAAAGAGAGAAAGAAAAGAGAAAAGAGTATTGACTCTCTCTCACCACACACAAAACGTAAGTCTTCCTTTCCTTGATCGGTAGTAGTGGAAGCACAACGATCAGGCTACGAGCTAGCTTGATCCAATATTACACAACGACCTAAAACGTGGCCCAATTTCTGTAAAATGACAGAAGGTAACCCCTTCCGTTCGTTAGTCTATTTAATATGTAAATAAATGTAATAAATATATGCAATTATTTTAATACATTTTTTTGATATGTAAATACATGTAAAGTATATTCTGTAACATAAAATAACAAACTTGGGATACTTACATACGAACATGCAAACATGTAGAGACCGAAAGGGCAAATTGGGTGCGTAAAACCTTCCCAAATCGTAACTTGGCCCCCGAAGCCATAATCTAAAGTTTTTCTCCCATTTACTTTATAAACGAGAGTGGCAACTCTGTTTTCAAAAGATAAACATGTTTTAAATGTTTATCAAACCATAAAATCAAATAGAGGAAAACCACAAGACAAGAGGGAAAAGGCCCAAGGGAACGGATCCCAGTCGGATCCGGGGCGCTCACAGTGGCGACTCTGCTAGGGAGATTTGTTTTTAAATAAATAAAAAAGAGAGCCAGATTCATTTTTATACATGATTGCATGCTCACATATTTAAATATCACAAATTTGTTTGATTTGTATAACATGATTAAAATATTATTTGTGTAGTATTTACTACTCTGTCCATACTTACCCCTGCAGGTACAAATTTATTTATTCTTTATTTGTACATGTATTCGTGCCAATGCCCATTATTCGTTTGTACATTCATTTATGTATTTTTTTCATTTGGGGAAATAGGACACAAATGTAATAATTAGAAATAGGATATAATTCCCATTTTTGCCATTTCTTTATCTCTCTTTCCTCGAGGTTTTAAACCCTCGATCTGTGAATGTGTTTCCTTTCCTGCTAGTTTCAACTCCTAACAAGACACAATCCACATCACATGAATCAGAAAAAAAATGGGCATTTCTCCCTCTTATTCCGTATATATCTGTCTCACTTTCATTTGCTATAAATTGTACAAAGAGTCTCTTAGACGCCGCGCACACCCGTGCACTCATTTATTCCGAACTGTTGCCAAGCTTCAAACCCTGGTATAGCCACGTTGAAGTGAAACTGGGTATGTCATGCACCCAGCATTCCTTCAGCCGACACTATCCCTTTCCACGCGATTACTAATCATCCCCGGGAAGTAAGTCATCCTAGCCCTACATAGCCACGCGTAATTCATGTAGATTCCTAGGACGCTTCAAAGACCGGTTGGTTCTTATTGTCTTAAACATGCTTTGTCATTCCTGTGCATAAAGACCAAAAGAAATCAAATCAAAAGAGTCGTTGACCGACAAAAGAGTCTGTTTGATCATAGTAAAGAAAAAAAAAGATGTTGAGAAATAAACACCGAAAATAAAAAAAAAAGTCATATTCTCTCAAAAGAGAATCATCGTGGTCAAAAGGTCGACAAACAAAGTCCTCATGCATAGGATTGACAAAGAAGTCCATAAAATATGCCTAGACAATTCGGATGGTGGATCCTGAAGAGGATATAATCCCTTCGCCTACTGTGGCGCCCCGACCTGGACCTCTATATGAGATCCCAAGGTCGAGTCGCCAAAACAACATAACAACAAGAAGAGTACAAAACCATACTTACGAATAAACACAATTTATGAAAAACCTTATTTAAATAAAATAAGTCTTCGGCGACTAAACCGCCGGAACCAAACAACTAAAACCACAAGTTTGGAACTTGGGAAAATAAACAACAATGACGACAACCACATCGGCCACAACATGCCGGAATGTAAACATAAACTACGAGCTACAACATACTCGGGAAAGAAACTAAATTTCTAACAAGGTTATACACAAGCACGACATACACATGTCGGCTACCAAAAGAATAAATCGTGTTTACAAAACGCCAAGTACTACCCAAGCAAAGTTGATATAACTTTACATAACCACGTCCTTACCAAAAGAAATACTATGAAACCCCAAAGACAACCTCCAACTTTAACCCAAGCTATCCGTCCTCACCGTGAACCGCTAGGCTGGCTCGGATCTAAGGAAAACAATAAACAATAAACGGGGTGAATCGAAACTCAATAAGTTACTAAATGCAACTATATGACATAGCATAATGCTCAAGTTATAAATCATAACATGCCATTAACATTTATATACTACAATAAAACATGTATCATCATCATTGATATACAAATTATTCAATTCACATAGCACCTTGACTAACACATAAGTGCTTGTGAATAAATCACGTTACAAAGGATATTATTTCTCTTTCTTCTTCAATGTTTACTCCTACAATACGTGAAAACAACAAAACGTGGACCGATACTCTTGTGGGATGTATCAGTATTCCATCGACTACACCAGTTGGAAACTAGTAAGCCAAACTCGGGCGTATTGCTGCAACAATGGGGCTACATCTCAACTATGGCCAACAGAAAAGGGTGTGTGATAACCGGTACGGCGACATAGAGCGATTACAAACATTGATTTGTAAAGACTATAGGTCATCCCACCATAACGTTAGTACGACGATGCCAGCTGGACTTACACAACATATAAGCAGGCATTCTTACTCTACTCATGAAAATAACCGTCAAGTTCAAAAGTAGTGAACTTTACAAATAACATGTAGTTTATATTATTCTACAACATGTGATCATCATTCATAAAATTCAAGGACTTTAAAACACAACATTAGAGCTAATTTACAAGTCTTTAATTTAACAGTATCAATTACCCGGAGGGCCAAAATCCTTAACAAACGAACTCTAACTTTCGTGGGACTTAAACATGGTATCCATTATTTGATACTTTAACTAAAAATCTAATTCATAGAGTTCATACAACACCTCTAAAAATCTGGGTATATTTGCTATATTCGAAAATTCCCCAATAAGTCTCTAACTTGTTCTTGAGTCCAATTCCATGATTGTGGGTTCAAAATCAACATGCAACATCTTTCCAACTCATCACTTAACACATAAACATGTTATACACTTCCTCATATCATTCAAACATGAAATCATCAAGAATCAAGGCATGCATGAACAATTTATCAAAAGTATTTAACAAATTACTAAGCATACATATGGGGGTTAGTAACTTACTTGGAATGGACACTTAGACTAACCAAAGATGAAATCAAACTCTTGTATGTTGCTCTCCTAGTCTTTAGCAACACAATGGTGGTCTTGGATTGAAAATCAAGTGGTTGGATTGAAGGAACATGAACTACACACACCAATCTCACCTTTTCTCTTCACCTATTTCTCTCAAGCTTTCATGGATGATATGAATGAAAAGTGAGTGTTTTTGGGTTTCCTTGGGGTTTAGAGAGAGTATATGGCTGGTCAACAAGTCCAAGTACGTTTTAAGTTGAGTCAACCAAGTCAAATACTCAAAAAAAAATTAAAAATTGCAAAAACTGCCCACTTTCTGTCCGTATATTCGCACGGCCGTGCCAACTTACACGGCCAAATCTGAAGTTTCTACCCAGCCTCGCACGACCGTGCCAAAAATGTATGCACGGTCGTGCCAACTCTCAAAGCTAAATTCTGGACTTTCTGACCACTCTTGCACGGCCGTGCCAAATAAGGCCACGGCCGTGCCAAACATCACAGCCTAAATCTCAACTTTCTGTCTACTCTCGCACGGTTGTGCCATGAATAGGCGCACGGTCGTGCCAAGTTTTTAACAGTCCAGTCACTTCTATTTCACTATATTTCCTAGGTTTGATCACTTGGTCATTCCTAGGTTGATTACACAACACTTATAACACATCTAACAAATACCATAATTCACAATAATCATCTTAATAATGCATTATAAGGTGTGTGATGCATAAACTAAAAAATGTAACAAGAACTAAAACATCATTAATCTAACATGACATTCAAGAAAATTTTAAACACTTGTAATGACATGTTAACATGCAGCAAAGTAAGCATATAGGTCATAATCAAGTCCAGGATATTACACCTACGATCTGTCCAATCTTGGGATGTCGAAATACAGGTGGAAAACGAAAGTCCTATATTCTGGCGAGAGAATCCACTGTTTCAGGAATGGTTCATAAGTCAAAACAAAGCATTGTCGCTTGTCCAACCATCATAGGGTCGTGTCAAGAGGAAAAGAAAAACAATAAATTGTGTTGTACCCAGAAACACTTCCAAAACCTAACTCCTACCCATACCCTAACCTTTCAGAAACCTGGCCTTGAATTGGAGAAGGATTAGCACTGGGAGGTTGACAAGAGTTTCAACCTTGGATTCAGAGTCAAGTACAGAATGTCTGCATTGAAATCAAATGGTTGATCAAGAAGATAGCACTTCTGCGGGACATGACACAGGGGCTCCAGGATACCCTCGAACCCCAGCAATGCAATAATGGATGGACCAAAACATGGAAACCATGATCACTAGGTTTTTGGCCCTTATCCAAGGTCAAGGGGCTGATAACAGGACTTTACCTGTCTCTACAGAAACTGTTGACCCATCACCCTCAAGCGTGAATACAAGTCTACCCAATCCAAACACCTATGACACATACCCGTAAACCTACTATTCATATCCCCCATATCCAAACACTTACCCAACTTACCATAATACATTCCCTTATCAGCTAAATGTCAATCCAAACATTCATCACCAGTCTCAGACTACCACAATCCCAATCTCAAACACTACTACACCTCCTACGACCCACATCACATCTCTACCTACCAACATTCCTTTCCCTAATCCAAATACATTTCCATTCTACATGACCACTCCGATCCAGGATAGTCCACACCTAAACCCAAACAGTTACAACCCTCAGCCTTCAGCCAAACCAATCTATCCATTTGCTGGCTATGCACCACCTTACCTAGTTCTTCCAGTAGGGCAGTTCCGGGCACAGTTATGGTAGATACCAATGATGCTGAACTTGCGAACAAAGGTGAAATCAGAGAATTGAAGGACATGGTTCTGAGAGTCTTGAACAAAGGCGAATTCACCGCCCGAGCAATGATACTGCAACCTGCTGCCATTTTACCATCAAAATTCAAAAGGCTTGATATCGAGAAATTCGATAGGACAGGATGCCCTATTGCCCATCTTAGGTCTTATGCCCATGCTATGCAAGAGAGGAGCAAGTTTTGAAGCAATGGCCTCCAATTTTAACTTAACTTTAATTGGGGCTGCTAAGCAATGGTTGATGTCAGTGGAAATCACTGTGATTGCTACATAGGATAAACTCGCAGATGAGTTTCAGAAAAGATATAAGGATAATAGTAATTGGGAAAAGCACTGGAGAGATCTTGATTCGTGTACCCAAAGGGAGAAGGAGACATTTTTTTAGTATGCCGAAAGGTGGAGAAAGAAGATTGCCCAAACCCTGGACAAGCCTGAACCAACTGAACAAGTCAAGATCTTTTTAAGAAACCTTCACCGATTTATCTGGATCGTATGCGTTACCTTCCTTACGTTGATTTCTCTGCAATCTTAGATGTTGGATTTCGTATCAACACGGAGATCCATACCGGACAGATCAATATTGATCCCCCTCCAAGCTCATATCGATACTCTAAAGGAAAGACAACAGTAACATCTGCACCTGTTATAAATATGTTAGGGAATGTACCGACTATGGCTTTGCCAGTTGTACCATCTGCTCAGAATTATGGAAATATGCCTTTCGATTATTCACCTAATGGGTTTGTAAATGCATTGGGAAACAATAATAACAAAGGTGCAAGAAATAATTTCCGCAGAAATGATAGACATTTTGATGAACTACACGCTCCTATGTCATTGATTTTTTGGGGGCTGAAAGCACAAGGAGTCCTCAAACCTATCGAAGGTTACAGACCTCCTAATCCATTGCTGGCCACAAAGGACCATGCAAAATATTGTGAATATCATCAGTCCAGTGGGCATCTCACTTATAAATGCTTCGTGCTCCAGCGAGCGATCCAAAATCTGATCGATGACAAAATCATTAAAAACCACACCCCATGCCTAATGTGGTGAATAATCCTCTGCCAGCTAGCCATGTCAATACCATTCGGTTTAAAACAGAAGATGTGAGCTCCCCACCGAATTTGAAATCAGCGATGCTCCATTGTCATACCTCTTAATCCCTTTGTCTTCAAAAGAGGAGAATTTCAAATGCAACATGCTCTCTTGGAGTGACATTTTTTCCAGTGCCCAAGATACCTTCCAAGCAGAAGTGAACAACATCGAAAAAATATCTTGGATAGGAGGTGATGTCTCTTATCTCACTCGATCTAGTCGAGCATACCAAACAACTCAAGATATGGGTGGTCCGTCAGGGAAAGATAAATAAGTTGATACCAACGCCAAGGATACTTGGGCTATAGACATTGAAGACGCTCTCCTCACCCAGATAAAGAAGACCCAAGCCAATTTTTCTATTTAGGGTCTTCTCTTTCCACCAAGACCCACCGTGACAGCCTTGCCAAGTCATTAAGTCAAGCTATCATTCCAATCGGTACCTCCGACGAATTGACTCAAATGATTGGAAACATCCATTTTGGGAACGTTCTCAAGCTCACTGACCTTGATTTACCAAAGGGAGGTGTCGACCATGTGGATGCGCTGCATATTACTATCCGTGTCCAAGAAAAGAGAGTACCGAAGGTTCTGGTAGACAACGGTTCATCCCTGAATGTCTGTCCAACAATAACTTTAGCCAAGATGCGAACGAAGATCTTGGACCCAACTCCATCATCGCAATCAGTGCAAGCATATGATAACACCAGTTGATGTGTGCTCGGGGTAGTAACGCTTATGCTAACCATCGGCCCATTAGAAATGCCCGTCGAGTTCCAAGTATTGGATATCCCTTCTACTATCAGTTTACTGTTAGGCCGTCCGTGGATTCATGGCCTGAAAGAGTAGCTTAATCACTCCATCAATATGTGAAGTTCATCCATGAGGATCATATAATCATTATTTTGGCAGACAAACTCATGGAATCAAAAGAGAAGGGGATGTTCTTATTCTCGAAATTGAGCATGATGACATTGGCATCTTTTTGAGCAGATTCGAAGTAATCCCTCAGGCGAGGGTGAATGCAATCCAGCATGCAGGAGAAACCAACATCAGTGACAAGAAAGCTATGGAATCTAGAGTGATAGTCCCTTATTACATGATCTGCAATATAGGCTACATGCCAGGACTGGGGCTGGGCAAGAGTCAGTAAGGCAGCATCAACCTAGTACAAGACGACATCAAAGAATGTATACCACCTTTTGGGCTGGGATACAATCCAACACCTGCAGAAGTAGCGGCTATAATGGAAAAGAAGCGCAAGAGAAATAGAGCAGTTCAGAGGAACCAGCTGTACACGGTACCTCCCATGAACCCCTACAGGAAGACCCTGAATGGATACTTTGTCAAGCATGGAGAAACCATGGCTTACCTTATGTTCCCTGAGCCATGGATAGACAACAGTAGAAAGATGCACCCCGAATGGGAGATCTTCAACGATATCAACCTCATAGTAGAAAAATGGAAAAAGTGATTATCGGCCCTCGTGACACCTCTTACAAGATGGTGACGGTCGAGAACACATGGACTATTGATCAGGAAGATTTTGCCCTGGCCCTATTCGGAGAAGAATTCATGGGAGACAATTTTTTGGGATTGATCGACAAAGCAGCAGATAGCACAGAGGACTTAGTAATAGAATTTGAGACAGTGGCATACAATCCGCTTCAAAACTAGTACACAACTACAGGACCGTTGCTGAAGGTTGAGGACCTGGTGGAGCACTTCGGATACACCTTACCCCCTTTTTCCCATTTTGTTAAGAACTGATCATCAATCAGTTCTATTCCCGACGCTAAAATCGAGGACCTCACCTGTGAGGACCTCAATGAGGTAGTCAACCTTGTAACCCTTCCTTTCATTAAAGATAATGCAAGTGTTTCTGTGTACTCCTTGGTTTCCAATGTGTTAAAAGATGAATTAACTGAAAACATGATAAATCATCCTGTTAATAATGAATCGATTAATAATGGGGATCCAAAAGATAAAGACCTTTTAATTGAATTAGCTAAGATGATCAAACAACGAGGGGAGCGCCGATTGGAAGCTCTGCAAAAAGACTTGTCCACCATCAATTTAGGGCAGAATGATGAAGTCAGAAAGGTCAAGATTGGAAGCTACATGCATGACAAAGAAAGAGCAGCATTGATCAGCCTGTTGACAGAATCTCAGGATGTGTTTGCATGGTCTTCCGAACATCGGATTTAGCTGTACCCCGACGCCAAGTCGGTGAAGCAGAAGCTCCGCAGGATCAAGCCTAAATGGTCACTGCAAGTCAAGGAAGAAATCATCAAGCAATTGAAAGTCAAGTTCATCAAAGAGAAATTGAAACAAAGTTGCGGGAAATAGATGGAACATAAAGAGTTTGAAATAAATCTAAATAATATCTTTTTACGAGAATAAGACGGTAGGTTCAAATATCTTCGACAGGAGCTTTACTGTCGTTCCCCACGAATTAGAAGTTCTCAGTTGGGTTTAGGACAATTCTCATAGCCCTTCTTGAAATGTTGAAGTTTCTTGTAGAAATGAAAAACTTCTTCTTTCTTTGCCTTGAATTGAGAAGGTTGGACGTTATCATTCACTTTGTGTGGTGCTCTTTTCTGACCTCTTCCAATCTTTTTTCTAAACTTATAATTCGCTCCTTGAGTAGTGTGATGTGTAACATTAGCACCTTGTTGAGTCAGCCTTACTGCTTCTTGAACTAGCATGTTATATAGTTCATTTCACTATCCACTTTTTCGTAATAGAGTTATAATTCAATTGAAAAGGGTCATACTATGGATGAAGATAATTTAGGATAAACTGAACAAGGAAATTCTCATCCACTTTCATTACTAGACTCTAAAGCTTAGCGTAGAGATGTGTAAGTACAAGGTTTGACCCGATAGAGATTTGTGTTTTAATTTAAAAAGATTTACTATCGACTTCAACAAAACAATTAAATAAAGAAAGTGTTTTGATTTAACAACTAAACTAACTCGAAAGCAAGTAATCACTATTTTAACAATCCCAACAATTTCGAAGAATAAGCAAGGTTTGGGAAGCCTAAGAATTGGGATTCACTAATTATCTCAATTTTGTGTCTGTGTCATAAAGTATCAATTCACTGTTAAGGTTTGTTCACCAGGGTAAAGACTCGGACTCTTGGGTCACGGTTTGCAATCATAGTATCTCTAGTTGTTATACTTTCTTGGTCCGTCTATATAAAAATTAAGAACCCACCCTTTAAACATATAAGAACACAAAGAACCTATTTTCTAGCTTAGCAAGGTCATGAATCACTAGAAATCAATCACCCTATAAAGACGGCTACATGTATGACTTACGAATTCTGGTTGTTCAATTCATCATACCCAAATCAATCTAAACAGTTAAGTATACATCTCACATAAATAACTAGAGAAGACCTAGTGAAAACAATTAAGGGCAAAAAAGAATTATTTAATTGAATATAAGAATTAAATTAAGACATAAATTCTTAATGAAAAGTTACCTCCAATTCTTAGATTATGAGGTTAGTTCCTCAAAATTTATAATATAAAATCTTGAACCGTTCATGAATAATCCCTTTTCATAGACAAAAAAAAAAGATATAAAAAATGTCTCGTCCCAATTCTAACCTTAATCAAAGGAAAAAATGTGTACAATAAAGCACCAAAAAGGTCTAAAACTAGCGCACGCTCAAAACGTACGCTGGTAGCCTACTAGCGCTGCTACTAGGGTTGGACAGCTTTTCATAATTCAGCTTTAAGCTTCTCAAATTTTGCACAAAAACCCCTCAACTTTGAAATTAACTCCAAAGTTATTTATAGTTGCATGATTGACCCCTTAAACCCTTAAAACTACAAAATAACACTAAAACCCATTATTGGAATGTAAAACTCTCGAGAATTAGCAAATATTAAGCCATACCCAACATTTGTCTCAAGCAAATCAAAATTAAATCCAATTTTAAACAATAACCTAAATGTTCCTATTACTTCAACCTCTACTGAATTATCATTGCCCACATAGATGAATTTTTCAACATCACTTGGCTTGTGGAAACTTAGGCAACCCTGCATAGACACACTTATGTGACTAGAAGCACCAAAATCTAACCATAAAGTATGTCCTGGCACTGAAACCAAATTAACCTCACAACAAACAAGAACAAGAGGTTTACCTTTCTTCACACGCAAGCGTGGTATTTGGCACACTCTCTCGTCACATGAGAATGATCCTTACAAAAGAAGCATGTCATTTCCTTATCTTGTTCTTTGGACACCTTTTATTAAAAATTTTATTTTGGGTCCAAGCCCGCGGTTTCTTTACCCTTCCTTTTCGTGTTGCTGCCCGAGGAAGAAGATGCCAAATGAGCACTAATTGCCTTTTCATGTCTCATTCTATCTTTTTCTTGTGCACAATACAAAATGAGCTCGTTAAGAGTCCATTTCTCCTTCTGGCAGTTATAACTGACTATACAATGAGTAAATTGTGTAGGAAGATATATCAAAACTAAATGAACAAGAAAATCATTAAACAACTCTAACTTAAGGTCCTCTACTTTTGATGCCAAAAGAGACATCTTCAGAATGTACTCCCTTATGTTCCATTTGCCTTTATACCTCATGGAAACAAAACTACGTAAATAGAGTTTGTTTTCGATTTTCATTCTTGGTAAATCATGTTTAACCTCTGCAAGGAACGTCGTAACAACCTTCTCCTCGGACATAGTGCCCCTGAATGTTTCTGGAATTGAACGCCTCATGATTATTAGACTCATATGATTTGAGTGGTCCTAATTTTCCATTTCCCTTTTATTAAAAGAGGTACTTGAAGAAGTAAGATCAGTGGACGCGACTCCCTTAGTTCAAGATATAGATCCATGCGACCAATAACTATCATAACGTTCTCTTTCGAGCCCTTAAAGTTAGTGCCATTAAGTACCGAAATAGAGTTAATGTTAGCAGATACAGTTGCAACACATGTAATTGAACGGAGAATAAAAATAAGACCATAAAGCTTACATAAACAAAATTAAAACCTTAAACATATAAGATTAAATAAATTCAAAATGACCATTCCTATTACAAGAAAACCGGCACAACATTGATTTTAGTCTTTTGACAGAAAATTATTTTGTAAGTGGTTTTCTTTGTGCAACAATCAAACATTGACGATAAGATCGCTAGTCAAATTTTGAGTCTTTCTTTTGACCGACTCAACACCCACATGAACACCCAATAATTATCACATGTTTACCACCACAAGTGTATTTGAATTTTTGCCAACGACAATAGCCTTCATTTTGATCGGTTATTATCCGCATGAAATTGCACACACAAATATCTCAGTAATTCAAAATCAAAAAATATGCACAGAAGATATTATTTTTGAAACATGTCGCTTAATTCAATTAATTAATTTAAACTACTAGACATGCTCAAAAATTGAGCAAAACCTTCGTCATTTTATAATCTAACCATGATTATACATAAAATCATTGCAAATGTATAACCAAGACAATTTCTCATGAATTCTTACCAATAATAATAAACAAATAGGATTCAATTATCATTAGCCGAAATTGCTAAAACCATCTATTTAGCACCATTATGAACGAAGATTAATAAAAACAAATAGTAGTTTGAAAAATGAAAAACTGATTCCAAACAAAAGTAAACAAAGCAAAAAGCACAGAACTAAATCTATGATTTTACGTGTGAAATCCTATTCGTGTGTGTGTGCGTGAGATACTATATGGATTCTCAAATGTAGCAGGCTGGTGTCCCCAATAAGCAAGACGGTGCATAAATAATACTCCTTCCGTCCCTAAATTATTATCTGTCTTTCCCGTTTTGTCCGTCTCAAAATAATTATTTTGTTTTAAAATTTTCTTTTTATAACAATAATTTTATCATTTTACCCTTACTTTTTCTTTCTACTTTAATAATGAGTCACATGCACATAGACATTAAATGAAATTACATATCATACAAATATTAATAATCAAATCAATTATTTTTTCTTAATTCGTGTGTCAAGTCAAACAAAATAATAATTTAGGGACAGAGGGAGTACGACAAATTCGAAAAGAAATTGGCCGCAATTAAATACTTGTATAGAAAATCTAATATCAGTACATCAGCCTAAAAAACTTGGCACAAACTTTCAAAATCAATACACGGCTAAAAGATGATTTCGAACCCAAAGATAAATTTTAACAATGAAGATCGGACAGGCTTCTTGAAATCTAAATTTCAGACAATTTCTAACATGAACGTTCTTTGACACCACTTGATGGGACTGGAATCAATCAATACTAAAACCCATATAGCGCAACTCTTATATAAGAATTACCCAAAATAATAAACTAGATTCATAAGCGTACTTGAATCAACGAGAACGATTGTCCATTGAATTATGTGTCTTGCAATTGTAATGTAGTATCTTTAGATTTTTTCTTTGATAATGGGACCTTAGATAGAAAGTTGTAGCCCTAAATATAATTGGGGATCATTAACCATCCTTTTATACGGCTAGTTTGACATAATAATTAATCATCCTATTATAAGTTGATAATTAGCGCCCTTAAGGTCTCTACTCATATTTAATTAAACCCCACATACTTATCAAAAGATAACTTAGACCCATATAACTTAATAGATCACTTCAATTAGGCTTATTAACGCTAAATAACTTAATAGATCACTTCAATTAGTCCACAAAATCCTAATATAAGGTAGTAGATTGTCCCGAGTAAATAGTCTCTTTATTAAGTTTTAACTTATAAATATTCATTTTTTCTAATTTTTTTTTCTTTCCCTTTTAAGAATATGACAGTTTTAATGTGTCATGCAAAAAAAAGGTCATGTTAATGTAAATTATTAGAGATATAGGACTAAAAGTAAATTATTAAAAAAATTTAACTTATCAAATACTCCGTAAAACTAGTTTATCGTGACGAAGGGAGCATAACTTTAGTACCCTTTAAAAAATAAAATAAAATCACAAATTTTTTTGAAAAACGAATAAAATCACAATTGAAAATTGTTATCAAATATTTTTTTCTACTACTTCTGTGGAGACCCATTAATCGATTTTAAGAATCAAATCAATGATAATATGGTTGAAGAGACAGGCCCGGAGAGTCGGCCTGTTGTATTTAGTCTAGATTTGCTTGAATCCATAACCTAAGTCTAAGTCAAGGTGACTAATGGGCCTGCGTGTCTGTTAGTGTGGCAACTTGTACTTAGGCATAGCTTGAATAGCTTAGGGTTGCTCTTTGTATAAGTCTTGAAGAAGATAGCCTATAGGACATCGAACGTCCTTTGCACAATAGGCAAATAATGCATCAGCAGTCTTCCTTTTGGATATCGGACAAGCTCATATCAGCCAAGCCTCATCAGCAATGTTGAAAGACCTCAAGATCGTCCGATAGTCTTCAGTCTAAGACATGTCCTAACTTGAAGACCTCATTAATTGCAAGGCAACGTTAACCTGCAATTATCATTTAATGAAGGTTTCCATTCTTGGCATACACTCAGAAAAGGACATTCCTCCTGCAAGCGCAGACCGCCTATTTTTAGCAAAAAGTCAGGAGACAGACTGCAAGTTGCAGGACAGCCTATCAGGAGTCAACAACCAGATTAGAGCATTAATTGCTCTTAAATTCAAGTTTAAAAATCACCAACGACTCCTAGCTTCCTCCTACATATAAAAGGAGACTTCATTGCTGCATTAAACAAGGGCTTCAACTACTCCAACTACTGAATCTCCATTGTCTTAAAGTTCTTAAAAGCTTAATCGTCCTATCTACACTTAGTCAGTTGAAGAGCTTCATACTTAGACGTTTAGTCCATTAAAAGCTCTTCATTGATTGCAACACCTAGCTTTCATAGCTCACGAGAATTGTATCTTATAGATATCAATTCTCCCACACAAACACTTGGTCAACAAAATTTTTGTACACAATCCATTAGAAATTTAGTTTGTAAAATATCTAATGGAAAAACTTAGTACACGATTTTCAAATCCAAAGTTGACCACTTTGGTTGTGGACGTAGCACTTATTTATAAGTGTGAACCATATTAAATTCTCTGTCTACTTGTGTGTGTGATTGTGAATTATTTGTGTTGCTTTAAATTTCTAGATTTCCAAACTGTTAAAAACTGCTGATCTTGGCCTGTGAAGATCAGCTATTCTCAACTTGTCCTATACTTCACAAGACTTCCGCCTGCAAATCTTTTCAAACTTAAAGTGAAGTAGATTTTTAAATCAATTTTCAAAATTTGGACATAGGCTATTCAACCCCCCCCCCCTTCTAGCCTATCTTGAGCAACCTTGGACCTAACAATTGGTATCAGAGCTTAACTCTTTGAAAACGTGTTTTTCCGAGATTAACCTCTTGAGAGATTAAAGATCATGGCTGCTCACCAAATGTTGGAAACATCAAATGTGAACCATTGTCCAGTCTTGGATGAAGTTCACTTTGACATCTGGAAAGATAAAGTCAAAAGACATATGAACTCAATTGATAAACGTTTGTGGAAATGTGTCACAGATGGACCCAGAATTCCAATGAAGCCTAATACACTGGCCACGGTAGATCCAACTGCTGAACCTGAAGTTCCAAAGCCAGAAGAAGAGTGGGATGATGAAGACAGGAAGAATGACGCTCTGGATGGAAAGGCGATCAACATTATTACCAGCTGTGTGGACATAAGCACGTACCAGCAAATTATCAATTTGGACACAGCAAAAGAGATGTGGGAAGCCATCCTTGAATATCTGGAAGGTGATGGTGAGACAAAGAACAACAAATTATACACCTGCATCCAGAAGTTTGATTCCTTCAAAAGGATCCCAAAGAATCTCTAAACGCCTATGAGATTCTATGAGGTAGTCAACTCTTGCTACTCCTTAGGAAAGAAGTATGAAAAGAAAGAAATAAACATGAGATTTCTAAATGCACTAGGCAGTCTATGGCATGTTAAAATTACTGCCATGAAAGAGTCAAAAGATTTAAACAAATTGACTCTTAGAAACCTTTATGCTAGTCTATCAGTATATGAGCTTGAAATTCAACAAGCTCAAGAGATGGAAAAGAATTTCAAAAACTTGTCATTACCAGCCATGTCCACTAAACCTTCATGCTCAACATCTGATGAAACCCCATCTACACTTTCCAATGATGGTGATGATATTCTTTCTGACGAAGCATTTGCTATGTTTGTAAAGAAATATCAACGTTTCAAAAGGTTCAATAAGTCATCCTCACACAGACAGTCTTCTCACAAGACTGTAGTTCCTCATAAAACAGTTGCTCAACCTAAAAGTTTTGCTCCTTATAAATCAGGAGACTATCAAAAAGATAATGAGCTTGTCTGTTTCAATTGTAGGAAACCAGGCCATTTTGCCTCACAATGTCCAAAGCCGAAATATGAATTTTATAAGAAACGTCCGAATCTAAATTTCAAAAACAAAAAGGGATGGTGGTGAAGACATTGATGAAAGCAATGCCTACATGGTGTGACACGACACGATGAAGAGGACTCCTGTGACTTTCTTTGAAGAAGCAAACATATGCCTTATGGCCAGGGAGTCACCACATGATTCAGTGAAGTCACTACCATTTCAGCAAGATAATAGTAATGATGATGATGAACTCAATGACCCATCAAAGGGAGAGCTCATTAAAGCAAACAAGGATATGCTGGAAGAGTTTTTAAAATTCAAGGCTGCCTATGTAAAATTAGCCAAGAAGCATGAACTAGCTGTCTCTGAGAAATCAACCTTGATGTCTATGATCAAAGATCTTGATAGACAGCAAGCTGAAAGTATCAAATTGCAAAAAGAGAACAAAGCTTTGACTGAAAAAGTAGACTTTCTACTTGAACATGTCAAGAAAATAAATTCTGAGAAAGATGACCTTCAAAAGGTTGTCAATACTTGGAATAACTCTAAAGGAAACTTTGATACCATTCTTTCAAACCAAAAATATCTTGATGACAAAACTGGTATTGGTTTCCAAAGTAAATTCATTGTAGAAAGTTTCTCTGGTTCTCAAAAGGTTGAGACTACTGAAGTCATCGCTGATGAATTGGTTGAAGAAGTCTCTTATGACCAACAGTCGACAAAAAGGCAAGGACTTGGTTTTAACAAAGTTCCTTTTGTTTATTCCAAAACAAAAGACCAGTCCAAGGGTAAGCAACCTGCCAAAAATAACTCTGCTAATAGGGAGACTGAGCAACAGAGACCTGCTGTTAGTCACCCTAAGAACATTGGGATAACTAATGGCAAGTCAAAGATTACTCAGCTCAAACCTATTAAATTTGTCAAAGGCAAGACTGCTGATCCCAAAACCGCCTATAAAGTGGTTAAAGGAGTGAACACAGCAGATAAAAAGCCTAAAGGAGTTGTGCTGTAAATGCAAAATCTTTTGATAAAAGGTCTACCTATGGAAACCTAACATCAATAAGAAAAGGCATTATCGGCCTAAGTCCTATAGGCCGATTATCGCACAAAGGTCACTCCAAAGCTGCGATAATAAGAAGCCTCAAAAGAAATCATTACTCATGTTGAAGGATTTCACAAATGCTCTTTGCAAAGGCCATGGTCATGAGATTCATGAATGCCTTCGAGATTCACACCTAAATCTAGAGGATTTACTCCTCCAAAGGTTAAACAGTGTGGATCCCAAAGGTTGCTAACCTTGAGGACCCAAAAATAAAAGGGGACCATATTCTTAAATGTCTATATTTCGGGAATGCTTCATGGGTTAATGAAGAAGAGAAAGATCTATGGTATCTAGGCGGATGCTCCAAGCACATGGTGATCCAAATCTTCTCTCAAATATTGTTGAAGCAAAGGGTCCCTCGGTCATTTTGGAGACAACTCAAAGGGAAGACCATTGGATATGGAAGTATAATCGAGGCAATCTCTCCATCGGCAAAGTCTCTGGTTGAAGGATTAAAGCACAATCTGAGCATATCACAATTTTGTGATAAAGGATTAATCGTCGGTTCTCCTTAAGTTCTTGTCTCATAAAGGACAATGAGACATGTTCTACTATCTGACAGATTCGAAAAGGGAATGTCTATCTTTGTTGACCTTAATCTTTGTTGGAAGAAAGTCAAATCTATGCTTGGTTGCAAGGTCATCAAGCGACACATGGTTGTGGCATAAAAGGCTTAGCCATCTCAACTTCAAATATTTGGAGAAGCTATCAAAGGACAATCTAGTTGTTGGTTTGCCTAAAATATCGTGAATCACACGCCTCGCAAAGCATGTCAACTAGGCAAACTACATAAATCTTCATTCAAAAGCAAGCCTTGTCTATCAACAACCGGACCTCTACGGCTCTTGCACATGGATTTGTTTGGACTGTAACTACTACAAGTCTTGGTGGCGCAAGTATACCCTTGTGGTAGTTGATGATTACTCAAGATTTACTTGGGTAGAGATGATGTCCTCAAAGATGAAGCATATGACATCATTCTTGAACTCTTGAAGACTACGGACTCGAAGCTGGATGATATCTCTGATGTCAGATCAGACAATGGAACAGAGTTCAAGAACAATGGTGTTGCCAAATATTGTGATGACCATGGAATTGGTCACAACTTCTCTGCAGTTGGCACACCTCAACAAAATGGAGTTCTTTGAAAGGAAGAACGAACTCTCATTGAAGCGGGAAAGACAATGATAGCTGAAGCCAAGCGCCTATGTATTTACGCGAAGGCGTGAACACCGCTTCACACAAAACAGGTCTATCATAAACAAATTTCATAACAAAACTCCATATGAAATATGGAGAGGCGAAACTCCCAACATTGGATTCTTTAAAATATTTGGTTGTAAATGCTATGTTCTTTACAATGGTAGAGAACATAGAGGTAAATTTGAATCCAAAAGTGATGAAGGAATTTTTAAGGATATGCTAAATTTTCAAAAGCTTATAGAGTTTACAATAAAACTTCACTTAGAGTTGTTGAATCTGTACATGTTTCTTTTGATGAATTTGATTTTATTGGGCCACATTTGGCTCCTAAGGTTACTAATGATTCTGATGAGTATGAGACAAGTACAGAACAGCCAAGTCCCAGATCTGCTGATCCTCCTTCCTCACAAGGTCATCCAAGAGTCAACTTGTTAGAATCCTCAAATGAGCCAACAAATGAAAACTCGGAAATCCCCGAATCCACTTTGCCTTCCACACCAGAAGTCATACAACCTACCTTAGAATTAGCCTATCCTTCAGAAAACCAAGCTTCAGACACTTCTACTTCTCAAGAATACAACTCTGCCAATGCAATAGGACAAGTTCAACCTGCAGAAGTTAGAGAAGTAAAAGATCATCCTATCACTCAAATCATTGGAAATCTTAATGCTGGTGTTCAAACTAGACAAGCTTCAAGGAATGAATGCATGTATTCTACTGCATTTGTATCTCATATTGAACCCAAAAAGATTGATGAAGCTCGGAAGATCCAAGTGGGTGGAAGCTATGCAAGAAGAGCTAAACCAATTTGACAGATGCCAAGTCTGGTCACTTGTTCCTAGGCCTAAAGGACAAGCTGTTATTGGTACAAAGTGGGTTTTTAGAAACAAAATGGATGAAAATGGGAACATTACTAGAAATAAGGCAAGACTGGTAGCCCAAGGATATAGACAGGAGGAGGGTATTGATTATGATGAGACATTTGCTCCTGTTGCAAGATTAGAGGCTATCAGATTATTCTTGGCCTATGCCTCTTACAAGGACTTCAAAGTATATCAAATGGATGTGAAGAGTGCATTTCTGAATGGAGAACTTCAAGAAGAGGTCTATGTAGAGCAACCTCCTGGATTCATTGACTGCTCAAGAAGAGAAGATGTCTACAAGCTGAGGAAAGCCCTTTATGGACTCAAACAAGCTCCAAGAGCCTGGTATGAGACCCTTTCAAAGTTCTTGACATCTCAAGGCTTTGTAAGAGGTCAAATTGACACTACTCTTTTTATTATGAAACATAAAGGTCATTCCTTACTTGTTCAAATTTATGTTGATGATATTATCTTTGGTTCTACTAATGAAAATCTTTGCAAAAGATTTGAAAAGCTTATGCAGAGTAAATTCGAAATGAGCATGATGGGAGAGCTCAACTTTTTCCTTGGTCTTCAAATTCAACAAAGCTCAACTGGTATCTTCATCAGTCAAGGCAAATATGCAAAAGATGTTATCAAGAAGTTTGGTCTTGAAAATGCAAACAGCTTCAGCACTCCTATGGCCACTAACTGCCATCTTGATAAAGATGAAAAGGGCAAGAAAGTGGACATGACTCTTTATAGAGGCATGATTGGTTCACTTTTATATTTAACTGCTAGTAGGCCTGATATCATGTTTACTGTTTGTGTTTGTGCTAGATTTCAAGCTGATCCAAAAGAGTCTCACCTACAAGCAGTCAAGAGAATCATCAGATATTTGATAAATACTCCAAATTTGGGAATCTGGTATCCTAGAGATTCATCGTTTAATCTTATAGGCTATTCGATGCGACTTTCTTTGCATGTAAGGTTGACAGGAAAAGCACAAGTGGGACATGTCAATTCTTAGGAAATAGACTTGTTTCATGGGCCGAAGAAGCAAACCTCTGTCTCAACTTCAACAAGCGAAGCGAATACATAGGCTGGCTGGTAGGCTGTTCAGTTGCTATGGATCAAACAGCAACTTGTTGACTATGAGATCAAGACTGCTGATTGTCCTATAATGTGTGACAACACATCAGCAATCTCAGTATCTCAAAATCCTGTCATGCACTCCAAGACAAAGCACATTGATGTGAGATATCACTTTCTAAAAGACCATGTTGAAAAAGGTAACATTAGCATGGGATATGTGCCTACAGAGAATCAGGTAGCAGACATTTTCACAAAACCACTTGATTCAACCAGGTTTGCTTACTTAAGAGGAGAGCTTGGTATGCTTGACCTCAATCCTTAACCTTTCTTGCAAATTCTTTAAGCGATTTTATAATCTGTCTATATAAAATTGTCTCTAAAAAGGTCAATTACTATGCTATTCTTCATATCGGCAGTCTTCTATAAAATAGGCAGATCTAAGCGTGTAATGTGAACAGTTACTGTGTAGTCATAAATGCGGACTTCAAAAATTATCAAATGTCATTTAATGTCCTGACAGTAGTACAAAAAGCGGCCGTGCACAGTGACTCCTCACAGTTTTCAAAAACCGCCATTTGCTAATTTTTAAAAACCTCTTGACTGCCAATCTGCAATCTTCCCAAATCCTCTCAAATCCTCAAATTTCTCTTATTCTCAAGCTAAAATCATCAATGGTAATGATTTCTACACCTTTTTTTTAATTCATTTAAATCAAGTTTTATGGTTTGTATCAACCCAATTTGTGTAATTTCAAACTGTACGCCATTGATGAACTGTGAAATCTTGAAATTGGTGTTTGAATCTTGTTTATGTAGTATAAAATTGTGACTTTAATATTTCTGTGATATTGGAGAAATCCTCGAACTGCCCATTGAAGGCAAGCTTGACTTGACCGATGATGAATCAGCCTTTTCCTGGGAGATGATGAGAGGATCTGCTCAACCTGAAAGATTCTCTGAGATGTCCAGGAACCTCTTCCCCGAAAACGCCTATCACATCAGTCATCTGCTCGATAAGAGCATTCTCTTCAAGAATGGCACAAGGGACATTTTTACCTCTCAGCAGCTACTGTGGACCAAAGCTGTAATTCTTCGAAAGTAACTTAACTGGGCCAAAATCATTTTCTCTATGCTATCCCAGAGTGTTGCTGACGTTCAAGCTAACCCCTCTATGCGACGACCTTTCGTACGGGTCATCAATGTCATTCTTCGCAGATATGAGGAGATTGATGAAAAGGTCATCAATGACGACCTCATCAAGGTGTCCAACACCTATGTATTCACGGTCAACAACATCACCCGCTACCGGGATGATATAGCCAAAAGGACAACCATTGCTGCTGCTGCTGCTGCTGCTTCTTCTACTAGTGGCACCTCTACCCAAGCCAGCAAAGGTAAGAGAAAGGTCTCAGACACTGGAACCGGGATTCCTGCTGAGGAGGAGCCTAAACCCATAGGGGCTGACTTGCCTGAGGACTTTGATCTCAGAAAACTCGATCATGATCCCTATGAGCCAACTGAGTCTCCTTCCAAAAATCCCAAACATTCTTCCACTCTCACTCCAAGACTCAAACAACACCGCAAGTCTCGAACAAAAGCTGAAGTTGAAAAGGACACCTCCACATTCAAACCCGCCGACCTATCCAAACCCAAATACAAACAGAATCTTCAGCCCACTGATGAATCTTTTGATCTACCCAATGTAACATCTACCGCTCCCCCCACACCAACAGTTTCAAACCAAGCCAATCCTTCACCTGCTGTTCCTCCACCTGCAGTTTCATCAACAACTTCACCCTCTCCAACTTCTGCCTCCTCTACTCCTACACTTTCTAAACAAAGTCGACGTTTTAAACAGAGTGCCAAAAAGAACGTGCATTTTGCTGAAACCACCGATCCCTCTTCGCCTCAATCCTCCCCTACTCATTCTCCTCCCATATCACCAACTCTGCCCATAACTACTTCCACCTCCCCTACTCCTTCCCTTCCGCACTCTGAATCCCTTCAAACTACACCTATCCAAAAGCCTTCCACCTCACCATCATTCCCCACTCATCAGCCATCTTCAAAGCGTTCTCTCTCTCCTTCTGACCAGCCTACTCCCAAACGCATCAAACCCAATCCCTACAGTCAATTCCATCCTGAAGTTCAGGATCTGCTGTCCTTCAGAGACAGCAGACCTAAACCCAATCCTGCTGATACCGATCCCTTCCTCTCCACTCTAGACTACCCTAAGAGGATTCCCTGCCAGCCCATGTCTGCAGGTGATATCCTTCTCCAATGGGGTGCTTATTATGACCCTCTTCCTCCTGCCTGGTCCCAGCAATCTCTCACAACTCAGCGGTTCAAGATCTCATGATCTTCCGCCAATGGGTTGACATTCACAGGGACCTTGGCCTACCCCTTCCAACCAAATCAGACATCTCTCCCTTCCTCTCTCTGCCTAAACCCCCAGTCTTCACCCTCATCTGCCACCCTTCTGTCCTTCTTCAGCCTGTGGTCTACAACTTCTTTGATGTAGTCACCACATTTTTAGGCTTTAATCCCCTTATTCCAATTCTCTTCCGTTCACTTCACCCTATCTATATCACTCATCCCTTTTTCATTGGCCGTCTGCGGACTCGATCCCCTGCCCCTCTCATCCTTCCCAACTATCCTTCCCTTCGCCTGACCTACCCCAGCCAATCCCAACCCTTTACCAGCCATATTTCCATATCCTCCACTAGCCTTTCTCCAACATCCTCCAGCCAATCCCAGTCTTCTACCAGCCATCCTCCAACCTTCCCTGACCAAGCCACCAGCAATCCTCCTTCCGTCTCCACACATCCCTCTTCCTCTGCTGGCCCGTCTTCTCCTCCAGCTAGTCACCCTGACTCTCCTGATACATACCCTGCTGCGGCGGTTCATGACTTTTTGAAAAATTTTGAGGTCATATCGGTTGACCTTACGACGGCCCTGCACCAGCTGTCTGCAGATCAGTCGCACATCACCCATGTCCAAGCTGACTGCCTAACTCAAGTCATGGAAATTTCAAAAGGTGCCAAGGCTGCCTTTGATGCCTGCCTACGCTCCATCTCAGCCTCCCAAACTGCTTTAGCCAGCCATGTCTCAGCAACTTCCTCAGCCCACACTGCCATTTTCACCGAAAATTGGGTGAATATATCCAAAGGACTGCGGGAGATTATTGATATGATTGACTACGGCTACAAGCATGTGCTTGCATCCCAGCGCCTGGCCAATCGCTCCGTCCACTCTTCAGTGCGTCAGACGCGCAGGATGACAGATAAGCACTATACCTTCTTTCGCAAGGGGTTCAAGTCAACTGACCAACGCCTCGGTTTCATTGATACCTCGCTTGCATCCATGAAGGAGGAGATAGCTAGACTCAACAATGATCAGCGGACTAGGCTCATTGAGCATAATGCTCTGCTCAAACAGAAGAACAGCGATCTCTCCTCTGAATTGGCAGACACAAAAGAAGAGTTAGCAGAAGCCAAAGAAGAAATTGCAAGACCAAAGGCTGCTGTCGACTCTAGATGGGCATCAAGAAATTAAGGACATGCATCAAGAAGCTATGGCCAATCCTCATCTGGCAAAGGCAAAGGTCATGCACCATCTAGGTCATCCTCTCGTACCGGTAGATGAACTCTATATTTCTTTAACTTTGAAATTAAACATCTTGTTTAACTAACTATGTTTGTTTTAAAAATTTACATGCTTTATTTTGAACTGCCTATTCTGTTTATGCATGAAATTTAAACCACTGGTTTAAAGACATGATCTCTATTGCCTAATCTGACTATCTGCATGTCTTTAAATTAAGTTTTATTACAAGTGTCCTATGCTTAAATTCTTACTTGTAAACACTTTGTAATGTTTGAATACAATGACCTCTTGATGTAAGTTCATCTAGGGCATGCTTATTCAATATATTAATCCTACAAAGCATGTTATTACTAGACTTGAACATGGTCAGCTGATATTGTATTCGTAAGGTCATGGACTCAAGCAAATAGGAGGAGATTGTTGTATTTAGTCTAGATTTGCTTGAATCCATAACCTAAGTCTAAGTCAAGGTGACTAATGGGCCTGCGTGTCTGTTAGTGTGGCAACTTGTACTTAGGCATAGCTTGAATAGCTTAGGGTTGCTCTTTGTATAAGTCTTGAAGAAGATAGCCTATAGGACATCGAACGTCCTTTGCACAATAGGCAAATAATGCATCAGCAGTCTTCCTTTTGGATATCGGACAAGCTCATATCAGCCAAGCCTCATCAGCAATGTTGAAAGACCTCAAGAACGTCTGATAGTCTTCAGTCTAAGACATGTCCTAACTTGAAGACCTCATTAATTGCAAGGCAACGTTAACCTGCAATTATCATTTAATGAAGGTTTCCCTTCTTGGCATACACTCAGAAAAGGACATTCCTCCTGCAAGCGCAGACCGCCTATTTTTAACAAAAAGTCAGGAGACAGACTGCAAGTTACAGGACAGCCTATCAGGAGTCAACAACCAGATTAGAGCATTAATTGCTCTTAAATTCAAGTTTGAAAATCACCAACGGCTCCTAGCTTCCTCCTACATATAAAAGGAGACTTCATTGCTGCATTAAACAAGGGCTTCAACTACTCCAACTACTGAATCTCCATTGTCTTCAAGTTCTTAAAAGCTTAATCGTCCATCTACACTTAGTCAGTTGAAGAGCTTCATACTTAGACGTCTAGTCCATTAAAAGCTCTTCATTGATTGCAACACCTAGCTTTCATAGCTCACGAGAATTGTATCTTATAGATATCAATTCTCCCACACAAACACTTGGTCAACAAAATTTTTGTACACAATCCATTAGAAATTTAGTTTGTAAAATATCTAGTGGAAAAACTTAGTACATGATTTTCAAATCCAAAGTTGACCACTTTGGTTGTGGACGTAGCACTTATTTATAAGTGTGAACCATATTAAATTCTCTGTCTACTTGTGTGTGTGATTGTGAATTATTTGTGTTGCTTTAAATTTCCAGATTTCCAAACTGTTAAAAACTGCTGATCTTGGCCTGTGAAGATCAGCTATTCTCAACTTGTCCTATACTTCACAAGACTTCCGCCTGCAAATCTTTTCAAACTTAAAGTGAAGTAGATTTTTAAATCAATTTTCAAAATTTGGACATAGGCTATTCAACCCCCCCCCCCTTCTAGCCTATCTTGAGCAACCTTGGACCTAACACGGCCCTAGTCCCACGCCCAAGTCATAAAGTGGGCTAAGACCCATCACATAGCAAGCAGGCCTGTATCACACGGCCGACCAGGACAACCCATCAGAGGGCAGACGAGCAGAGTTCATCCGAGACGGTCAGAGTACAACGAGCAGGCTGGTTCTCCTCGTTAAGACCCCGGGGTGAAGTTAAGACGTGACCACGTGGAATAACGTCATTTGATGGACATGCCCGACGGTTACACCCACCATGCCAGCATTTATGCCCACTAAGCTGACATTCATTACCACGATTCCCCGTTACGACCGTTACCATTCCCACCGTGATGAGCAATCAATACCGACCCTATAAAAGCCTTGGATCAATTCCAAGGAAAGGTACAAAAGCTCCCAAAGGCATCAATCACCGGCTGGTCGGATTTGCGAAGTAAATTTTTGGTAGAGTTCGCCATGGCTGGGGTGACGCCCAAGGCCAGGATGGACTTGTGCAACATCAGGCAAAAGGATGGTAAAACGGTGGGAAAGTACATGGACAGGTTCCAAAAAATGCTTAAGAAGGTAGATGACCTGACGGATCGTGAGGTTACGATGTGCTTCATGGGCGGCATGAACAAAACGGGCTGAAGACTGAGTTCGGTATGCGGGAACCTTTGAACCGAACAGAAATGTTTGCTCGGGCCCAGAGCTGGAGTGTGACCTGGGAAGAGGATCCTGATGAGTCCAAGAAGACGGACAAAAGGAAGGACTCGAAAGAGGAGAAAAAGGATGACTCAACGAGCAAGGCTGGACAGTCCTCGAGCAGGGTTTGGAGAAGAAACCGCTCCCGAGAAACCGATTGTATCGACTTTGATCCTCTCAATACGACCAGGGAGGCCATAATGAATGAGATTCGGGCAGAGCTGCCGCCCGCCTAGCCCCTGGGATCCCTTGTTCCACAAAACTAGGGATATGAGTAAGCACTGTGCATACCATAATGATCGGGGGCATGGGACTGAGGAATGTGTGCAGCTGAAGAGGGAAATTCAGAGACTGCTGAACTTAGGAAAGCTCGATCGGTTTTGCTTGCGAGGAGACGATAGGGACCATAGAGAGAACAGGGAGCCTAGAGAGGAGCCCCCTAAGAGAGGTTATCCTGACCTCAGAGGCTGAGTGAATGTGATTCTACAAGAAGAGCCCAGCCTGCACCAGCTAAAGACACAAATCTACACGCTAAACAAACTGCCCACAGTACCTACGGTGATAGGTGCCAAGGAGGAAACAATTCATTTCACCAAGAGCGAGCTGGCTACGACGAAGTTCGCAGCCGAGCAGTCTTTGGTTGTTGAGGCTTGTATTAATTACTGGGATATAGGTCGGGTGTTGGTTGATGCGGGTGCCTCGCGAGATGTGTTATATTACAAGTGTCTTAAGAAGTTGGGATATGATGATGCAGACCTGAAGCCCTACCGAGGCCATCTCGAGGGGTTCACCAACCACAAGGTCGCGGTTAAAAGGACAATCGAGCTGGAAGTGATACTCGGTGAGGGGGATAGGTCGCGACTGGAAATGGTCACTTTCCGGTGATCGACTTGAAGTCTCACTTCAATGCCATCTTGGGGGTACCGGCCATGGTGAAGTTTCAGATGGTGGCCTCCATTCCTCATCAGCGTGTGAAATTCCTGACTGCTAGAGGGGTTAGCGAGCTAAGAAGTCGGCCGCAGGAGGTCCTAAAATTCTTGGAAGAAACTCACAAGTCAATAGACAAATTGACTATTAGTACCCCTGACCGCGAGATTACGGTGAAGGAAAAGGAGAAATTTACTATTACCACTCCCATGAGCATGGATATGATTCTAGAGGTCGCAGGTGAATAAGAGACGCTACTAGAGGAGCCGTTACCCCAGTTAACTTTGCAGGAGGATAAGGCACCCGTGCAGCATGTCCCTGTGGAGGTTGAGACGCTGCAAGACCGGGAGACACCAGATATTCAGCCTCATGGCGAGCTGGAGGAGGTAGTAATCAACCCGACCTATCCCAAATAGAAAATCAAGGTAGGCAGGGGCACAACCCCGAGGAGAGGGAAAGGCAGATTGCCTACCTCAGGAAGAGCTTGGACGTGTTTGCATGGACAGTGGAGGACATGCGTGGGGTGAGCGAGGAGATTGCATTTCATAAGTTGAACGTCAATGAGGGGTTCAAGCCGGTACAACAATGACCAAGGCAATTCTTACCCAAAAAAGAGCTGGCGATCAAGGTGGAAGTAGAGAAGTTGCTTACCGCGGACATAATTGAAGAAATCTACTACCCAACGTGGCTGGCCAATGTTGTCATGGTCAAGAAGGCAAATGGCAAGTGGAGAATGTGCGTGGACTTCACCGACCTGAACAAGGCCTGCCCGAAGGATTGCTATCCACTGTCCAGGATTGACAGGCTGGTGGACGCTATAGCTGGGTTTGAAATGCTGAGCTTCATGGATACATATTTAGGCTACCACCAAGTGAAGATGGATGAGCGAGATAAGCCGTTGACCGTGTTCCGAGCTGCTAGGGGGTTGTATTGCTACAAAATGATGCCCTTTGGGCTGAAGAATGCTGGGGCGACTTACCAGAGAATGGTGAACAAAGTGTTTGTACCCCAGCTGGGCAAGAATATAGAGGCATATGTCGATGATATGGTGGTAAAACTAAGGGCCGAGACCACGTTGCCGACCTGGAAGAAACATTTTCCAACCTTCGTAAGCATGATATGAAGTTGAATCCTAGCAAGTGTGTGTTCGGAGTACAGGCTGGCAAGTTTCTCGGCTTCATGGTGAATAAGAGGGGTATAGAGGCCAACCCTGAGAAGATTAAGGCTCTGCTCAAAATGAGGGAGCCCACCTGTGTTAAAGAGGTACAGAGGCTGAACGGTAGAATAATTGCCCTTGGTCGCTTCATATCCCGCTCAGTAGAGAAATGCCTTCCGTTCTTCAAAGTGTTGCGCGGTAACAAGGGCTTCGAGTAGACAGCAGAATGTTCTAGGGCCTTCAGCCAGCTCAAGGAATACCTCGGGCAAGCCCCCCTCTTGAGCAGCCCAGTGATGGGAGAAAATTTGTACGTGTATCTAGCGGCTACCGACCAGGCTGTGGCCGCGGTACTTGTTAGGGAGAAAGCTGGTAACCAAAAGCTTGTGTACTATGTATCTAAGGCCTTAACTCCGGTTGAGGCACGTTATTTTAATGCAGAAAAATTAGCTTACTCGCTTGTTGTGTCAGCTCGAAAATTACGAGCTTATTTTTCTGCTCACGAAATCACTGTATACTCCGATTACCCCCTTCGAAAGATTCTGCACAAGCCGGACTCCTCGGCAGGCTTCTCGCTTGGTCGATCGAGCTAACTGAGTTCCACATTGACTATCAGCCGCGACGGGTGATCAAGGCTCAGGCATTGGCAGATTTCGGGTCGAGGCAAGTTTTACTGGCCAAGATAGAGCACCAGCTGAGGATATACCCACTACTAGTGCTCCTACTCCCACCAAGCGACCAGATGAATGTTGGCCGTTGTATGTTGATGGTGTCGCGAGTAAAGAGGGCAGTGGCGTAGGGATCTTGCTCGTCTCGCCATTTACTGAGGAAGAATTCGAGATGGTCCTACGATTCAAGTTCCAGGCTTCCAACAATCAGGCCGAGTATGAAGCTTTGGTCGCCGGGTTAGAGTTGTCTTTGGATATTGGGGTCTCAGCTCTAAGGATACACAGTGATTCACAACTTGTTGTGAATCAGGTTCGGTGGGAGTATGTGGTGAATAACCCCACTTTGAGCAAATACTGCGAGCTGGTTAAAGGGTTGTTAGACCGATTGTCATTTTGGGAGCTTGTTCAGACAAACTGAGTAGATAATATGCGGGCAAATTATTTGTCCAAGATGGACACGGAGGATATCCAGGTGTTCAGCCCGGCAGTAGTAATTGAATACCTGGACAGCCCGACTATAGAAAAAGAGCAGGTCATGGACATCGAGATGATAGAAAGATGTTGGATTGATGAGATTTAAGAGTACATTGAGCAGGGACTACTGCCCGAGGACAAGGACAATGCCAAGATCATCCTGAAGTGCTCAGCCTGTGACACCCTAGTTCTCTTAATTGCATCATTTGCATTCGTTCTATATTACGTCTTATGTTTTAACATCGTCATTTCATGTGCAAATATCTTTCATATGTACTTGCAATTGAGATGGTTATACACTTTTTAAGTGTATGAATATGTGTTAGAAGTTTCAATATTATTGCACTTGATTTGGTATGTTATTCGTTTACTTTGGTTTTGAGACTTTTCGGAGGCCTTTGCTTAGTGTTCTAGCTTCACTTAAGTGTTAGAACCATCATGGAACCTTTGGGCAACTTTTTGGGACTTTTCTAGACCACATTTCATGTTTTTAGAGTGCACTGGAGGATGGGCGAGCGCTCATTTGGCAGAAAGTCGAGTTTGGAGAAACTGGTGGCTGAGCGGGCGCTTAGGCTGGCGCCTAGGCGGCCGCGCAACATCCAGAATGTTTGCTCTGTTTTTCCTGCTTTGTAAATACGTGATAGTTTTGCCCCTTTGACCCAACTAGACGTACCTTGACTGTTTGACCACCCTTTTTACACCTAAAACACTGAGTAAACACCTCACAAACACCATCTCTTCCATTTCTTTCATCCATAGTGTGAGAGAAAGCTAGTGTGAGAGAAATAGTGTGAGATTAGTGTGTGTAAACCTTACCTTCCCTCTCCAACCATAGATTCTTGCATGCAAAGCCATATTTGTGTTCCTTGAGACTAGAGAAACAACTTGGGAGGCTTTGATTCTTCTTTTGTTGGTTTGATTTGTGTATTTGAGGTAAGTACCCAATCCCTTGTTTTGTATGCTCAATATCAAGTATGCTCCCTTCATGATAGTTTTAGTTACATGTTTAAGAAGACATGCATCATGTTAAAAACTTGAAATTCCTTAAGTTAATTTTCTGTGAATTTTGGGGTTAATGACTCATAATTGATAATTTGGACTTGTGTCATGTATGAATAATGTTCTAGGATGAACTTGGAATAACTTTTGTTCTTGGACTTGTTATAATTCATCACTTCAAAAATTGATGGACATGTTAGGGTTCACAAGTGTGGAACTTAAATCTTGATGGACTAAAAGTCATGAATGACATATAGTCTAATTGCATATGAATCGAGAACATAGAGATGAGCCATGAATTGCACATAGCATTCATTCGCTAGTTAGGAGTATTTTAGAATAACTCATCGGAGTTGCTTTAGAGAGTCATTGAACAATACCGACTCTACAAATAAATCCCTACGACGTTTAGAGTTCAATCGAATTATAAATTAGTTCTTGGGAATTCTTGGCATGATTGATCTATGCTTGACTTGTATATTGTAGAGTAACATGCCTACTTGATCGGACGAGTCGCTCTTGTCGACCTCGCTCCATTACTTGATTTATTACGTGAGTAAACATCTACTTGACTCGGACAAGTTCGCTCTTGTCGAACTTGCTCCTTACTTGATTTGTATGACAAGTAAATACCTACTTGACATACCATTAGTCCAGCTGGCATTACGTGAATTGTCTCGATGGTTAACGATGCATCATAGTCATGAATCATGAGGTTCATGATGATGATGGATCGCCACACCATAACTTGCACACACCCTTCACTACTGATCACAGTGGAGAAGAGTACCATGTCGTAACCAAAGGGCGCTTGGAATAATACTAATCGTGGTCGATGTATCATACACGTGCATCCGACAAATACAATCGTGATAACCTTGTCTATTTCAGGGACTACGAAGCGGCACCGGTTCTATAACATATCTTAATCCTATGTGATTTAATTACGCACTTATGTGAAACCACCGTGCATCGCGACATGAGAACTACGTGCTAACATGATCTTGCTTGATTCGTGCTATGTATGCCTTGCATTATATCCTGTCATGCATATTGGTTACTTACAAAGTCTTTATGACTTACCCCCTCCCTTTTACTATTTTAGATCCTAGTCGTCCAGGTCCATCTTCTTGAGGTTGATCGTCTTCTCGTGCTCGCGACCGTTCGTCTAGAGGTGGTAGCATGGACTTTTGGTTTATCTTTTGGCAAGGACGTCGGGTTAAGCAAGTCACTTAGACTTCGCTTGGGAATGTGTAATCCTAGTAACTTGTAATTGTTGTAGACTATATATGTAGTACTACTTATGTCTCTTGTCTTTTGCCGGCACTTGTTGGCCGAGCCTTGTTTACATGTATATGGTTCACTTGTTAAGACTTCCGCTGAGCATCCCTTTAGCTCTTGTTTATTGATGTGGTTTCTCCGGCATGTTTAGCCATCGAGGTGTTTATATATTAGCATGACTTGTTAGTGTTGGGTTCCGGCTGTAATTTCGCCGATGACTTGGTTTACTTGTTATTAATTGTTATATCAGGTTTTGAAGTTTTAAAATATTCCGGCTTTTTAATGCCAAGTTTTACTACGTGTCCATTGTTGCGTCACGTTAGTTTTGTTAATTGAGTCCTTGCATGATTGTAGTCCTTATTTGGACGGCACGACCCGCGTTCCCATCTCGGGGTCGGGGTTGGGTCGTCACACAGCCCGATACAGAGTAATTGATGGAGTCCTATATCGAAGGTCCTTCTCGAAGCCTCTGTTGCGATGTGTGAGGCCCGAAATGATGGAGAGGTTATTGGCAGAGGTTCACGAGGGGGTGTGTAGTGGCCACCCGGGGCCAAGGACGCTGGCTAACAAGGTCCTGACTTTGGGATATTACTAGATGACATTGAGAAAGGACGCGGACACCTATGTGAAGAAATGTGATAAGTGTCAGCGATTTGCGGACATCCCGCGGTTGACCTCGACCGAGCAGACTCTTGTGGTCGCGTCCTGGCCATTTGATATGTGGGGAATAGACTTGATTGGGCCATTCCCGACTGCGAGAGGAAACTGCAAATACGCGATTGTGGCCATCGACTACTTCACTAAGTGGATGGAAGCAAAACCTTTGGCAAACATTACCGAGGAGAATGCCATCAATTTTGTTCATGACTACATATGGTGTCATTTTGGAGTCCCCCGGGCCATTGTTTCGGATCATGGTACTCAGTTTTCTAATCGATTTATGGAGGCCTGCTCGAATCTACACATTAAACATTGGAAGTCTTCAATAGCGTACCCTTAGGGAAATGGGCAGGCAGAGGCTGCGAACAAGCGAGTATTGCATGCTCTCAAGAGAAACCTAGAGGGGCGAGCAGGAAGATGGCTAGATGAGCTGCAGGCTGCGTTGTGGGCGATCAGAACGACGGCCAGGGGACCAACTGGAGAGACCCCATTCGCTTTAACTTACGGTTCGGGGGCTATGGCACCAGTGGAAATGGCTTTGCCCAGTTTGCGAGTAGCGCATTATGACGAGCAGGGTAACATCTCAGCTTGTCAGGGTGATCTGGACTTGCTTGAGGAGAAGCGAATAGAGGCAAGGATGAGGATAGTAAATTACAAACACGGGCTAAAATCCATCATGACAAGAAGGTGCATAGGCGGTCATTCCAAATTGGTGATTGGGTCCTAAGAAAGGTTGAGGCAATCGGTCAGTGGACAGACAGAGAGAAATTGTCACCCAACTGGGAAAGCCCTTACCAGGTGACTCAGGCAGTCAAAGAGGGCACATACAGGCTGCGAGCACAAGATGGGACGGCATTAAAGCATCCTTGGCACGCAGACCATCTCAAAAAGTATTACCGTTAGGAGAATAGGATTTTTGGATTTTCATTTGTAAAAGACCAGATTTGAAATTCATGAAATTGAAAGTCAATGTTGATGGTACAAGCTAGTGGTGTGTGTGCGACAATGGATCAAGCTGAACCCTGATTAAACATCTTTGATCGTTTGAATGCTCGTTTCGGCTGATGCCTTAGTTGAGTATTTAATTCATTGACTACTCACAAGACGAGCTCGTGAACTCCTAAGGTCGTAAGCTATGCTCCTAGGTCGAGTGGATCCTTTAATTAACATTTGAGGTTGTTCGATTGCTCGCAGATCGGGCTCACGACTTAGTTAATTGAAGGGTCTTTAACATAATGCTCCCTGGTTGAGTGAATCCTATGGTTAATGTTTGAGGTCGTTTGTTTACTCGCGACTTAGTTAATCTCGGGGTTTGAGGAATTTTATTTCAAAAACGAGCAGATATTTGTTTAAATGATTAAAGGCAAACAAACAAAGTACAAGGTAAAAAAAGAAGGGTGGCGCACAGGCCAAAATGAAATGGCTCAGCTCAGCGAGCTAAAGATTACAGTTTCTACGCAGGGGGGCCTCCTTATCTCCGGCCTCAGCACTGGCCTCTCCAGCCTCCTCTTTACCCTGGCTTGCGGTGGTCTCGGCTAGCTGCTTCTCCTTGAGAGCTGTAAGAGTAGTCTTCACATTCACTTCAAGAGCAGCAGGGGGTAGCCATTCTTCTCGGCCTTTCTCCTGGTCGACCTCCTTGATCAATTCAAGCTCATAAGCTGTATAGGACATTCAGGAGTGGCCACAACGAGCCTCCAGGCCATAATGCTTGGCCACCCCCCACTCGGCCAAAAGCTCTACAGTCAAGCCAGGATGACCGCTTCTCGCAGCCATACGGAGGGTGTGCTCCAGCCCTTGCACATAATACGGACGCATCTCCTGGCCCAGCTCACACGCATAATCCTCAGAGGCCAAGTAATTTTGTATAATTTCTTCTCTCTCCAGCTCGCTGACTTGGGCACTCTGGGATTTCAGTTGCTTGTTCTCCTCCACCAGCCCGGTTTTTTCCTTTTCAACCTCAACCAGCTGCTTCTCTAATTGGCCTTTAAGGTCTCAAGTTGGCTCACGAGAATCTTTTTCTCGCATTCCAACTTGGACAGGTCGTCAGTTTTGTCGAGCACCTCTGTGTCTTTGGCCAGGAGCTCCGCATTCTTCTCCTCGATGATCTCATTGGCCGTTTTAAGATCATCGTTGAGGCTGGCAGCAGTCTTTGCTCCATCCCTAACCCGGTTAGCCAGGGTGAAGAATTTGGAGGCGAGCTGAAATAAAGAGAGGATATGAGTAGAGGGAAAGACGATGTTTCAAAAAGAAAAAAAAAATGAGGACACCCATACCTCGCAGAAGGCCATTCCCTCGTCTCCGAGCAGGACGCTGGTTGACTCATCGCAATCCCTGTACAGGTCGGAGTGCAGGATCCTCTTCAAAATCCCTTGACCCACTATGGCCGAAGGGTGCCCCTTGCCCGAACCTCAATCTCGGTAATCCGGGGCACGTTCGCAACCTAATTCATTAGGGCTTCGCAGCCCTTGCGGTCTTTGGGAATAATGAATCCCTCCTGCCTCCATGAGGGAAGAAGGGGAGCAGGAGCAGAACTGTAGTGGCCCTGGCTGCAACCAGCCTCGCTTTCACGAGGGCGAACGGAGTGACCGGCAGGGGTGTCTTCAGCAGGGGCTCTCTTCCGGCTCGAGATCACCGCCAGGTCAGAGGACGAAGCTGTGTCAGCACGGGCAGCCTTATTAGTTCGAGAGCCCCTCTCTGTCTAGGTGGCAGGGCCCTTAGAAGGGGTGACCTGTTTCCCCTTATCGTGAAGTGAGGAAGAACCCCTTCCCCGCTGCTCGGCAGTAGAAACCTTGGGTAGCGCGGCGGGGGACAGCTTGCTGAGATCCCGCTGGCGGTCGGAGGCATCGGTCTTCCTCTGGTTTCGATGGGCCCCGACGCTGTCAATGTTCATCAACCCTGCTGAGAAAAGGAACAGTTAGAACACAAATGGTGCGTAAAGTTGATAAGCAAGCTAGAGAAAGAATGAAACCATCATAAGGGACAATGCAACTTGAGCCCAGCTCCTTACACGCCAGGCATCCTCGGCCATGGTAACTCGGGCGCAGTACCCTCCACGTCTGATCGAAGTACCCCGGCCAACCTCAAGAAGTGATATTCGCTAACCAGCGGTTTTCAATCGAAGAACCACTCCTGGTCGCGGTCTTGTGCGCCCAGAGCTCCCTTCAAAACATCCATCAAACGGCTCTCGCCGGAGGTGAACACATCCCTATTGTAGGTGGGGACCTTGATATGCGTAGAAAAGGGGGGAAACGACCAGCCTACCCTAGATTCAAACAATAGGGGCTTGCAGTCCCACTTGTCATTCTTATTGGGGAAGGGGGAGAACAACTTCAAAGCTCCCGACTTGCTGCGACCAGAAATTCTGCCCGAACTATTATTAGCGGAGAACTGATAGGGCTTCCTAAGCAGTAGCAAGCAGGGCTCATAGCCGAGCAGGCGGCAGGTTACAGTGAAGGATACGAGGATCCGGACCGTGTTGAGCATTAAGTCACAAGGGGCTGCCTAGGCCAAAGTCAGAAAGTCGACGATGAAGGGGTCGAGAGGAAGGCGCATTCCGACTTTAAAGTAGTTGAAGAAGAACACCATGCGCTCCTCTTATTTTCGGTAGTTGCTAGGGTCGACCTCGGGGTCCATCACGGACACTCGGTAGTTGGCCGCACTAATCCCCAAGGAGGTGAACCACCTTTGGACCTTGTCATCAGAGTTGAAGGTCTTTTAGTGGTCAGGAGAGGCAGCTCGGCGAGGAGCTGAGCGGATAGCAGCTGACCTGGTTTAGGCAGGCCTAAGCGAGTTGGTCCCCACCTTCTCTAGGGTGCGAGCAGGGACGTTGGATATCACTCTGGTAATAACGAGGTCATCATCATCAGAGGAATCCTTGCTGGTAGAAGAAAAAGTAGTTGCCGGGCTGAAGCCACTGCTGGCTGCTTAGTCGCGGTCATACTCGTAGGCTTCTAGGGAGTTGGTGGCCTCGGAGTCAGAACCTACAAGGATCGAGGAAAGTCGGGTCACTATCTGGAGGACAGCATGAAAAGACAGAAACCTTAAAGACAGAAACCCTAGGCCGACGTTCACGAAAGGGGGAAATCACCCGAGCAGAAAATGCCCAGATTCCTCGATCCAGACTCTAATGGAGGTTTTCGTCTACTAAATTACGTGTAAAATAGAGGACAAAAGAACAAGAAATAAACAGAAATCTGAAATTATGCAAAAGAAACTTACTGCGAGACATGGTGGAATGTAGAACGGAAAAACTTTGAATCTGAGAGGATGAGCAATCGGGGTTCACTTCGCGGCAGTAGGAACAACGGCGAAATTAGCAAACGAAGTAGTTGACAGCGATTCTGGGAACGAAGGAAGCCTTGTGGAGGTTTTTCTTTTGTGCAATAGGAGTGTTTGAAATGTTTGCAAGAAGTGTGAGAAATGCCCGGATGCCAAGGTTTTATACCCCAGGCGGTGACGTCAGCATGAGCGATGGTTGCAGACCTACCGCGTAGCCCACTAACCTACGCCCGTAGCCATCATGGCGCCTTGGGAATACGCAAAGATTCCAAAACAACGGAGCCCGAGGCAGCCCAACCGCTCGCCTCATGTGGACCTTACACCTCCCCTCTTCGATGCTTCCTAGTTGGGAGAGTGCAACAGTGGCGATCACGAGCAAAGGTGGTCGACGAAGAGCAGCTTGGCTAGAGAGGATCGCGAGCAAATGTATCCTACTGCGAGTATGAATACTCCCGAGAAGGAAGTAGGGGGCCACTGAAGAGCCAGGCCCGGAGAGCCGGCCCTAGTCCCAAGCCCAAGTCATAAAGTGGGCTAAGACCCATCACATAGCAAGCAGGCCCGCATCACACGGGCGACCAAGACAACCCATCAGAGGGCAGACGAGCAGAGTTCATCCGAGACGGTCAGAGTACAACGAGCAGGTTGGTTCTCCTCGTCAAGACCCCGGGGTGAAGTTAAGACGTGACCACGTGGAATAACGTCATTTGATGGACATGCCCGACGGTTACGCCCACCATGCTAGCATTTATGCCCACTAAGCTGGCATTCATTACCACGATTGGCCGTTACGACCGTTACCATTCCCACCATGATGAGCAATCAATACCGACCCTATAAAAGCCTTGGATCAATTCCAAGGAAAGGTACAAAAACTCTTACTAGCAATTACACTCTGCCAATTTGTGATCCGAGCTGAATACTTACTCTCACACCGGAGTGTTCTTGCGGGGCTAGTCCCTGCATTCACCTAGTGTTTCTCACTTTTTGGCAGGTCACAGCATAGTCCAGATATCTGAAGTTGGACTCGGCGCAGCCCAACACATTATGTGTAACATCAATGGTAAAAATAATATTTCAGAAAAGAAAGATTAGAAAGAAAAATAATTTAAAACAACGCAAGAAACCAAGATGAACTCTTTTTAAAAAACAAGAGAGTATATTTTAGACGAAAGAAGCATTTGAAGCAATGCCAAAAAGGGTTGGCTTGAATAGGACTTTGGTCCCTTAACAAAGAAGTTTCTGACTTCAAGGCTTTGTGTATGCAAAAAATATTCTTAATAAAGGTTCCCAATTTTAATACATGATTGTACCTTAGAAATTAGTAATTTTATTTAAAGAGGATTAGGAACAAAAAGAAAATGTGAAACAACAAAAGGGAACCTATGCTCAAAGTAAGGGTAGAAGCCACATTGACATCATTTTTTTCAGTACACACAATTTATCCATTAAAGATGACTGTACAATACAGGAGTTACCAGCAGTTTTTAAGAATATGTGAGAAGAAAGAAAAGATTTGATGAGAAAAGACAAGCAAAAAGAATGAAATTAAAAAGACTTGAAGAAGAAGAGAAAACGTGAGATCAGAAAATTTTCTCTCTTTTTTCCCATCAATGAAGGGAAAGGCCCATTCATTCATACAGATCTTGTTAGGTATTCTTCAATAAAAGCCAACATGGAAATCAGTGCCCTGTTTCCTGGCCCCCCTTCCCCCACCCTCTCCCCTTACCTCCATACCTGCAACCTTTCAAAACAAACAACTACCCAAAGAACCTCAGTACTATGTCACGTAGTGAAAGAAGAAAAAAAAAAAAAAAACTGTCTTTGAGCTTTCAAAGATTTACAGAAAATTGGACAGGGGATTTAGACTGATGGAGAGATCATGGGTTTGTCACACGTGTCGAGTTGATTTAGGATTTAGGTCTGTTTGGACCGTTTAGGGGAAGTGATCGTACGGCTGGTAGCCGTTTGGGTAATGGTCATAGTCATGGGTGAGTGTGACAGGTAAAGGTCAGGTCAAGTCAAGTCGGGAGGGAGTCTGATAAGATCATTAGTCTATGTCAAATGTCTCCCACATGCATTCATTGTATTGTCAAATCAATGGAATTCAAAAATGACCCCAACACACGTCCTATATAGGAAAAATATTACCCCTCCCGCCCCAAAAATTAGTCTTCATATTCAATACTACTAACTCCATCTCAAAATAATAATTGTTTTAATAATTTATATATATATATATTACTCCCTCCGTCCCTAAATTATTATCTGGGTTAATTTGACACACAAATTAAGAAAACTCAATTAATTTAATTATTAATATTGGAATAGTATTAAAAAGTGTGTTGTTTTCTTTAATGCCCATGTGTATGTGGCCCATAATTAAAGTATGAAGAAAAAGTAAGGGTAAAATAGTAAAAGTGATGTTCTAAAAAGGAAAGTTTCAAACAAGACAATTATTTTGGGACGGACCAAAAAGGAAAGGAAGACAATAATTTAGGGACGGAGGGAGTAAAAATTTTTTAAAAAAATTAATTTTTTTTATTTAAGTTTAATTATTGTAGGAGTACTTTTTTTTTTCTTCTTACTAACCCTCTTTAATGAGAGTAATAAATAAAGACAATTTTGACAAGATATGTACAAATGTTTCTTAAAATCCTATAATGACAATTATTTTAAAACAAAAAAACTTTGCTAAAACGACAATTATTTTAGTATGGAGGTAATACTATACATGAAGTTTAAAAATTGTTTGATTTTATATTATTCTTCCGTCCTTAAATTATTGTCTTTTTTTTTTTTGTCTGTCCTAAAATAATTGTCTTGTTTGAAAGTTTTCTTTTTAAGATAACACTTATATTATTTTACCCTTATTTTTTCTTCTTACTTTAATTATGAACCACATATGAACCATATGCATGTGGGCATTAATGAAAACTATACACTATACTAATATTAATAATTAAATTAATTAATTTTTTTTAATTCGTATGCCGGGTCAAACAAGACAAAAGTTTGAGAACGGAGGGAGTAGTAATTCTTTTATTGTCTTTAAATTTAAATTTATCGCTAGTGATAGTTAATAGTAGAATTCTTTTTTTTTTTTTTTTTTATGTTGTAGAGGGAAGTGAAAAGGAATCAAAATGGGCAACCCCTTACGGACGAATTAATAGAATTCACTTACAGTACATTTTTATTTCACAAATAAAAAGGCACTGTAAACAATAGATTTGAAAAGATTTTCCAAAAAATGAAAATGAAACGATTATCTTAGAATATTTTTTTAAAAATAGTTGACAGTAATATTTAATGAAGTCAACTTTTTTTAATAGCCTAAAGATCAGCTTCTTTAATATTTATACAAAAAAAAAAGAAAATAAAAAATTTATTTTTGGACGAAAGAAATAGTTGTTAGAATGCATTAGGGGGGGCTTTGCATTTTAGTGACTTGATTTTCAAGTTTTATATTATTTACTTTTCTTAATCAGCCTATTCTAAATGTTTTATTATAAAATTAAAATTTAAATAAATAACTTTAATCCAAAGGACTCCGTTCTAACCGACCATTTTGTATCAGTTAATACAATTATTTGGAGGATTTAATGATTTGGGTATAATTAACTATTAGTTGAGAGTAAAATTTGCTGCCACCCTTATGGTTTGGCCTAATCACGCTTCCAGTCCTTATGCTTTGGCTATGTCCAACTGACATCCCTTTTGTTACATTCGGTTAGTCTTTTTCGTTATATAAGGGGTACATCCGTCTTTTCGACTCTTTTTGCCTTCAAATATCTTAGAGAGGTCACAAATTCTCTGAGTGCCTTAATAATTGTTGAATGTTATTAGAGTTGTGAACGACCTCAGCCTTCAGCTGGACACGTGGCAGACATCGCGGCTTCATAGGCTCCAGCTGGACAAGCGCCGAGGTGACATACTCCCACCTCGAACATGACGACCTAGAAAGTACTATACGACAGGTCGCCCATCTCACCAGTATACTCTCTCAGCACGCCGACACAGGGACCCACAGTACGACCTGGGGACATCCCAGGTCGACCTCACCAAACATCAAGCGATCTGGCGCATGCCAGGCCGACCTTGATCGCAACAGGCGACCTGGCGCATGCCAGGCCAACCTTGATTACATCGAGCGACCTGAAGCATCCAGGCTGACCTCGATATAGTCCATTACTGAAATTGTTTCTCAAACTGGGAAGAGTCCTACAATAACTCTACATATCAGTCCTAAGCATATAAGGAAACATTTCGAATCCAACCAGGATTATGATACATCTCTCTATAAAAAGCACCTCCTCAACAGGCCTCATACGGTACATGCAAATTACTTGCTTACATACTTTCTTAGCTTTACCTCTCCTACGAAGTATTGCTAATTCTCACGCCTGAGGGTTATTGCTGGGACAACCCAACTCCCCTTACGGTGTTCTTTGTTGATCATAGGTTTCAAGCAGTTTATACTTCAAGGACAATCCCTGCAATGTAAGCCGGAATCCTACCTAGACTACACACGTGGACCAGACACGTTCACACAATCTTTTTTGGCGTGATCAAGTTGCTAAACAAGCCCAATAAAAGATTAAATTAGTTCTTAATTATTTTAATTTTAATTTTTAAATTTTGACGATTCCTCTTCTTCATTCTCATTCATATATCCGATTGCCAGCCTTCTCTAGCTATGGCATTGATCGTGCCCCATAGCTGATAGCAGCTCCTCACGTTAAATATAAAAAACTTAATGTAATATAATAATCCTAAACCTAGATTTTGAATTTCATGATGATCACAATAGCATACAAATAATCTTAAATAAAACACTTGAAGACATGCTACTTGATTCAAGTAACTTGCTATTGATCTAATATTTGCAGACTGCAGTATAATAACTAAAGAAGACATGCTACTTGATTCTAGTAACTTGCTATTGATTCGATATCTGTACTATAATAGCCAAAGAAGAGATGAAATACGGTTTCTCATTTTGGCTCAAAACCTTAATAAGTTGATTTTTGTGATAGACCTGATGAGTTGATTTTCGTGATAGATAAATATGATCGGTATTGCATCTGATTTTATAGACAAAGGAAAGACAAGATTCCTAGTAGGGTTTTAATCTCAGAGTTTAATTAGGAAACTAACCTATTTTACAAACCAATATTTAATGTAATTTAGGAATCCTAAACTAACCTTGATTATCACTACTGACCAAATAAAGAAATTTCTTGACCTGCAAGAAATTAACCTTACTCTTAACACGTTACTTTCATGAAAGTTTGATTTTTCTTATTACTAAAATTTAAATAAATTCCTAAAGCTAATGGTTTGCTATATAAAAAGATAGGGAGGGTAGACTACATAATTCGTCCTACACTAAAATTCTAAAACATATACAACCAGAACCAAAACTTCGATTATGAATGGAAAATTTAACCGTTAAAGTACTCTAATCCCGTTGAGATACAACTATAACCAAAACTTCAATTATGAACGCAAATTTTAACCGTTAAATTAACTACTATCATCTTGTTGAGATACAACTATAACCAAAACTTCAATTATGAATGCAAATTTTAACCGTTAAACTACTATCATCCCGTTGAGATACATGCAACTGTACCCAAAACTTCAATTATGAACGCAAATTTTAACCGTTAAACTACTATCATCCCGTTGAGATACAACCATAACCAAAACTTCAATTATAATCGCAAATTTAACAGTTAAACTACTATCATCCAGTTGAGATACAACCATAACCAAAACTTCAATTATGAACGCAAATTTTAACGGTTAAACAACTATCATCCCGTTGAGATACAACAACGATAACCAAAACTTCAATTATGAACTCAAATTTTAACAATAGTCCTTCTGTTCTTTTTCGTTAAAATTTTCCGTTACATGGCTTACATGATGGTCACTTGACCAAATTTTTATGGGCTAAAATTGAAACTCACTTCTTAGCACGGTTGTTACCAAACAAGCCTATACCGACCAAGCGAAAAACATTTCTACTTGACCTTCTAATAATTAGGTCTAAACAAATTAAAATGACTTTTATTACTTTCCTAGAATTAGATGATAACTTCAAAATCTAAAGACTTAATATTTTTTGTTTATTTAGAAAAGTTAGAATGAAAATTTGGTTTAAGTAAGCTCAACAAGCGAAACATAATCTTGTAGAATTGGATATTCGGATTTTTCAACAGTCTATTAAATTTTGTGTATATTTGAATAAAAGATCAAAAACAAATATATTTGAATCGATATATATATATTTTTTGTGAGTGCGTAGGCACATTTACATATATAACCTTGAATTTTGATAACGTTATTATAAAAAATTAATCATTAATACTCTAAATAAGTTTTAATTTTCTTTCTCCATAACTATTACTCCCTCAGTTCCAGGCAAAGAGTCCAGTTTTGACTTTTTTTGGTCAACTTAGTTGAAGTTTGATCGATAATTAACATAAATTTAGTGATTTTTACAAAGTTTCGAAAGTTGCAATCCATAGTATTTTTAAAATAGTTTTTAATTAATAAAATTTTATTTCCTAAAGCATAAGTAAAATGTGTAAAATTTTGATTTGATTCAGTTACATGTTAACTTTAAAAAAAAAAAAAATAAACTCTTTGACTGGAACGTAGGGACTAATTAATAGAAGGACGCTTGTAATTTTTTAGTAACCAACTCTAACTTTCTCATCAAATCAAAGAAGGTACCTAATCATGTCGGGGGGATGGGGGTGGGGGTTGAGAATTGGCATTTTGCATAATTTCTAAATTACTGTTCAGTTTAACTTTTTTGAAACAAAACGATTGTTTTTCAAATGCCAATTTAACGTTTAATTTTTAATTTTTATTTTTAAATTATAAAATACATAATTTTTAGTACCAAAAAAGTGTTGTGAATTAAATGTTTTATAATTTTGAAAAAATAAAAAATATATATACGTCAAATTTTCATTAGAAAAACAGACGTTTGACTCAAAATGAACAATAATTTAGGAACAAAGGGTTTAATTTTTAAAATTCTATCCAATGCAATCGTGCTCCATCCTTCAACCATTTTCAATCAGAGAAATTGCACAAAAAGTTGAATCACTTTTTACAATGTTTACCAAATAAGAATCATATTCTCAAAAACAAAATCAATTAAGATCCTCCAAATTTCTTCTAAATTAGTCAAATAAAAAAAGTCAAAATGAAACTAGGGGGAGTTCACCTAGCTAGATAGACAAATAGTCAATGATGGTCGTGGTCAGCCTTCTGTAGCAAGATTTATTTATGATTGTATAACATGTTGAGGCAATCTTATAAAGTCTACAGTTTCAATCACTCTACCATCAGCTGGCTTCCTTAACAAACACTGCCTCTAATAATGGACTGTGTGTTTCAGTTGACATGGGCACTCTTCAATATGCAGAAAGATATATACTTATCACCTTAGTGACCTGCACGTAGTGTATCTAGTGGATGACTTTCTTTTTTACTTTTCTTTTTCCCTAGTTATCCCTCAAACAAAAGGCAAATGAAAGAAGACAATATGTGTGGTGTGTGTGCGCGTGAGAGAGAGTGAGAGAGACAGAGTGAGAGTGTAACAGATGGCTCTAACTAATAGCCCGTTTGGTCGAGCATTTTGGCCAAAACGCAGGGATAAAACGCAGCTTATTTGCAAAAAATGTGTTTCAATACTGCGGCAGAAAACGCAGCGTTTTCAAAACGCAGCTGCGTTTTAAAACGCTGGAATTCCTAGCTTTTTCCCAAAACGCAGGTTTTAAAACGCTCCTAGGGAAAAAAAGCTGCGTATTGAAGAGATATCCCAAACGTATTTATAAGGAAAGACCTCCGCTTTAAAACACTGTGTTTTTTAATACGCTGCGTTTTTAAAACACTGCATTTTGTAAACGCTGTACCAAACAGGCTCTAAATTGGGATCTGAAAAATAAAACTAATGCCTAACTCAATCAGTTTTATAATTATTCAACTTTTTATTTATTTAAAATATACTCATCTAGTCTTTTGAGATGTAAAGGTATTAATTAGTTTTTCATATTTTAAATTTTCTACTATTCATATTTCAATTTGATAACATTGTTAATCTATTAATCTTTGTTGTCATATAATTGATCTTAGATATGATGTTAAAAATTTTAATTTTGAAAAACATTTTTTGACCGGAGCAACCGTTACAGGTAGTGTCACAGAACGAAAGTCGTTATTGTTCGGAAGTTAGAACGTTTAGTTGATTTGAACATTTTTTTTCTCACAAATTTCCAAACGATCGAAACTTTTTAATTTTTTTACTAGCTAGCCATTTTAACTTAATAAAGTAACAAGAATGGTTTCCTTTTTTCAAGGCTTAATAAAGTTGAAAGAATATGTTATTAACTGAAAAAAATATATAGTTACTATATATAAGGTCTCTTAATTATCTCTCTCTATATAATTATATATTGGGGCCTAAAATTATGGAGGTCTAAAGGCAAGTGACTCAATTAGAGCCGCCCTTGAGAGAGAGAGAGAGAGAGAGAGAGAGAGAGAGAGAGAGAGTCTCATTGACACTCAAGTTAGTGTTAGCTCAACTCATGATGTTAGGGTTGGTCAAAATCTACATGATGGAATGGAAGTCAATAGAGATTGCTTAGGCTCGATCAACAGAGGCGACATAACGACCAACCACATAGTGGCCCAACCACGTATCACATAATCACATATTCACATAGCTATTATGGTCATGCAATCTTCAAATCGTAATCTTTTTTTTTATAGATATTTTCCCTTAATAATTTTTAGTTGGCTCCTGTTGGCCAGAATTCCTAGATCCACCAATACTAAAAAATGAAAATGAGAAAGTGCACATGGTAAAAGTAATGTCCTAAAAAGAAAAGTTTAATTATTCTGAAATAGACAAAAAAGAAAAGAAAAATAATAATTTAGGAACGGAGAGAGTATAATGAACGTACTATGAGTTTCTATTTTGGAACGAGGAAGTCTTTCTTTTTTTCTTTTTCTTTTTTTTATGATCCAAACAATAAAAATGAGAAATAAAGCCAAATTCTAACTCGAAACATTTAGAGTTTTCAAACAAACCAGCATAAATAGATAGGTTGGTGTATGAGTAGGTTTCTATCAGTAGACTCTATTCCATCTTTAGACATGCTTTTAAGCAAAGTATGCTTATGCATTTCTATGAGCAAACTTATACTTTAAAGCCAAATCTGCCTATGTGTTCTTTCTACAAAGCGTGCTGATGAAGAGTCTTCGATGTATGCTGCCACTTGATCCTACATGAACTCTTTTTTTTTTTTTTGTCCTTATCCTTCGTATCGACGTTAGAAAAGCTTTGCCCAAGTCTTCGCATGGGTCTTCAAAAGCATTTTCCTTTTTTAGGAAACAATTTAGAAAGGACATCATCTACAACAAAGGTTCCCTATGCCATTTTCAGTAAACTATCCATACAATTAATTTGCAACAGTTTACCGGCTCATGTTGATGAATGTCAAAGAGCTCAACCAATGAGATTCAACTGCAACATCTATGCATTTAATGCATTCAAATTCAAATCAAAGTAGTTGAATCAGACACGCTCTTCAACGACTTTAAAGATCCTTACTATATAAAGTTGCACTTAGAGACATTATTGAAGAGCTTAAGCATACAGTCCAGATCTCTCTCAAGAACAAACTTTCTTACATTTCATTTGCTCCTGTTGCAAGGCTGGTTGTTAATTTCTAACCTATACATATGACAAAGACTTTAAGTTGTTCTAAATGGACGTGAAAAATGCATTTTTAAATGGTGATTTGCAAGAACAAGTGTTTGTTGAGCAACCACCAGGTTTCTTGGACAGTTCAAAGTCTACTTATGTATATAAGCTGAAGAAAGCTCTTTATGGGACTAAACCAACTCCTAGAGCTTGGTATGAAACTCTATCCAAGTTCTTAATTAGACAAGGATTTGAGAGAGAAAAAATTGATAATATATTATTTATCATGAAACATTAGGGTTACTCATTATTGGTTCGAATATATGTTGATGATATTATATTTGGTTCCACAAATGATGCCTTGTGCAAAAGAGATTTAAAAAGCTCATGTAAAACATATTCTAGATGAGCATGATGGGAAATCAAATTGACATTCTTTCTTGGTTTCGAAATCAAGCAAGACTATTGGTAAGATGCTTTACTTACAACCGATAGGTCGTGGGTTCGAGTCACCATGGGTAAGTGGGGAACCACTATTGATCCTCTTTTGAAAAGAAGAAAAAAAAAAAAGAAGCAAAACCGTGAATGAATATTCATAAATCAAGCGAAGTACACTAAGGATTTTATCAAGAAGTTTGTAACACCACTAAGGCTATTAACTGTCATCTTGACTTCAATTTATCCTTGAATGAGATGTGTCTCACATTTGAAGATATCTGTGCTCTGACAGGCATGTCAATCGGCGATCTTGTCGTAATACCAATATTGAGAAAACCCCCTTGGTGTTCATCTAAGAGTTGCTTGGTTTTACCACTCGAGAGGCCCGTGGCCTATTACTTGGTCGACTCTTCAACCTAACTCAGTTCCTGAGACTCTTCGCTTATTACCAACCCGATGATACATATTTAGAACACCGGCAAATGGCCCTCTTCTTCTGTATTTTTGGAAAATTCTTCCTAATTAACCTTGACGATTATGTTGATGTGCGGGTCTTGGATGTCGTCCTACATGTCAGGGGACGAGTGGGCAATATGATTCCTCTTATTCTAGTAGAGACCCCTTTTGGCCTGGACATTTATGCAAATGGGGAGGAATGGTTTCCTTCTGGCATCCCCATTCTCTTGCATATGTGGCTTAAAGAACGCTTTATAAGGGTTATTTCTCCAATTCGTGGCACGAGATATCATCCAATCAATTATGCCCAAAGGGGTCACCAACATGATTATTTGGTGACTAAAAAAGATTGGGTGGAGTACTGCTTGTGTGTCCCTTCCTTTGATATTGTATGGGTTGTACCCCATTGGAGAATTCGGTGAATCATACCAGGGACTCATCGATTTGCACAGGTCATAATTGCAGGGCTCCGCACTGTGACCTTTTAATATGTTTCCTGAGTGATGAGGCAGTTTGGACTGGAGCAAAGGCTGCCTGATACCGATCTTTCTAAGTTCGAGACAAGCGAGCTCACTGGTGACCTCTATAGGGACCTCCGAGGGTGGTGGAGTCACTAGATAGGGTCGCGTACTTTTCTTTCTTTAGATCACATCCCTTTGGTGAATATCTGTCTTCCCATCAATTATCTAGCATGGCAGGTCCCACATGCGATAGAGCATTCATTGTATTAGACTTACCCTGGAGTGTCTGCTTGGCAAAATCGTGACAAATGGAGCAAACGCTCGTTTGCTGGAGATGGGTGAATACGTGGAGGACTTTGGTTTAGAGATTTATGCAAGGGATCCTTAGTGACTTCAGCACAGTCAGAGGAGCATATTTCGTGGCCCGCAGAGATCCGACGGAGCTAAGACTAGTAGTGGCGGTGAGAACAAAAGAAGGACCGCTAATGAAAGCGAGGGAAGTTTGAGAGGCTGGCATGGTGAACTTCGGAGGAGATAGAGTGTAATGAGGATTTATGTAGCCAAACCGGGGACTTTATTATAAATTAAAGTGTTTTATTATTATGTGAGTAGTGGTTTTTCCCTTGTGTGATCAAAACAACATGACAGGGGGAGCCAAAGTATTATAAAATGTGTATGTAAACGACCGAACCCGAAGGCTGTCTACGTATCTCATGAAGAGAATCAAGTTGAGTCGTAGTTCAACCAAGATTTGCGATAAACAGAGATTTTCATTTCTTTTCTCCAATATTTTATTACTCTTATATCTTTTTTTGAACTCTAATTTTTGCCTAGGACGCCCTTTTGGGTTTTCAAACTACTGAGTTATTTTTAGAAGAGGGAGAAAAGTATTTACAAATACAAGTGAAACTGAACACACAATAACTGAGCTAGAAACTATACGTAGTACTTCTTGAGCTTGTCCATGTTGAAGGGGTGAATGAGATCTTCTCCATTTTCTTTGGTAAGGAAGACTACTCCACCTGATTGTATGAGCCTTACTACGTACAGTCCCATCCTTGGTGATTTCCACTTTCTAAAGCTGTCAATGTAGCTAGGCTGCTTTTCTCGGAGAACTCGGGTGTGACCCATTTGTTGAAAGATAAAGCAATCCTCTTCTGCTATGCTCGTGTGTGTTCTAAAGCCAACAACCTCCTTTCATCTAAGAGTGCCAGTTCATCATATCAATGCCTAAGCCAATCAGCTTCAGCCACCTCAGCTTTTATCATCACCCTCAAGGAAGGGATTTCAACTTCAATAAGCAGTACAGCCTCCTGCCATAGGCGAGAGAAAATGGGGTAGCCCCAGTAAGCGTACGAACAGAAGTACGGTAGCCCCAGAGTGCCAACGAAATTTTTTTGGGCCAGTCTCTCCCTGTATCTTTTTAAATGATATTTTCCAATGTCTTGTTGACTGCTTCTATAGTGCCTTTGGCCTGCAGCCTGTAGGGCGAAGATTTGTGCTGTTGTACTCTGAACTCATTCAGTACCCGGTTGACTTCTCCCTCAAAGTACGTACCATTGTCTGATTATCTTAAAGGGTACCCCAAATTGGTAAATGATGTTTGTCTTGATAAATTCTGCAACCTTCTTGGCGTTCAGAACTTTGTATGTAGCGGCCTCAACCCACTTTTGAAGTAGTCGACGGCAACCAGAACATACTCATGGTCGTTTGGTCCTTTTGGGTGTACTTGCCCTATGACGTCAATTCCCCATGTTGAGAAAGGCCAAGATACTATAGAATTATATAACATCTGAGGAGGCAGATATTGCAGGTTGGCAAACCTCTGACATTTATCTCAACGACGCACCCATCTGATGCAGTTAGTTTCCATTGTACTCCAATAATAACCCTGCCAGATTACTTTCTTTGAGAGCATATGCCCATTCATGTACGGACCACAAGTATTGCCGTGCAGCTGAGCAAAGCTGATCCATGACTTGCTCAGCTTTTACTTGATTGATGCAAAGGAGATTAAGTCCTTGATAATGCCTTTTGTATAGATTGTCACTATTGATTACAAATGGGGAAGCCCATCTTCGTAAGGCAGTCCTGCCTTTTGTCTTAGTGTTAGGTGGATACTTACCCCTCTTTAGCAAATTCCAAACATATAGGTACCAAGGCCCATCGACTCTTTCTTGGTCCTTCTCAATGGTAAAATAGAATGTTGGCATGTGTTTTGTCCCTATGACAAAGGGTTGGACATTGAACTCGGTGGGGATTTCAACCAGTGAATATGCCAGAGTTTCTAGAGCGTCCGCGAAGCAATATCTATCTTGAGGGAGATAGTGAAATGAAATAGACTTAAATTTCTCTGCCAATGCTGTCAAGAAGGCATGTCACAACTTCAGTCTAGCATCCTGCATCTTCCATTTTCTTTCAACCTAATTTATGATCAAAGTTGAATCATAGTATACTTCCAATTCTTCGGAGCCCATTTTCAAGGCTTCCTCCAATCCAGCTATAAATGCTTCATACTCAATGGTATTGTTGGAACATTTAAATTCTAGCTGTATGGCCGACGGTGTATGTGTATCCAAGGGATCGATCAACAGTATTCCTATACCGTATCCTCTTTTATTGGCGGCTCCATTAAAGAAGAGTTTTCATATGTCGGCACTGTCTGTAATTTCAAGAACCCCTTCATCAAGAAAATCTGGTTCTTCAAACTCTTCTGCTTCTATCGGCATATCTTCCAATTTGTCGGCTATCACCCTTCCTTTGATTGACCTGCCCATTGCATAAGTCATATCGAACTCATTTAGCAAGAAAGACCACTTGGCAAGCCTGCTTGAAAGAGATGGCTTTTTAAATATGTATTTGATCGGATCCATCTTCGAGATCACCTTGACAAGAAATATTTGCAAGTAGATCTTGAGTCTCTGCATCACCCATACTAGACCTATGCAACTCTTCTCCAGTGCAGAGTAGTTCAACTCGCTGCCCTGCAACTTTCACAAAGTAGATGGTGTTCTCAGCGTGAGAGTCATTTTTTTCTTGTGCTAACATGGCTCCAACTGCGGTGTCTGTGATGGTAAGGTATAACAATAGGCGTTTCAGTTTATGAGAAGAAGCTAGAACTCGCGGACTAGTTAGGTACTCCTTCACCTTCTCAAACGCTAGTTGGTACTTTTCATCCCATTCCCTATCTGTGTCCTTCTTGAGAAGCTTGAACAGAGGTTCGCACATGGATGTCAGCTGCTGAATGAAGCAACTTATATACTGTAATCGGCCCAAGAAGCCTTTGACTTCACTTGGAGTTGTTGGTTGTGGCATATCTATGATAGCTTTGACCTTTGTAGGATCCACTTCAATTCCATTGTCGGTTACCATGAATCCCAAGACTTTTCCTTGGGTGACCCCGAATGTACACTTGGTAGGGTTGATCTTTATTTGGTACTTGCGCAATCTCTCAAAGAACTTGCGAAGATCTCTTTAGTGAGCACCGTCTGCATCCACTGAATGAATAATCATATCATCCACATACACTTCTATTTCTTAGTGAATCATGTCGTGAAAGAGCGCAGTAGCCGCCCATACACTTCTATTTCTTTGTGAATCATGTCGTGATAGAGCGTAGTAGCATTCCTTTGGTATGTAGCCCTAACATTTTTCAATCCGAAAGGCATGACTATGTAACGATAGGTTCCCCAAGGGGTGATGAAGGAACTTTTCTCCTGATTCTCTTCTGCCATCTTAATCTAAATGTAACTGTGCATTCCATCCACAAAAGACCGTATCTTATGTAAACCTACAACATCTATCAAAATGTCAATGTTGGGTAGAGGAAAGTCATCCTTCGGAGATGCTTTGTTGAGATCTCAAAAATCCACACAAATTCAAACCTTACCATTCGACTTCGACACAATCACGATATTGGATAGCCATATCGGGTATCGCACTACTTTGATGAATTTGACTTTTAACTACTTGATGATTTCTTCCTTGACTTGCAGGGACCATTCAGGCTTGATTCTGCAGAGCTTCTCCTTCACCGACTTGGCGTCGGGGTACCGTGAAATCCGATGTTCAACAATCGTTGGATCCAAAAACCAGGCATATCTTCATAAGACCAAGCAAACACATCCTGAAATTCTATCAACAGGCTGATCAATTTGCTTTTTCTTCATCTTGCATGTAGCTTCCAATCTTGACTTTTCTGATATCATTATTCAGCCCCAGATTGATTGTGGAAAAGTCTTCTTGTAGAGCTTCCAATCGGCGCTACCCTCGTTGTTTGATCATTTTAGTTAATTCAATTAAGAAGGCGTTTTCTTTTGGATCCCCATTATTAATTGATTTATTATTAAGAGAATGATTTATCATGTTATCAGTTAATTCATCTTTTAACATTTTGGCAACCAAGGAGTACAGAGAAACACTTGCATTATTATAAATGGAAGGAAGGGTTACAAGGTTGACTACCTCGTCGAGGTCCTCACATGTGAGATCCTCGATTTTGGCGTCGATTTAGAACCGATTGATGACAAATTCTTAACTAAAGGGGAAGAATGGGGTAAGGTGAAACGTTCCACCAGGTCCTTGACCTTCAATAGCAGTCCTGTAATAGTGTACCAGTTTTGAAGTGGATTGTATGACACTGTCTTAAACTCTACTACTAAGTCGTTAGTGCTATCTGCTACTCCGTCGATTAATCCTAAAAAACTGTCTCCCATGAAGTCTTCTCCGAATAGGGCCAGTGCGAAATCTTCTTGATCAACAGTCCATGTGTTCTCGACTGTCACTACCTTGTAAGAGGTGTTACGCGGGTCGACAATCACTTTTTTTTATTTCTTCCACAATGAGGTTGATGTCGTTGAAGATCTCCCATCCAGGGTGCATCTTTCTACTATTGTCCATCCATGGCTTAGGGACAATGAGGTACCACGGTTTCTCCATGCTTGATAATATATCCATTTAAGGTCTTTCTGTACGAGTTCATGGGAGGTGCCGTGTAAGGCTCATTTTTTTGAACTGCTCTGTTTCTCTTGCCCTTCTCTTTCCATTACTGCTGCTACTTTTGCAGGTATTGGATTGTATCCCAACCCAAAAGGTGGTATGCACTCTTTGATGTCATCTTGTACTAGATTAATTCTACCTTACTGACTCTTGCCTAGCCCATGTCCTGGCATGATGCCTATATTGTGGATCATGCAATAAGGGATTATCTCTCTAAGTTCCACAACTTTCTTGTTATTGACACTCATTTCTCCTATGTGTTGGATTGTATTCACCCTCGCCTGAGGGATTACTTCAAATATGTTCAAAAAGATGCCAATGTCATCGTGCTTGATTTTGAGAATAGGAACATCCCCTTTCTCTTTTGATTCCATGAGTTTGTCTGCCATGATGATAACTATATGATCCTCGTGGATGAACTTCACAAATTAATGGAGTGATGAAGTTACCCCTTTCACATCATGAATCCACGAACAGTCTAATAGTAGACTAAAAGTTGAAAGAATATCCAACACTTAGAACTCGATGGGTATTTCTAACGGGCCAATGGTTAGCATAAGCGTTACCACCCCGAGCACACATCGACTGGTGTTATCATAGGCTCGTACTAATTGCGATGATGGAGCTAGGTCTGAAATCTTCGTTCCTAGCTTGGCTAACGTTGCTGTTGGACAGACATTCAGAGATGAACCGTTGTCGATTAAAACCATCGGTACCCTCTTTTCTTGAACACCAACTGTGATATGTAGTGTTGACATTGTCGATACCTCCCTTTGGTTAATCAAGGTCAGTGGACATGAGAACGCTCCCAAAATGGATGTTTCTAATCATCTGAGTCAGCTCATCGGGAGAGGTCCCGATAGGAATGATAGCTTGACTCAATGACTTTGCAAGACTATCACGGTGGGTCTTGGAAGAACAAAGGAGACCCCAAATAGAAATATTGGCTTAGGTCTTCTTCATCTGATTGAGGAGAGTGTCTTTGATGTCTTTAGACCCAGTATCTTTGGTGCTGGTGTCAACTTCTTTATCTTTCCCTGACGGACCACCCATATCCTGAGCTGCTTGGTATGCACGACAAGATCGAGTGAGATGAGAGACATCGCCTTCTATCCATGAGGCTTTTTCAATGTTGTTGACTTCTGCTTGGGAAGTATCCCGGGCACTGGACAAAATGTCGCTCCAAGAGAGCATGTTGCTTTCGAAATTCTCCTCCTTTGAAGACAAAGGGATTAAGAGGTAAGACAATGGAGCATTGCTGACTTCAAACTCGGTGGAGGAATTTTCCACTTCTGTTTCAGACTGGATGGCATTGACGTAATTAGCTGGCAAAGGATTGTTTTAACACATTAGGCATAGGGTATGGTTTCTCAATGATTTTGTCCTTGATCAGGTTTTGTATTGCTCACTGAAGTGAGAAGCATTTTTCAGTGAGATGCCCACTAGACTGATGATATTCACAATACTTCGCACGGTCCCAGGTGGTAGGCTATAGATTGGGAGGTCTGTAATCTTCGATAGATTTGAGGACTTCTTATGTTTTCAGCCCCCGAAAAATCAATGACATGGGAGCGTGCAACTCATCAAAATACCTATCATTTCTGCGAAAATTATTTCTTGCACCTCTATTATTGTTGTTCCCCAATGCATTTACAAACCCATCAGGTGAATAATTGAAAGACATATTTCCATAATTTTGAGCAGATGGTACAACTGGCAAAGCCATCATTGGAACATTCTGTAACATATTTACAACAGGTGTAGACGTTGCCGATGCCTTTCCTTTGGAGTATCGAAATGGTCTTGGAGGGGGATCAATCTTGATCTATCCTGTACAGATTTTTGTATCAATACGAAACCCGACATCTAAGATTGCAGAGAAATTAGCATAAGGAAGGTAACGCATACGATCCAAATAAATAGGCTGAAGGTTTTTAAAAAAGATCCTGACTTGTTCAGCTGGGTCAGGCCTATCAAGGGATTGGGAAATCTTCTTTCCCCACCTATCGGCATACTCAGAAAATGTCTCTTTCTCCCTCTGGGTGCAAGAATCAAAATCTCTCCTATACTTTTCCCAATTACTGTTGTCCTTGTACCTCTTCTGAAACTCATCAGCGAGTTTATCCCAGGTAGCAATCATAGTACTATCAATAGACATCAACCATTGTTTAGCGGTCCTAATTAATGTTAAGTGAAAATTAGAGGCCATTACTTCGAAGCTTGCCTTTCTCAGCTGCATAGCATGGGCGTAAGACCTGAGATGTACAATAGGGCAACCTGTCCCATTGAATTTCTCGATATCAGGAATTTTGAACTTTGGTGGTAAAGTGGCAACAGGCTGCAGTGTCATTATCCGTGCGGTGAATTTTTCTTTGTTCAAGACTTTCGGAACCATATGTTTCAATTCTCTAATTTCTCCTTTGTTTGCAAGTTCAACATCGTTGGTATCAACCGTAGTTATGCCCGGGAACTGGGTAAGGTGGTGCATATTCAGTAAAGGGATAGATTGGTTTGTCCGAAGGTTTAGAGTTGTAACTTTTGGGTTTAAGTGTGGGTTATCCTGAATTGGATTAGTCATGTAAAATGGAAATGCATTTGGATTTGGGAAAGAAATATTAGTAGGAGGAGATGTGGTGTGGTTGTAGGAGGTGTGGTAGTGTTTGGGATTAGAATTGTGGTAGTTTGAGACTGGTGATGGATGTTTGGATTGGAATTTGGTTGAGGAGAAAATGTGTTTGGGTAAGATGGATAAGTGTTTGGATATGGGGGATATGGATATAAGTGTTTGAAGGTGATGGGTCAATAGTTCATGTGGAGACAGGTGTAGTCCTATTATCAGCCCCTTGACTTTGAATAAGGGCTGAATAGTGATCATGGCTTCCATGCTTTGGTCCATCCACTGTTGCATTGCTGGGGTTGGAGCGTATCCTGGAGCCCCTATGTCATGTCTCGCAGAAGTATTCTCTTCTTGATCGGCCATCTGATTCAAACACAAACTTTCTGTACTTGACTCTGAACTCACACTTGAAACTCTTGTCAATCTCCAAGTGCTAGTCCTCCTCTAATTCAAGGCCAGGTTTTTGAAAGGTTGGGGTATGGGTAAGAGTTAGGTTCTGGACGTGTTTCTGAGTACACCACAAGTTTATTGTTCTTTTCCTTTGACTCACATTAAGATGGTTGGATAAGCGACAATGCTTTGTTTTGACTTGTGATCCGTTTCTGGAATAGTGGATTCTCTTGGCAGAATATAGGATCTTCATATTCCACCTATATTTCGACTTTCCAAGATTGGACAGATCTCAGGCGAAGGGCCTATATTCTCTTCAGGATCTATCATCCGAATTGTCTAGGCATATGTCATTGACTTCTTTGTCAATCCTGTGCATTTTGCTTGTTTGTCGACCTTTTAATCACCATGATTCTCTTTTGGGAGAGTATGACTCTATTTTTTTTGGTGTTTACTTCTCAACGTTTTTCTTGGCTGTGATCAATTTGACTCTTTTGTCGGTCGACGACTCTTTTTTGATTTGATTTCTTTTTCCTTTATGCACAGGAATGACAAAGCATGTTTGTGACAACAAGAACCAATCGGTCTTTTGAAGTGTCCTAAAGATCTACATGAATCATGCTTGGCTATGTAGGGTTTGGATGAATTATTTCCCGCGGGACGATCAGTAATCGCATGGAAAGGGATAGTGTCGGCTGAAGGAATGCTGAGCACATGACCTACCTAGTTTCACTTCAATGTGGCTATGCCAGGGTTTGAAGCTTGGTAAAAATTTGAAATAAATGAGTGCGCGTGTGTGTACAGTATCTAAGAGAATCTTTTTACATTTATTCGTAAATGGAAGTGAAACAAGTATGTACAGAATAAGAGGGATAGATGTCCATTTTTTTCTAATTCATGTGACATGGGTTGCGTTTTGTTAGCAGTTGAAATCAGCAGGACAGAAAACACATCCACAGATCGACGGTTTAAAGCCTCGTGGAAAGTGAGGAAAATAAATAGAAAAAATTAGAATTTTATCCTATTTCTATTTATTACATTTGTGTCCTATTTCTCAAAATGAAAAAGACATAATGAAATAATGAATGTACAAATGAATAATGGGCATTACTGCCCGAATAAATGTACAAATAATGAATAAATGAATTTGTACCTGCAGGGGTTAGCATGAACAGAGTACCGAAAAAAATGTATACGCATAAAAGTTTATATGCTACAAAAATAACATTTTTGTCATGTTATGAAACAAACTCGCGATATTTAAATATGTGAGCTTGCAATCATGTATAAAATGAGTCTTACCCTCTTTTTTATTTTTTAAAACAAATGTCCCCAGCAGAGTCGCCACTGTGAGCGCCCCGGATCCGTAAATACGTTTCCTTTTGGGGCCTTTTTCGGTCTTGGACTTCCCTCTGTGATTGGTGATTGAGAAACATGCTAAAAACATATTTATTTTGTAAAATCAGACTCGCCACCCTCATTTATGAAGTAAACGAGAGAAAAACTGAGATTGTGGGTTCGGGGGCCATGTTACGATTTGGGAAGGTTTTACGCACCCAGCTCGCCCTTTCGGTCTCTGCATATTTGCATGCTCGTATTTAATTATCGTGAGTTTGTTATTTTATGTGACTGGAAAAATGTATTATGGAGATTTATATCTCCGTTTATGTATATATGTTTATATACTACAATATATATACTTTAATTTATCGAGTATAATACATGTATTTGTTTATCAAATGTATTGAAATAAATATGTACACATTTTAATATTTAAATGTATTTATTTACATATTTAAAACGGGTAAATAAAGTGTTAGGTCTCAAGGTGCTCAAATAGGCTAGAAGGGGGGGGGGGTGTTGAATAGCCTATGCCCAAATTAAATTTTTTTTTTGATAGTTTTACAAAGTTACTTCACAAGAGAGTTAGAAAATATTTTACAGCGGAATAGAGTGAAGTATAGGACAAGTTCAAGATGGCTGATCTAGATAGGACAAGATCAATTATTTTATGAGATGTTGGAAATTCTGGAAATCACAAGTGCAAGAAGTAGATCGACATGAAATTTAATATGGTTCACACTTATGAATAAGTGCTAAGTCCACAACCAAAGTAGTCAACTTTGGATTTGAAAACGTGTACTAATTTTTCCACTAAAATCTTTACAAGATTGATCTCTAATGTATCGTGTACAAAAAATAGTTGACCAAGTGTTTTCGGGAGAATTGATATATACAAAGATATAATTCTCGTGTACTTGAATGCTAAGGATTGCAATCAATGAAGAGCAATAAAGACTGAACGTCTAAGTTCGGTGCTCTTCAATGAAGGAATTTACAGAATCACTTTAAGCTTTGATTGTACTAGCTGTTTAAGATGAAGATTTAAGAGTTGTTGATTTTTGGAGAGCACATCCATCTTCAATGCTTCAATGGTGTCTTCTATTTATACTGAGGGAAGTTTTTGTAGCTGTTGGAGATCTTCAGCCTTGAGACAATTTGAATTTGAATTCATTTAATGCTGAAAACACTTGCATTAAATGCTCTAATCTTGTTGATCAATTCTGATAGGGAGGTCTGTGAAGCCCAGGCTGTCACTGAGTATACTCTACCAATTTACTAAAAATAGGTAGACAATAGATCCTGGCAGAATGTCCTTTTCTGAGATATATGCCTAATAAGGAATGAATCAATAAATAATTTTTGCAGGTTATCGTTATGTCCAAGTTAAGGAAGGATTTAGCTGATAACCCAAGGCATAACCTCAGACAAGTCTTGATCAGACGATCTTCAGGTCTTCAACATTGCTGATGAAGCTTGGTTGAAACAAACTTGGCTGATGACTTGATGGAAATGGCTGATATGAAGATAGCTAATCTGAACATGGCTGATATACAACAGGTTATCTTCTGATGACTAAGCTAAGTACAAGAAGCAATCATAAGCTATTACAAGCATTTTTCTAAGAACAAGTTGCCACTCTCATAGACACGCAGGCCCATTAGTCACCTTGACTTAGACTTAGGTTATGGATACAAGCAAATCTATACAAAATACAACAATCTCCTCCTATTTGCTTGAGTCCATGACCTTATGAATACAATGGAAGCTGACCAAGTCCAATCTTAGTAATAACATGCTTTAAAGATAATTTATTAAGTAAGCATGTCCTAGATGGACTTACAAGGTAGTCAGTGTATTCAATATTACAAAGTTTTTACAGATAAAGACTTAAGGCGCATAAAAACATTTGTAATAAAAATTGTATTTGAAGACAGGACAGATAAATTAATTAAAGAGAATGTCTTTTAAACCAGTTGTTTAAATTTCATGCACAGAGGATAAGCAATTAATTATAAAGCATGAAAAATTAAATAAGCAAAAATAGTCATTGTATGTTAAACAAGAAGTTTATTGACAAGATAGCTCTTAGAACAGGAAAGAGTAAGAATAGATATACCAATTATGTTGAAGCTTGTCCTTCCTGTTTTGAGCTAGCAGCAGCTTTGAGATGAGCAATTTTAGCTTTGGCTGCTTCTAATTCTCTTTTGGCATCTTTCAACTCTGACTTGAGAATTTCATTCTTGGTTGCTAGAAAGGTATTCCTTTCTATTAGAGTTGTGTGCAACTTATCATTGTTGTTCATTTGACGCATCTCCTCCTTCATGGACGCAAGCGAACGATCCATGGTAGAGATGTGATGCAGAGATTTGTCAAACTTCTTCCACAAAAGTGCATGATGAATACGATTGGCTGTTAGGGAAGCAATCATAGATCTATGCACCGAGCGATTGGCATTGCCTTGATCTTGGTGCATCACAGCCAGGCCTTTATCAACAAAATTTACTAAATCGATTAAGCCAGCAGAGAGAGTGTCTGTTAGGTCTCAGGGTGCTCAAATATGCTAGAAGGGGGGGGGGGTTGAATAGCCTATGTCCTTTTTAAAATTAGTTTTACAAAGTTACTTCACAAAAGAGTTAGAAAATATTTTGCAGCGGAATAAGGTGAAGTATAGGACAAGTTCAGGATGACTAATTTTGATAGGACAAGATCAGCTATTCTGTGAGCTGTTGGTATTTCTGAAATTTAACAAGTAATAGCAATTCACAAGTGCAGAAAATAAATGGACAGAGATTTTAAATATGGTTCACACTTTTAAATAAGTGCTACGTCCACAACCAAAGTGGTAAACTTTGGATTTGAAAATCGTGTACTAAGTTTTCCACTAGAATCTTTACAAGATAGATCACTAATGGATCGTGTACAAAAATTAGTTGACCAAGTGTTTGCGGGAGAATTAATATCTACAAAGATATAATCCTCGTGTGCTTTGAATGCTAAAGATTGCAATCAATGAAGAGCTATAAAGACTAATCGTCTAAGTTTGGAGCTCTTCAAAGGATGTTTTTATAGATTTGGCTTTGAAGCTTTTAATGAACTAGCTGTTGAAGATGAAGATTTCAGAGTTGTAGATTCAGAGCTTTCAATTCAGAGAGTTCTTCTTCAATGCTTCAATGGAGTTTTCTATTTATACTTAGAGAAGCCCTTGTAGCCTTTGAAGATCTTCAGCCTTGGAGAATTTGAATTTAAATGCATTAAATGCTCTAATCTTGTTGTTGAGATCTGATAGGGGGTTCTGCCAAGTTCAGTCTGAATTCTGCCATTTTACCAAAAGTAGGTAGACAGTTGATGCAGGCAGAATGTCATTTTCTGTGATGAATGCCTAATAAGAAAAAAATCATTAAATGAAGTTTGCAGGTTATCATTGTATCAAAGCCAATGAATGACTTTGTCGATAGCTTAAGGCATATCTTCAGACAAGTCTAGATCGGACAATCTTTAGGTCTTCAACATTGCTGATGAAGCTTGACTGAAACTAACATGTCCGATGACTTGATGGACTTTGTTGAAACGAACTTGGCTGATGACTTGAAGATAGCTGATCTAAACATGGCTGATATACAACAAGCTATCTTCTGAAGACTAAGTTAATTACAATAAGCAATCCTAAGCTATTCAAGCAGTTGTCTAAGTACAAGTTGCCACTCTAACAGACACGCAAGCCCATTAGTCACCTTCGCTTAGACTTAGGTTATGGATACAAGCAAATCTATACTAAATACAACAATTTCCTCCTATTTGCTTGAGTCCATGACCTTATGAATACAATGGAAGCTGACCATGTCCGATCTTAATAATAACATGCTTTAAGAATAGTAGATTAAGAGAGCATGTCCTAGATGGACTTACAAAGAGGTCAGTGTATTCAAAATTTACAAAGTGTTTACAGATAAAGAATTAAGACAAACGAACACTCTTAATGAGACTGTGTTTAAAGACAAACAGATAGAGTAATTTATAGGATATGTCTTTAAACCAGTGGTTTAAATTTCATGCACATAGAATAATCACTCAGTTATAAAGCATGGAAATTTTAAAAGATAGTCATTGTTCATTAAACAAGAAGTTTAATACAATGTTTTGTCAAGGGTTTTAAAAAATAATGAACAAAGAAAGATATACCAGCTAAGTTGAAGCTTGTCCCTCTTGTCTTGAGCTAGTAGCAGCAGTAGCTTTAAGTCTTGCTATTTCAGCTTTCGATTCATTTAGCTCTGTAGAGAGATTTTTGTTCTTAAGCCTCAACATGGCATTCTTTTCAAGGAGATCGGTCAGCTGAACCTTATGAAGTCGACACATCTCCTCCTTCATGGACACAAGCGAGGCATCCATGTTGGTGAGTCGATGAATAGAGTTCTGAAGCTGTTTCTGAATAAGGCCATAATGTTTACGAGAGACGGTCCTGGTGGCCTGTACTGACATATGCACCAAACGGTTAGCACCTTGTTGAGCCTGAAGCACTTGTTTGTAACCGGTATCGATCATCTCAATCATAGGAAGCAGCCCTTGAGAAAGAGCCTCACATTTGTCATTGATGAGGGCTGTGGAGGAATTAGAGGAGCTTGAGAGACGACTGACTAATACATTCTGACATGTAGTGACTGCCATTTGGCATGCTGAGGCTGCATTCTTGGCGTCTCGGGCAACAACTATGACTTGAGTCATATAGTCGGCAGTGACATTTGTCGTATGAGCTTGTTTGACCGCCAGATGCCGCAGAGATGTGTTGACGTTGGTCAATAGGGTGTGAAAATATTTTAAAAGATCCTCAACAGAGGAAGGACAGAGGGAGACCGGGCGAAGAGGTTGGCTATCAGGAGGTTGAGGTTGGATAGAGAATGGTTAGTATTGGGGAGAAGAGGATTAGGGTTGGCTAGTAGAGGGCAGAGATTGGCTGGTAGATGGATGGCTGATGATTTGAGGAAAGGGTTGGTTTGTAAGATGAAGTACCAGGTAGGCTAGACCATATACGAGGTACAGGGAAGAGTTTATCTACGTAGGCTGCATAGGATTGGTCAAGAATATAAATGGGAAGAGAGAATGGAATGGGTAGACGAATAGATCGAAAGAGAACAGTGAAATGAGAATTAAAGCCAAAATAGGCTGCAACCACTTCAAAGAAGTCACAGACTAAAGGCTTGGTAAAAATGGAAGGATGACTGATAATGGTATAAATAGGGAGTTTTGAAAGAGAGAGAAAGGGGGAGATGTCTGATTTGGTCGAAGGAGGAAGGCCTAGATCCCTGTGAATAGCAGTCCACTGTTGGAAGATCATAAGATCTTGCACAGCAAAGTTGTGAGAAAAGAATTGTTGGGACCAGGTAGGGGGAAGAGGGTCATAGAAGGCACCCCATTATAGGAGAATATCCCCAACAGACATGGGTAGGCAAGAAATGCGCTTGGGATAGTCAAAGTGGATAGAAATGGGTCAGAGTCGGCTGGATTTGGTTTCGATCGATTGTCTTTAAAGAACAGCAGTTCTTGAACTTCTGGGTGAAGATGGCTGTAAGGGTTGAGTTTGGTTTGTTTGGGAGTAGGTTGGTCAAAAGAAACGGTTAGAGGACGTTTGGAACGAAAGTGGGGTTGATTATCTTGTGAGTGTTGCAACTCATCTGAGTCAAAGGGTATGATGGTGGGAATGATAGGAGTTAGAGTTGGTTCGTCAATGGGAGAAAATGGAGCAGGAAAGTGAGCAGGTTGATTAGGCGAAGACGGAGGGGAAGACATCTGATCGGCAGAGGGCACAAGCTTGACCTTTTTAGCACTTTTCTTGAGGCGTTTGCCGTGCCTTGACTTTGAGGGAGTTGAAGAGGTTTGAGCACGTTGTGGGTTGTCCGATGTAGGAATGTCTAGTGTTGAAGGAGTTGTAGTTGTGGTTTTGGGGAGGCAAAAAGATTCATCTGTGGGTAGAAGAGTTTGTTTGGTTTTGGGCTTGTGTGAAGGTGGGTTTTGGAGGAAGAGTTAAAGGTTGACTAGAGGTTTGAAGGTTGGCTGGTTGAAAGGTGGTTGTATGTCTTTCAGTAGCCTTTTTGGTTTTGGAAGGTTTCTTTGATGGTTTGGGTTTAGGTGAAGATAGAGCTAGAGATGATTATTTGGATTTCTTGGGTAAGGGTTCATCAGGCTCATAGGGATCATGATCGAGCCTTTTAAGATCGAAATCCTCAAGAAGTACAGCCTCCAGAGGCTTTGGCTCCTCTTGAACAGGAAGCCCCTAAGAGGAGTAGGTCATTTTCCTCTAACCCTTCTTATCTTGAGTAGCAGTTGCGGTAGCAGCAGTCTTTTTGGCAATATCTTCTCTATACCTAGTGATGTTGTTTACTGTGAATACATAGGTGTTGGTCACCTTAATACTATCATCACTGGCTATTTTCTTTTCAATTTGATAAAAGCCTTTTATGAGGATATTAATCACCCTTACAAAGGGTCTCTTCATTGCTGGATTGGCTTGAACTTCAGCCACACTCTGAAATAGCATAGAGAAAACTATTTTTGCCCAATTTAGCTGTTTGTGGAGAACAACAGCTTTTGTTCACACTAGCTGTTGAGAAGTGAAGATGTCCCTGGATCCATTCTTGAATAGGATGCTTTTGTCAATAAGATGACTGATGTGATATGGACCTTCAGGGAATAGATTTCGGAACATCTCAGAGAAATTCTCTGGCTTGGCAGATCCCCTCATCATTTCCCAAGCCTGGGTAGATTTTTCAGCAGTTAGATCCAATTTGCCTTCCATAGGCAGATCTAGGATATTGCCTATATCTTTGTATGTCAGCTTGATTAGGTAGCCTCGAATGTAGCCTTTGAGATAGCTCATGTTAACCTTTTCATCTTTAGAAGAGGGAGAGGGAGGAAGAGTCATCCTAGTGTAGAACTCCTCAGCAATAGCAGTGCTGTAGTGAGTGTCATGTAGCTGAAAGAGTGGAAGAAGTCCATATTCCTCTAAGTCTTTTAATAGAGATCCTCTAAAGGAATACCTTTGAATAGACTCAGCATCAATAGTCATTCCAAGGTGATAGCTGCTCCTTGGAAGATTTTGAATCGGTAGTTTTTTTTTTTTAAGAAACAGGGGCGGCACCCTGCAAAAATTTATTAAAATAAAAGGTAAATACAGGAGGGGGACAACCAGCCTAGCCTAAAAAGGGAGGACAAAGGAGCCGAACCTCTAAAGCAAACGACAACAAGAAAAGAACACCAAAGCCATAGCTAAACTCTACTTCCTATAGCTATACAAGCCTAACTCATCATGACCTAAGGCCTGACAAACTTTGACAGGAAGATGGCCTTTGTTAGAAAAAAACATCGAAGACCTGTGAGAATAGGCATGAGCCGCCAACCGATCAGCAACATGATTCACTTCTCTAAACACATGCCGCAAGTGATAATCTCCCAACAGATCTTGACACTTCCGAACCTCATAAACATATGACCACGGAATAGCAAACTTATCTGCAATACCCATTGTTGCCACCAACTAATCTGTTTCAACCTCCACTGAAACCAAATCAAGATCTTGACAAAGTTGGAAACTATCCCTAAGAGCCAGCAATTCTGCAAACATATTCGTACCACATCCATAAAAATTAGAGAAAGAATAAACCATCTTGCCTTGGGCATCCCGAATTATACCTCCCCCTGAGCAACTACCACCAATGGAAGAGTCATCAGTATTCAACTTATATGAAGCTGTAGTTGGAGGGACCCATCTCCGCCACTTACCCCTTCTAACTGGAACATCGATAATGGGCATACCAAGAATCTGCAAAGGAAGAAAGCCTATACAATCCAAAGCAGTCTTGGGCTGATAAACAATGAGCATATCCCACAAATCTTGAATCACATTTTGAATGATATTCTCCAAATGCATCGGAACAATGTCAAAAATGGCTTTGCATCTAGCCTTCCATAACTCCCAACAAGTGAAAACCATAACTCCAATCTGACAAGCCCCGAGTTGATTACGACTAGAAACATTACCCATCCAAACCTCACAAAGATGCTGCACTGAACAATAACGATTCATTTTATTAAAGATGAAAGCCAACCTCTTCCAAACAAGAACAGCTATCTCGGACTGCAAAAATAAATGATCTAACGACTCTCGTGCTAGATGATTAATGCAACAAACACATTTAGAAGTAATGAAAATGTGCCACCGTAGCAATGCCATATCAACCGGCAAAGCACCATGAAATAATCTCCACATGAAGTCACTAACTTTCAATGGGATCCAGCACTGCCATATCTGTTTAAACCAGCGAAGCTTAGGATAAACTACATGGTTTTTCTCCCAAAAAGAAGCTGCCGAAAACTCCCCTGTGCGAGTTAAACACTAGACCAGTTTATCCTCCAAACTTGCATCCAAAACCACCCTCTTAACCGCGTCATGCATCCTAATTGGAACTAAATCTAGTAAAGACCACAGCTGCTGAAATGTAGCCCGAACCGAAAGATTTTTGTCCATTGGCCGAGGACCATGCAAAACAGCACCACACCAATTGGAGTCCCAAAACGACACATTCCCACGCCCAATAACCCACTGGCTGCACTGCTGAACCTTGGGTAATTGTCTCATAATAGCCTGCCAGATGTGAGAAGCATTGGTTGAACTGCGGAAGCCATTTAACTGTCCATACTTAGACCGAACAAAAACTGCCCATAAACCCTTGCCCTGGATCGCATTCCATGCAAGCTTTGTAAACTTTAATATTGGAAATTCATGCTACTTTATTTTCATGAATTCATAATCTATAATGCCCTAGAATCTTGGAACACATAATAATCACTAAACATATAATTTTAGGAACATGAATTTAAGTACTAACCTTGATCCATGCTTTGCTTAAAGTTGAATACTTTTATGTAGGAATTTTCTTCCTCCTTGCCTTTACTTTAATCTCTTCTTGATGGTGAGAAGAAAACCCTAACCCTAGGCCTTTTTCTCTTTTCTCTCTTAACGACTTTTCTTAGAGACGTGAAAAGAAAACCTTAAAGTGTTTTTAGGGTTTGGAACTTTAAGTCTTTTTATAGGCAGAGAAAGAGGGAATCCTTTTCCTTATATAATTCCCAAAAGCTTTAATAATATTTTATTCCCACTAAACCATCAAAGTGGGCCCTTAATATTAAAGCCCAATTAGATATTAAGTCATGTGGGACACTTTTATTTGAAATAATCCAACAAGCTTAGCATGCAACGAATCCATTACTTGGAACAACGATCTCAAACCAAGCCCTCCTTCATCAATAGGTCGACACACAACGTCCCAAGAAAGCCAATGAGAACGATGTTCTCCAGCCACATCCCAAAGAAACTTAGCCATCGCCATTTCAATTTTCTGAATAACAATCTTCGGAACTTTAATTGCAGCAAGAGTGTAGATTGGAATACTCGCCAGAACAGACTTTAGAAGAACCAACTTAGCGCCAAAAGATAGAATCATGGATTTCCATCCACTAATTCTGCTAAGCACCTTTGAAACCACATTCTCAAAATAGCATCGTTTAACACGACCCTTAAACAATAGGAGGTCCAAATACTTCATCGGTAGGAAATGCTGAGAACAACCGGACCAATTAGTAATATTTTGGGCTGTACGACGAGAACACTTTGCTGACAAATAAAAACCACTCTTAGAGATATTAATCAGCCGACCCGGAGCACGTTCATAAGCAGATACAACCTCTTTTAAAGCCAACACAGATTGACGACTAGCATTGCAAAAAATCAGCATATCGTCAGCATAAAGTAAGTAAGAAATCACCACCCACCCCTATCATACGAATAAGGATGAATTCTTCCAATCTCGATAGCCTTATTAATGTTATAAGAGAGAACTTTGATAAGTGCATAAATTTCCTATATATTTCCCTATATTTTGTCTCAATTTTTTATGAATTTTATATTTATTTTGCCCTAGAAAGTGCATTTATTGTATTCTTTTGTATTTCAGATTTTCTGGGCATTATTGGAGCTTTAAAGAATCATTTCATAGCATCTTGGGAGTATTCAAGGCAACCCGCGAAGTTTTGAATTAATTAAAGCCATTTGATCGAGGTCCGTTAGTCTTCCGTTAGTCATTTACAAAGGAAAGGACTAAACTGAAAGAGAAAATAAGCTAACGGAGTCTAACGGAGGTTGACTTGGGACTAAATTGCAAAGCCAGGGAGGATAGGGACAGCGTCTTGCTTTTAGAATAAATCAGGGGCACCGGAGCAACTTAGAAAAGTTCAGGGGCAGCTCTGCAAAGCGCTGAAACTTCCTCATTTATACGCTGCCATCTCCTCACGCTGCCACGCGTCGCCCCGCCCAGCTGCCTTTGACCCGCGGTTTCCCTTCCTGGAGCTCCACCTGGCCCATTTCCACCCGCCTTTCCAGCCCGTTCCCTCTCCTATCTCTGACCCATTTCTTCCATTTGACCCGCCAGTTCCTCCAGATCCTCCGGCCCAGCTCGTGCCCCATGCCGAGCGAAATTCAGCAACCTTCTTATCCCATTTCAGCCCCTGAATCTTTGATTCTTTCCCCATTTTGCCCCCTTGGCCAAGAGTATTCAGTAAGCTTTTTTTTTATATACTCAAACAGCCCCAATTTGAGAGAGAAGTCCCCTTGGTAAGGGGCAACAGCTTTCCCATTTCTCCAAACCCCAACTTAGGATGAAAATCTCAACTTCCAAACCACAAATTAGTCCTAGGTGAAGGCTTGGAGCATCAAATCAAGGGTCAAGGGAGCAAGATTAAGTGAAATCAACCAAGGATTGCAACTTTAATCGGTTTAATTCTTCCATTTTATTATGTATTTTATTGTTGTAATTTTTTGGGAAAACTTTGTTTGTAACTTGTTACCTTGATGATGAGCTAATTATATTTATGGATTATGATTATTTTCTATGTTGAATGTGATGTTTTAATTTAATTTCTCTCTCTATTTAGTATACAATCATGTTATGTTACTAAATTGTGGGCTTAATGCTTTTAATTGATTTAGTTATTAATTAATTGATTTGAGAAATGTTTGGATCCGCGAGAGCTACCTTTTATTTCGGACCTAGAAATTTAGTAGTTGGTGTTCTATGACACACACCGATAGCCTCCGGCTACTAGCATGACTTGTAGAAAAATAGAGAGAATATCTCTCTACAAAGTATTACCCATTATCTTGGTTATTATTGTATGATCTTAATTCTTTTAATGGAGTCGCGAACCATTAGATGATCACTAGAATTATAAGGTAAGATGCGAGAGCCCGTCCTATAATTCTGAAAATCACAATAATTGTCTTTGTGACGCCAGACCGAGAGGTAACGAGCGTTCTTAGATAGTCATGGGGTGCTTGATCGATAATGCGGCTACTCTTTCCTTGCTATAAGATGTGAGAGCCCGTAGCGAATATTATCAACGTGCGCCCGACTACCAAGACTTGAGTTAAAGAAAAGTAGAGAGAGGGTTAAATTAGACATTGGCTAGACTAGAAATATCACAATCCTATCATTTTAACCTTGATTTGATGTTGCCACCGTATCATTGTTGCTGCGTTAATTTAATTTACTTTCTTGCTTTCTTTTTCTTTGTTTTCTTTTTATTTCAAATTTCATTTTCGTTCTCTTAGATAAAGTTAGGTGTGCCTAATTTTAGTATTTAGGATTTATTTCTAGCACTATCTCTGTGGGATCGATACTTGTGCTTGCACACTTTATTACTTGATACGACCGGGTATTCTTGCCTGAGTTGCATTTTATGCACATCAAGTTTTTGGTGCCGTTGCCGGGGATAGTTGCTAGAATTTATCTTGATATTAATACCAAGCTTGCCTAATTTTAATTTAAGCATTGTATATATTTGCATTAATTCTAGTTGTAGATAGTTTTTGCTTTCTTTTATTTTTGTTTATTTATTTTGTTCTCTTGCATTTGATCTTACTTGTTTAGTGAGTGTTTTTGTAGCTAGCATTTGGAGCGATGGCTTGGAACAATGTCAACTGGAACTTTGATCAAGGGGATTGGAATGGAATGCCGGGAATTTATGAAAGTGAGATGCCATCAACCGAGGCTATGAATTATTCTCCGCCCCATCCGAGCTTAATTTGTGAGAATTGTTATGGAAATCACTTTCCATATCCTTGTGATTTCGGGATGGAGTCGACTTCATATGCTTCCTTCTCTCATTATCATCATGAAGACCCTTATTGTCCCCCTTTCTATCCAAATTCTGTGAGCAACAATTGTCATTGGGGAGTTGAAAGATGCACGCTCACAAATGAGGAAAGAATTCAAGGTTTAGAGGCTCAACTAGCCTTGTTGACAGAAGCACTTAAACTCCGAGAACCTCCTCACATATGGAAAGCTACAATGCAAGAATTGGGAATTGCATTTGAGTCATCACCTCAAGAAGACCTTCAAGTCAATGCCGAGGAAAGTCCAATGGAAATGGAGCTTTGCAATGATATCTCTCTCACCAATGAGAGTGAAATTTCGAGTATCTTGGGACAACCTCCGTTGGAAACATCTCAATCTTATGTCAATGTGGGTAATGAGATGGAGCATCCAAGCATTGTTGAAGAGGATGAATCTTTTGGCTCGAATGAAGACTCCAAGGACCCGATGCCTTATTTCTACACTCCACCGAGCATTGAGGCTCACATTTTTCATCTCCACCCATCTCCCGAGCATCATGAAGAATATATCCACTTAAGCGAGTTGGGTGTGAAATTTCCGATTGTCGATGTGCTCAAATGGCCTATTTCTAGGGAGTCGGCAACTAAAGGAGTGTTCAAGCTTCAAGGACTTCAATTAAAACACTTCCTTGGTCATGGATTTTATGGGAATGCAATGTGTGCGTTTCTAAATGAACCGGTACCTCCGTAGGTGAAAAATTGGTTTATTTTTCTTTCTTTTGTATTTATATGTCTTTTAGGTCGTGTCGCTTTTCGAAGCCCTTTCGAGTTTGTGGGTTTGTAGGGAGGTGTACATAGAGTCCCCACACAAAAAAAAATATTTTTCTTTTTATTTATTTATTTTTATATTTACATAAATGCTCTCATCCTTTTGTTTTGAGCTTGATTTGATGTAGGGGTTGAGCAATTCTCAAAGTTTGGGGGTAGCTCAAGGAGATTCATGGAGTATTCATGGTTCGGTCTTCAAGTGAATTGACTTTGCGGGAGTTTTCTCTTCTCTCTTCTCTTCCATTTATATGCATATTTATTTAAATGTGAGGTTGGGTTGAGTTTAGAAAACTCATTACTTGTTGCTCCTTGAATTCATGGGAAGAAGTTGAATGCACCTATTCTTTATGCTTTGATCATTCGTCTTTCCACTTTGGCGCTCGTTGAGTCGTGTATGCATTATTTTCTTGGATTCAATTTTGAAATTACTATATGCATAGTCGAGGATATGTTTATGATTCATGCGCTAGCTTCACCTCATTCACATCTATAATGCCCATTTTTGGAGGAAATTATTTTTATGTTATGCTCTAGTGATGATTGTGCATGATATCGTTAGATAATCTTGAGATTGATGTTTTGACAATTAAATAGCTTGGCTTGGGCATGTGCATGGCAAGAGCATGATATAGGCCATCTTTGGATCGTTTGTGCCATATCGACCTACCCATTTTACATTAATCCCTTGTGTCCCCGTTGAGCTTTATTTTTAGAATGGCGTTTGCCTAGAGCACACAATTACCCCCATTCGATTTCATTTTCTTATGCCCGCATCATCCTATCCCGTGAGCCTATACACTTATGGCCACCCTTCAAGAGAGCATGATTTGAATTATTTTATTTTCGGATGCTTGTTGGGAAGTGTATCTTCATGGAAGTATTGTGCTAATTGTTGGTGATGTTGGTGTTTGAAAAATGTTGAATAGCGGAAAAAGAGCCCCCTTGAAAAAATAAAATAAAATAAAGTGCAATGAAAAGAAAAATCAAAAGAATAGAAAAATCAAGGGAGGCAAGAAAAAAAAAAAAAAAGCCATTGTTCTTCAAATGCTCAAGGAGACATAAGGGTGGAACTTAATTGTTGTGGTAGAGGATACTTTCTTCAACCCAAAGTTTAAAGTTTAAGGGGTTGTTGAAGTGGGTTGTGGTTATTTGAGAGTTGTGCTTTCATGAAGCAAGTCATTAGTGAAGACTTCAAATTCTTTGCTCTCTTGATTTGTTATCTTATCCTTTGCTTGTAGCCCAACCTTGGCCTAACATTACAAGCTTTGAAAAAGTCCTATTGATATTGTCATGCCATGTGTCCTTGCCTTGTGAAATAGATTTGATTGCATTAGTTGATGGACTCTTTCGGTTTGTCGGCACAATGATAGCTAGAGCATCGCGACTTATTAATGGGATTGTGTTTTATGGCCTTAAGTGAGTGTTTGAGGATTGTTAGCTAGCATGTGAATCATTTTGTACCTTAATTATGCATGTGTGTAATTTTGAGTTGATTTCTTAGATGGTAATGCATATGGGATCTTGATTGAGTGCCGCCTTCATTTCATCTTGTCCTCGAGCTTCTCCATTATCCATATTTCTCTTTGCTCGGGACGATCAAAGTCAAAGTTTGGGGGTGTTGATAAGTGCATAAATTTTCTATATATTTCCCTATATTTTGTCTCAATTTTCTATGAATTTTATATTTATTTTGCCCTAGAAAGTGCATTTATTGTATTCTTTTGTATTACAGATTTTCTGGGCATTATTGGAGCTTTAAAGAATCATTTCATAGCATCTTGGGAGTATTCAAGGCAACCCGCAAAGTTTTGAATTAATTAAAGCCATTTGATCGAGGTCCGTTAGTCTTCCGTTAGTCATTTACAAAGGAAAGGACTAAACTGAAAGAGAAAATAAGCTAACGGAGTCTAACAGAGGTTGACTTGGGACTAAATTGCAAAGCCAGGAAGGATAGGGACAGCGTCTCGCTTTTAGAATAAATCAGGGGCACCGGAGCAACTTAGAAAAGTTCAGGGGCAGCGCTGCAAAGTGCTGAAACTTCCTCATTTATGCACTGTCATCTCCTCACGCTGCCACGCGTCGCCCCGCCCAGCTGCCTTTGACCCGCGGTTTCCCTTCCGGAGCTCTATCCGGCCCATTTCCACCCGCCTTTCCAGCCCGTTCCCTCTCCTATCTCTGACCCATTTCCTCCATTTGACCCGCCAGTTCCTCCAGATCCTCCGGCCCAGCTCGTGTCCCATGCCCAGCGAAATTCAGCAACCTTCTTATCCCATTTCAGCCCCTGAATCTTTGATTCTTTCCCCATTTTGCCCCCTTGGCCAAGAGTATTCAGTAAGCTTTTTTTTTTTTTTTTTTTATATACTTAAACAGCCCCAATTTGAGAGAGAAGTCCCCTTGGTGAGGGGCAGTAGCTTTCCCTTTTCTCCAAACCCCAACTTAGGATGAAAATCTCAACTTCCAAACCACAAATTAGTCCTAGGTGAAGGCTTGGAGCATCAAATCAAGGGTCAAGGGAGCAAGATTAAGTGAAGTCAACCAAGGATTGCAACTTTAATCGGTTTAATTCTTCCATTTTATTATGTATTTTATTGTTGTAATTTTTTGGGAAAACTTTGTTTGTATCTTGTTACCTTGATGATGAGCTAAGTATATTTATGGATTATGATTATTTTCTATGTTGAATGTGATGTTTTAATTTAATTTCTCTCTCTATTTAGTATACAATCATGCTATGTTACTAAATTGTGGGCTTAATGCTTTTAATTGATTTAGTTATTAATTAATTGATTTGAGAAATGTTTGGATCCACGAGAGCTACCTTATATTTCGGACCTAGAAATTTAGTAGTTGGTGTTCTGTGACACACACCGATAGCCTCCGGCTACTGGCATGACTTGTAGAAAAATAGAGAGAATATCTCTCTACAAAGTATTACCCATTATCTTGGTTATTATTGTGTGATCTTAATGCTTTTAATGGAGTCGCGAACCATTAGATGATCACTAGAATTATAGGGTAAGATGCGAGAGCCCGTCCTATAATTCTGAAAATCACAATAATTGTCTTTGTGACGCCAGACCGAGAGGTAACGAGCGTTCTTAGATAGTCATGGGGTGCTTGATCGATAATGGGGCTACTCTTTCCTTGCTATAAGATGCGAGAGCCCATAGTAGAGATTGGTAGCTAGACTTGCTATAAGATACGAGAGCCCGTAGCGAATATTATCAACGTGCGCCCGACTACCAAGACTTGAGTTAAAGAAAAGTAGAGAGAGGGTTAAATTAGACATTGGCTAGACTAGAAATATCACAATCCTATCATTTTAACCTTGATTTGATGTTGCCACCGTATCATTGTTGCTGCGTTAATTTAATTTACTTTCTTGCTTTCTTTTTCTTTGTTTTCTTTTTATTTCAAATTTCATTTTCGTTCGCTTAGATAAAGTTAGGTGTGCCTAATTTTAGTATTTAGGATTTATTTCTAGCACTATCTCTGTGGGATCGATACTTGTGCTTGCACACTTTATTACTTGATACGACCGGGTATTCTTGCCTGAGTTGCATTTTATGCACATCAAACTTCTTGAGCAATAATGAACAGAATAGGAGCCAATGGGTCACCCTGCCGAACACCCCGAGAAGATTCGAAAAAACCATATCCTTCCCCATTAATGCGGAAAGTATACCAAATATTACTAATCAGCCTATAAATTAGATCACAACTCCCATCATCAAATCCAATAGCTTTCAATGCCTACAAGAGAAAGACCCATTCCAGACGATTATAAGCCTTAGAAATATCCAGTTTAAACACTACATTCCCACCCCTCACTTTCTTGTCTAGACGATGAATTAACTCATGCGCTAAGACAATATTCTCTTGAATACTCTGACCTTTAATAAAACGAGATTGCTCTAAAGAAATGACCTTAGGTAGAAAAGACGTAATTCGAGTTGTCATAATGTGGGACAAAATTTTACAAGAAAAATTACACAAACTTATGGGCCTAAGATCCCCCAATCCAGAAGGGTTAGGCACTTTCGGAATAAGCGTAATAGTAGTAGAAGAGATACCTCGTGGAATAGTGCAACCCTGAAAGAAATCTTGCACCGCAGCAATTACATCACTCTTAATAATAGCCCAACAGCCCTGATAAAACCACCCTGTGAAACCATTACTCCCGAGAGCACTGTTTGGATTCAGACTTCTGACACTCTCATAAATTTTGTCCTCCTCCGGAACACGATGAAGAAACTCATTATCATGAGCCCCCAACCGAACCGAAAAATCCTAGAATAAATCCTTATTCCAAACAGGCTGAGACGTAGAAAATAAATTAGTAAAATAACTCACAGCCATTTCATCTATCTGCTTATTATCCGCTCACCAGGACCCATCTGGAAGCCTTAATTTGACTGCATTAATACGAACTCTGTCCCGAATACTAGCATGATAGAAAGCCTTGTTTTTCTCTCTATCAGTCATCCATAACTGACGGGATTTTTGTTGTAAAAGCTCAGCATCCCATTTTAATAATTTACAAAGCCCTGTTTTGCACAAAATAACTATCTAGCAATCACATCATCCCATCTCTGTTGCATAAACACCTCTAAATGCAAAATGATATCTTGTTAAACAGCAGCTTTCTTTTGAACATGACCAAAAACATCCCAGTTCCATTGTCGTAACTTGGGCCTTAAATTTTGAAGCTTTCGACATAGATTGTCCATAGCACTCTTTGCACAATCCTGCTGCCATTGCGCACGAACAAAATCCAAAAACTCAGGGTGATCTAGCCACATACGCTGAAAACGAAAAACCCCTTTTGGTTTAGGCATGCATGAGAAATCAATCAGAAGAGGAGAATGATCTGATAGCACTCGACATAAATGCTGTATCTGAAGTCCAGGGAATTCTGCCTTATAAAAACCATTTACCAAGACCCTATCCAACCGTTGCCAAATCCGATCTACCCCATCCTGATTATTGCACCACGTAAAAACACTTCCTTCATAACCAGCATCATCTAGACCAGTCTGCTGAATAAAATTATTAAAATTATCTATAGCCGGAAAATCACATGGAGCACCCCCCAGCTTTTCAAATGAATTCGAAATAATGTTAAAATCCCCCCCAACCATCCATGGCTCTGTCAAAGACACAGAAAAGTCTAAAAGATCCCGCCAAAGATCTTACCGTTCCCCCCTAGAGCACTTAGCATAAACGAAAGAAAACAACACAAAGAAATCACCACCAACTGAAATGCGAACAGTAATAAACTGGGCTGTAACTTGAACAACTGCAATATCCACCCTATCCTCCCAAAACATCCAGATATGCATATTATCAGGATTCTTCTGTAACCAACTCTTAAACTTTAATTTTTTTTGCTATTTTAACAATCCGAGAGCCAGGAAGCTTAGGCTCTAAAATCACACACAATAGAGGACTATGTTGTAACTTAAGTAACTTAAGATACTCCACCGTCTCTTTATTACCCATACCTCTAGCATTCCAAATAATCGATCGCAGACATGGACAAAATCTTAGAGAGTAGCATACTGGGCATGAGACGCAGCCCTAGTAACCCGTTTATTATGATCTAAGAACATCTTCTTTTTCTTTTTCATAAATAAAGTGCGACAATGCTTTTGAAAAACCTTAGTTCTTACCTCCGACAAAGATAACTTCTCAAGATCATCTACCGACAAAGATCTTTTAAACTGTGCTGAAGTAGACCCATGATTATTCCCTACTAACTTAGCTGTAGGGACGCTGTTTGATCCCCCTTGCCGTAAGACATCAATCCCCTTACCTTCATTCAAATCCTCCAGAATTACAAAGGAGTTTGTGACGGCTAGACCCTTAATGTGTATCTTCCTTCCCCCAACCCGTAACTCATCATGCACCAAGTCAGAATCACCCACACTACCCGCAATGCCGTGCCGTCTAACCAGCTCCACTTTGCTATGGGGGTCTTCATCTTGAGGGGGTGTTCTTATCTTTTCTTGGGAATTCGTAACAGCTTGTACGGGACTAGCCATCACATCTATTACCTCACTCTCCTTAACACACCCCTGATCAACCTTTGAATTTAAACCAGACCCTTTCTCGCCATGATTCCCTTGTTTTACAGGAACCCATTGATGCCCAACGTTTGCATCATTAATCACAGTTTGAAGAACTTCTCCCAATTTTGTTGGTTGAATGTCAGTACCAGCTGAGGTGGATGTACCAGCAGTCTTGGATGATTGTGTCTTAGCCTATATACACAATCGGCAGAGTTAAGGATAGCCGATATAAAAGAGTTTCATTAGTCTCTTAGAAAAACATACACTGTTCAAATCCAAACCCAAAATATACTAACAAACAGAAGTTTATTAACAATACAGTTCATCTCCAGGGTTTTAGACAAGAGCAGATTCTAACATTTTCCAGAAAATCAAATAGTATGATTTGGAAATATTCATATGTAAATAACTTTAGACACATTTGATACTCAGAAATTAGACATAAACAATAATACATGATTTTGAAACAGTTCATATGAGTTCAAAAATTAAAATATTGAATATAATAAAACTGAAATTAAATGAACTTATGAAGACAAGATTACTCACCATTGAATATTATGCGCAGAAGAATGGAGGAATCGAAGATTTCAGAAGATTTTTGAGAAAGTATCAATTTCTGGAGTTTGAAATGAATAAAGGTAGTTTTTACGAAATGTGAACAGTCGATTAGTGAATTTGCTATTTATATCTCTGACAAGTCTCAATAAATGGCATTTAATGAATTTTGAAATGTGCATTTAATGTCTTGATAAGTGACTGTTCATATAAAATTTAATTTTGACCTTTCGTTTTGAAGACTGCCGATCAGGAGAGAAAAGTACTTACTTAAGGTTGTCCTACAACATCAGCAGAGTGATACTTAGCTGATAAGATAAGTAGTTCTATAAACAGGCAAAGTGTAATAAATTAAGACATTGTTTAAAAGTTAAGGATTGGGATCAAGCATACCAAACTCTCCTCTTAGATAGGCAAACCTGATTGAATCAAGTGGTTTGGTGAAGATATCAGCTAATTGTTGATCAGTAGATACATATTGTATGCTGATGTTACCTTTTTCCACATGATCTTTTAAGAAATGATATCTCACATCAATGTGCTTTGTTTTGGAGTGCCTAAAAGGATTTTGAGAGACTGAGATGGCTGATGTATTATCACACATTATGGGGCAATCAGCAGTCTTGATCTCATAATCTACAAGTTACTGTTTGATCCACAGCAATTGTGAGCAGCAGCTACCAACAACTATGTATTCTACCTCAGTTGTTGAAGTTAAAACAGATGTTTTCTTTTTATTGGCCCATGAGATAAGTCTATTCCCTAGGAATTCACATGTCCCACTTGTGCTTTTCCTGTCAACCTTACAAGCAGCAAAGTCAGCATTAGAATAGCCTATAAAATTAAATGATGAATCGCTTGGATACCAAATACTCAAGTTGGATGTATCAATTAGATATCTGATGATTCTTTTGACAGCCTGTAAGTGAGACTCCTTTGGATCTGCTTGAAATCTAGCACAAACACAAACAACAAACATAATGTCATGTCCACTTTCTTTCCTTTTTCATCTTTGTCAAGATGACAGTTAGTAGCCATAGGTGTGCTAAACCTGTTTGCATTTTCAAGCCCAAATTTCTTCATGAGATCCTTTGCATATTTGGCTTGATTGATGAAGATACCAGTTGAGCTTTGTTGAATTTGAAGTCCTAGGAAGAAATTGAGTTCTCCCATCATGCTCATTTCAAATTTACTCTGCATAAGCTTTTCAAACCTTTTGCAAAGATTTGCATTAGTAGAGCCAAATATGTTTCATAATAAAAATAGTAGTGTCAATTTGACCTCACAAAACTTTTAGTTATCAAGAACTTTGAAAGGGTCTCATACCAGGCCCTTGGAGCTTGCTTGAATCCATATAATGCTTTCCTTAATTTGTATACATCCTCTCTTCTTGAGTTATCCATCAATCCAGGTGGTTGTTCCACATAGACTTCTTCTTGCAGTTCACCATTTAGGAATGTTGTCTTAACATACATTTGATATACCTTGAAGTCTTTAAAGGATGCATAGGCCAGGAATAATTTGATAGTTTCTAATCTTGCAACAGGAGCAAATTTCTCATCATAGTAAATTCCTTCTTCCTGTCTGTATCCTTGAGCTACCAGTCTTGCCTTATTCCTGGTGATGTTTCCATTCTCGTCCATCTTGTTTATGAAAACCCACTTTGTTCCAATCACTGTTTGTCCTTTGGGTCTAGGAACAAGTGATCAAACTTGGCATCTATCAAATTGGTCTAACTCTTCTTGCATAGCCTCCACCCAGCTTGGATTTTCCAGAGCTTCATCTATCTTCTTAGGTTCAAGATTTAAGACAAATGCTGTTGAGTACATGCATTCATTTCTTGAAGCTTATCTAGTTTGAACACCAATAATTTGAGTGATAGGATGATCTTTAACTTCTCTGATTTCAGCAGGAAGATCTTGTTTGATAGCATCAGCAGAGTCGAATTCTTGAGAAGTGGAGATGTCTGGAGCTTGGCTTTCAGAATGGTAGGTTATTTCCAATGTAGGTTGAAATACATCTGGTGTAGATGGAATAGTGGATTCTGGATTTTTTGAATCAAGTTAATCCTTGGAGGAACTTGTGAAGATGTAGCTTCAGCAGAGTTGGAGCTTGGCTATTCTGTACCTGTCTCACACTCATCAGAATCATTAGATACCTTAGGAGCCATATGTGGCCCAATAAAATCAAATTTATCAAAAGAGACATGTAAAGATTCAACAACTTTAAGAGAGGTTTTATTATAAACTCTATATGCTTTTGAAAATTCAGCATATCCCAGAAATATTCCTTCATCACTTTTGGATTCAAATTTACCACTATGTTCTCTACCATTGTAAAGAACATAACATTTACATCCAAATATTTTGAAAAAACTAATATTGGGAGCTCTGCCTCTCCATATTTCATATGGAGTTTTGTTATAAAACTTGATAATAATAGACCTATTTTTGAGTGAAGCAAGCTGTGTTTACAGCTTCACCCCAAAAATACATAGGCAACCTTGCTTCGGCAATCATGGTTTTTCCTGCTTCAATAAGAGTTCTATTCTTCTTTTCAGCAACTCCATTCTGTTGAGGTGTACCAGCAGAAGAGAAATTGTGACCAATTTCATGGTGATAACAATATTTGGCCACACCATTGTTCTTGAATTCTGTCCCATTATTTGATCTGATATCAGCAATGTCATCTAGCTTCTGAGTCTGCAGTCTTCTAAGTCATTAATCAGCATTTGAATGAACCACCTTCTCTACGGTTCTCTCAAACGCTCTCCTATTTAGGGTTCCGTCCCTAGATCATTTTTGGCGAATGCCATGGCAGCTTTGCCAGCTCCTCCGTCCAATGCTTCTATTCCTCCTAAGTCCTTTGCTGAAGCCCTCTCTTCTTCCACACTGGTGCACCCTTTAACCTTCCTTATCCATCCTGCATCCCATAAGGGCGAGCCTGCGTTGAAACTGTCTGATGACATAGTTCACAAACTTGCACAGCCTTTCAAACACACCTTAATAGGTAAGTTTTCTCATGGCCGGCTTTCAATGGAAATTACACGTAAATCCTTTCATACGTTTGGTCTTAAGGCCGACTTCAAACTGGGACATTTAGATGCAAAGCATGTCCTTATCCAAGTTAATCATGATGACGATTACCAACGTCTTTGGATAAAGGATCAATGGTACCTTGGTAGATATCCTATGCGAGTTTTCAAGTGGACTCCGGATTTCCGTCCTGATATAGAGAGTTCTATAGTTCCGGTATGGTTTTTTCTCCCTAATCTCCCTATTCATCTTTTTCATAAGTCCACTATGTTTACTATAACTAATCTCTTTGGCAAGCCGTTAATGTTAGATCAAGCCACCATGAATTTAACTCGTCCAAGTGTAGTAAGAATCTGTGTTGAAGTGGATCTTCTTAAGCCGGTTCCTAAAAGAATTTGGATTGAATGTGGTTCTCAGATTCAAGGATTTTGGCAAACCATTGAAGCTGAAAATCTTATGAGATATTGTTCTCATTGTAATCGCCAAGGACACCCTGAGGATTTCTGCAAAATTAAAAACCCTCCTTCTGCTATGAAAGCTTCGAATCCTTCCTTACAGCCTAAGGCTCATCCTCGATGGACACCAAAGAAAGATGACAAAGAAAGGACTTAGTTATTGAAAACTCGCCTAACACAGCCACTGAAGTAGTTCCAAATCCCACTCTTACTGCTGATATACCAGAGACCTTTGCTAAGGAAACTCATGATCTTGGTCCTCACAATGATACTGTCATGGGCGAGGATGATCCTCATAATGATACTGTCCTGGGAGCTGAAAAAATTAATGAATCTCCTATCTTGCGTTCTGAGATTCCAGATGATGAGGCTGTTCGAAATGATGATATTGGAATCTTGCATGATAATCCAGTTTTGTCAGACATAATTGAGCAAAATGATCACAATTTTGATGCAATGCAAGGTGACCCCTCTGATGAAGTACAAGATCAAAGACTTCTAAACAACGAGGATAGATCCCTGTCCTCCAATCATTTTGCTGTTTTAGACACTCTAGACGAATTAGATTCTGACAATCATCAAGTGGCTGCTTTAAATCTTGAACTTCCTTCTATGGCAAAGGGTAACAAGAATTTTCCTAAATTAGTTCGGCATACTTGATCTCAGAAAGCTAAGTTCACCAGTTCGTCTCTCCCAACAGATGTTTATGGAGCTTGAGGCCCTATTCTGGAATGTTCGAGGTATTGGCAACGATCCATCTATAGCGAGGTTGAAGTACCTGATTAAATATCATAATATTTCTATTATTACTATTTTTGAACCTATGATTGATCCCGATAGAATTGATTTCATAACTCGTCGTCTTAAGTTCAGATTTGGTTTTAAGAACTCTAATGGCTCGGTTTGGGTCTTCCTAAAGGCAGCTTTTACTTGTCAGATTATTCATAGTTCTTCTCAACAACTCACTATTCAGATGCAACACTACTCTTGGCCAACTTGCGCTTATCTCACTAGATGGCTTGATAGTTTTGCATCCTCCAATGTTCTCCATCTTCCTCGAACTTGCTCGGATCACTCTCCTTTGCTTCTATTTTACGAACGGGTTGCTAGTACTTCTTCGGCTTCTTTCCGTTTTCTTAATGTATGGACTAGTCATCCATTTTTCTTGATGTTGTCCAAGAGGCATGGAATCTGCCTGTTGCTGGTCGGCCTCTCTCTGTATTCTCTGGAAAACTTCGAAATGTTAAAGTTGCTCTCAAGTCATGGAATAAAGCAATTTTTGGTAATATTTTTTCTTCTTTGAAGGAAGCTGAGGCCAATGTTCTCGAACAAGAATTATTCTTTGAGCTTAATCCTTCTGATTCCAATCGTGCTGCTTTACTTGAGTCTCAAGCCAATCATCGGCTTCTGCTTAGAAGAGAAGAAGTTTATTGGGCTCAAAAATCCCGTATTAAATGGTTGAAGGAAGGTCATGGTAACACAAGGCTGTTTCATGCTTCCGTTCAACAAGCTCGTCGAAAGCTTCATCTTTATTCTATTCAGGACTCGGATGGTTCGATTCTTAGCACTGAAGACGCTATTAAACAAGCCAACTGTCTTTCCTTTGGAGCTGTCACCAAAGATCACTGAGGGACCTTTTGCTTTAATAATGTTAGAGAAAAGATCTTGGTCTCCAGTCATGTACTTTGAGCAGCCACTATCTAGATACCCTAAGTCTTTATCCTCCTCATTAACAGCCATGTAGCATTCCTGAAATTTAAGCATTTAAGAATATGGTCCCCTTTTATTTTTGAGTCCTGAGGATTAGCAGCGTTTTGGAATCCATACTTGTCTAACCTTTGGAGGTGTGAACCCTCTAGGTTTAGGTATGAATCTCAGAAGGCATTCATGAATCTCGTGGCCATGACCTTTACAGAAAGTGCATTTATGAAAACCTTGAACATGTTTGATGATTTCTTTAGGAGTTTGCTTATTATCAGCAGTCTTGGAAATGACCGATTTACTGATGACATGCTTATTGAATTTAGGTTGATAATGCAATTTCCTAGTGATATTTGGCTTAACAATTGTAGGCCTTTTAGCAAAAGGTTTTACATTTTTTGGCAAAATTCCCTTGAGCTTTTTATCAGCAGGGTTGTGGTTAGCAATCTTTCCTTTGACAAATTTAATAGGCTTGAGTTGAGATTTCTTTGAGTTGTTATCAGTCATTACAGTTTTCACAGGATGACTGACAACAGGTCTTTGTTGCTCAGCCTCCCTATTTACATAGTCATTGGTGTTAACAGATTGCTTACCCTTGGACTTGTCTGAGTTTTTTTTGGAGTAAACAAATGGCACTTTGTTAAAACCAAGTCCTTGCTTTCCCTTTTGAGAAGGATGCTGATCATAGACAACTTCCTCAGTCATTTCCTTAGCAATCACTTCAGCTGTCTCATTTTCTTGAGAACCAAATGGACTTCCTACATTGAACTCACTTTGGAAACCTATACCAATTTTGTCATCAAGATGTTTTTGTTTTGAAAGAATGATATCAAAGTTTCCTTTGGAGTTATTCCAAGAATCAACAACCTTTTGGAGGTCATCTTTCTCAGAATTGATTTTTTTTTATGTGCTCAAGTAGGAATTCCACTTTTTTTTTTCAATGCTTTGTTCTCCCTTAGAGTCTTGATATTCTCAGCTTGTTTTCTATTGAGATCTTTGATCTCAGACATCAAGGTAGATTTCTCAGAGACAGCTAACTCATGCTTTTTTGGCTAATTTTACATAGGCAGTTTTAAATTTAGAAAATTCTTCCAGCATGTCTTTGTTGGCTTTGATGAGTTCTCCCCTTGAAGGTTCATTGAGCTCATCATCATCACTATCATCCTGTTGAAATGACAGTGATCTTACTGTGTCATGGGGTGATTCCCTGACCATAAGACATATACTTGCTTCCTCAGCAAAGTTACAAGAATAATCCTCATCAGAATCTGTATCACACCAAGTGGGCAAGTTACTTTCATCAATTTCCTCAGCCAACATCCCTTTTTGTTTTTGAAATTTACATTCAGGACGCTTTTTGTAAAATTCATATTTTGGCTTTGGACATTTTGATGCAAAATGACCTGGCTTCCTATAGTTAAAACAGACAAGCTCATTTTACTTTTGGGGAAAAACAGCTTCATAAGGAGCAGCTGTTTTTGCAGAAACAACTGTTCTTTGAGGAGCAGCAGTCTTGTTAGGCGACTGCATATAGGAAGACTTGTTAAATCTTTTGAAACGTTGATATTTCTTAACAAACATGGCAAAGGCTTCTTTCGAAAGAATATCATCATCATCATTTGATGTAGTTGGAGTTTCATCAGGTGTAGAACAAGAAGGTTCAACAGACATGGCTAGTAAAGATAAATTTTTAAAACTCTTTTCCATTTCTTGAGCTTGCTGAATTTCAAGCTCATAAACTGAATGACTTGCATAAAGATTTCTGAGAGACAATTTATTCAAGTCTTTTGATTCTTTCATGGCAGTAATCTTTACATGCCATAGACTGCCTAGTGCATTAAGAAATCTCATGTTTATTTCTTTCTTTTCATATTTCTTTCCTAAAGAATAGCAAGAGTTTACTACCTCATGGAATCTGTCGTATGCACTTCTTAAGGTCTCTTTAGGATCTTTCTTGAATGAATCAAACTTATGGATGCAAGTATACAGCTTGTTGTTCTTTGTTTCTCCATCACCTTCTAGGTATTCTAGTATAGCTTCCCATATTTCTTTAGTAGTTTCCAGATTGATGATCTGCTGGTAGGTGCTGATATCAACACAGCTGGTGATGATATTGATGGCTTTTCCATCCAGAGCATCATTCTTTCTATCTTCTTCAGGCTTTGGAATTTTAGGATCAGCAGTTGGATCAAGAGCAGCTAGAGTATTTGGCTTCATAGGAATTCTTGGACCATCTGTAACACATTTCCATAAACGTTTATCAATAGAGTTCATGTGTCTTTTAACCTTGTCTTCCCAGATGTCAAAGTGAACTTCATCCAATACAGGACAATGGTTCACATTTGAAGTTTCCAACAATTGATGAGCAGTCATTGGATCTTTAATCTCTCAAGAGGTTAATCTTGGAAAAACTTGTTTTCAAAGAGTCAGGCTCTAATACCAATTGTTAGGTCTCAGGGTGCTCAAATAGGCTAGAAGGGGGGTTGAATAGCCTATGTCCTTTTTAAGATTAGTTTTACAAAGTTACATCACAAAAGAGTTAAAAAATATTTTGCAGCGGAATAAGGTGAAGTATAGGACAAGTTTAGGATGGCTGATTTTGATAGGACAAGATCAGCTATTCTGTGAGTTGTTGGTATTTTTGAAATTTAACAAGTAATAGCAAAAAATAAATGGACATAGATTTTAATATGGTTCACACTTATAAGTAAGTGCTACGTCCACAACCAAAGTGGTCAACTTTGGATTTGAAAATCGTGTACTAAGTTTTCCACTAGAATCTTTACAAGATAGATCACTAATGGATCGTGAACAAAAATTAGTTGACCAAGTGTTTGCGGGAGAATTAATATCTACAAAGATATAATGCTCGTGTGCTTTGAATGCTAAAGATTGCAATCAACGAAGAGCTATAAAGACTAATCGTCTAAGTTTGGAGCTCTTCAAAGGATGTTTTTACAGATTTGACTTTGAAGCTTTTAATGAACTAGTTGTTGAAGATGAAGATTTCAGAGTTGTAGATTCAGAGCTTTCAATTCAGAGAGTTCTTCTTCAATGCTTCAATGGAGTCTTCTATTTATACTTAGAGAAGCCCTTGTAGCCGTTGGAGATCTTCAGCCTTGGAGAATTTGAATTTAAATGCATTAAATGCTCTAATCTTGCTATTGAGATCTGATAGGGGGTTCTGCCAGGTTCAGTCTGAATTCTGCCATTTTACTAGAAGTAGGTAGACAATTGACGCAGGCAGAATGTCCTTTTCTAAGATGATTGCCTAATAAGGAAAGAATCATTAAATGAAGTTTGCAGGTTATCGTTGTATCAATGTCAATGAATGACTTTGCCGATAGCTTAAGCCATATCTTCAGACAAGTCTAGATCGGACAATGTTTAGGTCTTCAACATAACTGATGAAGCTTGACTGAAACTAACTTGTCCGATGACTTGATGGACTTTGTTGAAACGAACTTGGCTGATGACTTGAAGATAGCTGATCTGAACATGGCTGATATACAACAGGCTATCTTCTGAAGACTAAGCTAATTACAATAAGCAATCCTAAGCTATTCAAGTAGTTGTCTAAGTACAAGTTGCCACTCTAACAAACACACGGGCCTATTAGTCACCTTGGCTTAGACTTAGGTTATGGATACAAGCAAATCTATACTAAATACAACAGTTTCAAATCTATCGTACATCTTGTTTACAGTAGCTGTATGTCGATCAGAGAGAGCAGAAATCCTATGTTCCATTAGGTCGGTATAGGAAGTGAATGCTAATTGGCACTCAGTAGCACCTTTCTTGGTAGCCCGAGCATTTGAAACAACTTTAGTCATGTATTCTGCAGTGACCTCTTTGGTGTGATCTTGTTTGGTAGCAAGATACTGTAGTGAAGAATGGAGGTTTGCGAGTATATTTGTCAAGGGTTGGACAAACTCCATGCGCTAAAGATTGAGAGGGAGAGGGATCAACTGACGGAGGCTGGTCAGGAGCAGAGAGATCGGTGGCAATAGTCGAGTGATTGTTGTCAGAAGCAAAATGGTTAGGTAGAGGAGTAGAAATACTAGCTGAAGGAGTAGAATTGCTAGTTGCAGAGTAGATGGATAGATTAAAGGAGCAGAATGATGAACTCTAGGTTGTCCAAACCAGATCCTGGGCGTAGGGAAAACATTCTCAATGTAGTCTTAATAGGACTGATCATTGATAAAAGTAGGAATGGAAAAGGAGGTAGGGATGCGAATGGATTTAAAAATAAAAGGGAAACGAGGGTTAAAACCCAAATAGGCAGCGACCATTTGAAAGAAGTCATAGAAGTATGGTTTGGTGAAAACAGAAGGATGACAAATTAAGGTAGTGATAGGAGGCTTAGGAAGAGATAGAAGGGGGGATTTGTCTAGTTTAGTAGGAGGGGGAGGACTCAAGTCCCTGTGAATAGCAGTCCACTGTGTAAAGATCATAAGATCATGTACAGCAGAGTTATGCATGAAAAATTTTTGGGACCAGGCAAGAGAAAAAGGGCCATAGAAGGCACCCCACTTAAGGATAATATCCCTAGCAGACATAGGTTGGCAAGGAATGCGCTTGGGATAGTCAATTGTAGAGAGGAAGGGATTTATATCGGCATGGTTTGATGTAGGTCAGTTGTCTCGAAAGAACAGCAGTTATTGGACATCAGGATGGAGATGACTATAAGGATTGAGTTTTGCTCTTTTGCGTGTAGGTTGATCGAGAGAAGAAGGCAAAATTTGTTTTGACCGAATGAGATGGTGACTATCAGGTGGGTCTTACAATTTCTCTAATTCATAAGGAATGATTGTAGGAGGTTTAGTTGGTAAGATAACAGTTGATACAAGTTGGTGAGTTGAAGGAGAAGAGGGGGGTGAAGACATCTGATCGGCAGAGGGCACAAACTTTACCTTTTTTGCACTTTTCTTAAGACGTTTGCCATGCCTTAACTTGGAGGGAGAGGATTTGGGATTGTCTGATTTGTGAAGAGTTTGTGTATAGGTTTCGATTATGGGAATAGTTGGAGTTGAAGGAGTTGTGATTGAAGATTTGGGGAGGCCAAAATTTTCATCTGTTGGAAGGAGAGTTTGTTTGGTTTTGGCCTTGGCTGATTTTGGTATAGGGTTAGGAAGAAGGGGTGCAGTTTGAATGGTGGTTTGGAGATTGGTTGGTTTAAAATTGGTTGTATCTCGCTAAGTAGTATTCTTGGATTTGGCGTGCGGCGTAGAAATTTTGGAAGGTGTATCAACAATTTTGGCTAGCTTAGCCTTGGGTTCAAAGGGGTCGTGATCCAGACGCCCTAGATCAAAGTCTTCAGGCAAGGAAGCTGCAATTGGTTTTGGCTCCTACTGAGCAGATAGATCCTCGCTTGAAGATATAATCTTTCTCTTTCCTTTCTTGGCTTGTCCAGAAGGCCAGTAGCAGCAGTAGTTCTTTTTGCTACATCCTTCTTATATCGCTTGATGTTGTTCAGAGTAAACACATAAGTGTTGGTAACCTTGATGATTTCATCAACAGCCATGGTTTTCTCAATCTCTGGATAACTTCTCAGAATCACATTAATGATTCTGACAAAAGGTCTGCGCATGCCTGAGATGGTTTGGACCTCCAGTATACTGTCAAACATAAGAGAATAGACAATCTTGGCCCAATTAAGTTATTTGCGTAGAGCTATGGCCTTGGTAAGCATGAGTTGGTGGGAGGTGAAGATGTCTCTTGAGCCATTCTTAAAAAGAAGACCCTTGTCAATTAAATTACTGATATGATATGGAACCTCGGGAAATAGGTTCCTGGACATCTCAGAAAGTAGTTCTGGCTTATCCTCTCCACGCATCATGGCCCATGCCGCATCGAATTCTTCATCGGTCAAATCCATTTTTCCTTTAGTAGGAAGACCCAAAATTTTACCAACATCCTTGTAGTTTTTGACAAACCTATCTCTAATGTAACCTTTAATATAGCTCTTGTCAACTGGATCATCATTGTTGATAGGAGGAAGAGGAACAATCATATACGTGTAGAATTCTTCGACTAACTTGATCCTGTAGTCGACATCCCCCAATTCGAATAGTGGAAGAATTCCACTTTCAGTTAGATCTTTTACAAGAGATTCACCAGAGGAGTATTCTTGAACTGATTAAGAATTAATAGCGACTTCGGGATGATAACTGTTTTTAGGAAGATATGCGATAGGCCATTGGGCAGCTTCGGCAACTCTAGTGGATTGAAGAGCAGTAAACTCTAGTGGATTGAAGAGCAGTACTAGTTAATGTTGAAGAACTAGCAATTTTAGATTTTTGTGTCTTAGCCTATATAAACAAGAGCAGAGTTCAGAATAGTTGACACATGATAATTATCAGCAGTTCTTTTGAAAAAAATGTACTATTTGAATCAAAACCCAAAATATGCTAGCAAGATTTAATTTTAAAAACAAAAGTTCACCAGCAACACATTTCATCCCCAGGGTTTAAGATAAGTACAAATTTCAATATTTTCCAGAAAACCCAAAAGAATAATTTGTAAATATAAATATTTGAAGAACATTAGACATATTGGATTCTCAGAAATTAACAATAAACACTTATATATTTCTAAAATCAAGTATACGCAGTTCGTTAATGGCGTGAGAATAGAGGAGTTCGTATGATTCATAAACAAAACATGGAGTATAGAGGAATTAAAGATTTTGCTAAACTGAAATTAAATGAACTTGGTTGGATAGAATTACTTACCATTGTAGATTTTGCGCAGAATGAAAATAGAGGAATTAAAGATTTCAGAAGGGCTTTGAAAGAGCAACATTGGCAAGAGTTTGAAAGGGCGAAAGGCGATTTTTGAAAATGTGAATAGTTAAACAGTATAATTTGCTATTTGTACGACTGACATGTTTCAATAAGTGGCATTTAATGAATTTTGAGGTCTGGATTTAATAAGGTTGTCTTATAACATCGACAGTGTTACACTTGGCTGATAAGATAGGCAGTTCTATAGACAGGAAAAGTATAATAAATCAAGAGATTATATAAGTCAAGGATTAAGATCAAGCATACCAAGCTCTCCTTTTAGATAGGAAAACCTGGTTGAATCAAGTGGCTTGGTGAAAATATCAGTCAGTTGTTGATTAGTAGATACATATTTCATGCTGATATTACCTTTTTCCACATGATCTTTTAAGAAATGATATCTCACATTGATGTGCTTTGTCTTGGAGTGTATGACAGGATTTTGAGAGATTGAGATGGCTGATGTGTTATCACACATAATGGGGTAATCAGCAGTCTTGATCTCATAATCTACAAGTTGTTGTTTGATCTACAGCAATTGTGAGCAGCAGCTACCAGCAGCTATGTACTCTGCCTCAGTTGTTGAAGTTGAAACAGACGTTTGCTTTTTGTTGGTCCATGAGATAAGTCTATTCCCTAAGAATTGACATGGCCCACATGTGCTTTTCCTGTCAATCTTACAAGCAGCAAAGTCGGCATCAGAATATCCTATAAGAGTGAAGGATGAATCCCTTGGATACCAAATACCCAAGTCGGAGGTATCAATTAGATATCTGATGATCCTTTTGACAACATGTAACTGAGACTCCTTTGAATCTGCTTGGAATCTAGGACAAACACAAATAGCAAACATGATGTCAGGCCTGCTAGCAGTTAAATATAAAAGTAAACCAATCATGCCTCTATACAGAGTCATGTCCACTTTCTTTCCCTTTTCATCTTTGTCAAGATGGCAGTTAGTAGCCATAGGTGTGCTGAAGCAGTTTGCATTTTCAAGCGCAAATTTCTTGATTAGATTTTTTGCATATTTGGCTAGGTTGATGAAGATACCGGTTGAGCTTTGCTGAATTTGAAGTCCTAGGAAGAAATTTAGTTCTCCCATCATGCTCATTTCAAATTTACTCTGCATAAGATTTTCAAAACTTTTACATAGATTTTCATTAGTAGAACCAAATATAATATCATCAACATAAATTTGAAGAAGTAATGAATGACCTTTATGTTTTATGATAAATAGAGTAGTGTCAATTTGACCTCTCACAAAGCCTTGAGTTATCAAGAACTTTGAAAGGGTCTCATACCAGGCCCTTGGAGCTTGCTTAAGTCCATACAATGTTTTTCTCAATTTGTATACATCCTCTCTTCTTGAGTTATCAATGAATCTAGGTGGCTGTTCCACATAGACTTCTTCTTGCAGCTCACCATCAAGAACTGCACTCTTAACATCCATTTGATATAACTTGAAATCTTTAAAAGATGCATAGGCCAGGAATAGTCTGATAGCTTCTAGTCTTGCAACAGGAGCAAATGTCTCATCATAGTCAATTCCCTCCTCGTGTCTGTATCCTTGGGCTACCAGTCTTGCCTTATTCCTAGTGATGTTTCGATTTTCATCCATCTTGTTTCTGAAGACCCACTTTGTTCCAATCACTATTTGTCCTTTAGGTCTAGGAACATTTGTCCAAACTTGGCATCTATCGAATTGATTTAACTCTTCTTGAATAGCTTCTACCCAGCTTGGATCTTCCAAAGCTTCATCTACTTTCTTGGGTTCGATATTTGACACAAATGCAGTAAAATACATGCATTCATTCCTTGAGGCTTGTCTTGTCTGAACACCAACATTAAGATTACCAATGATTTCAGTGAAATGATGATCTTTAACTTCTCTAACTTCAGCAGGGAGAACTTATCTGATAGCATTAGCAGAGTTTAGTTCTAAAGAAGTCGAGATGTTTGGAACTTGGTTTTCAGGGTGGTAGGTAATTTCCAAGGTAGGCTAAAATACTTCTGGTGTAGATGGAATAGCAGATTCTTGATTAGCTGATCCATCATTGGCTGAACCACTATCACTAGTTGGAGATTCTATCAAGTCAATCCTTGGAGGAGCTTGTGAAGATGGAGCTTTAGTAGAGTTAGAGCTTGGCTATTCTGTACCTGTCTCACACTCATCAGAATCATTAGAAACCTTAGGAGCGAAATGTGGCCCAATAAAATCAAATTCATCAAAAGAGACATGTACATATTCAACAACCTTAACAGAAGTTTTATTATAGACTCTATATGCTTATGAGAATTTAGCATATCCCAAATATATTTCTTCATTACTTTTTGTGACGACCCGAGTCCGAGATTCGATGTTGAACCCCAACTCGGAGCGTCAAACCGAAGAAAAACAAAATAAAGCGACCCACAAAAGCTCGAAACCAAAATCAATGTAGCAGAATACTAAAAATAAGGCAGCGGAATAACAAATGAACTTGAGCCTTAAAGCTCGATTAACAAGAATCCCAACATATAATAATAAACTCCACGGCCAAACACGAGCCGGAGAAACAATAATCACTACAACACCACGAGTCAAAACGCTCGGGAAAACCAATAGAAGAAAACCAACGGGTACACGACCATACTAACCAAGAAAACCGAAGTTATAAAATAGTACAACCGGTACGACTCCACAAGTCGGCACCAAATACAAGTCTATAAAATACCAATGTTTCTACCCGACATACTAAGTTTACATAACTCAGTTTAACCCACGATCTCACAAATACAGGTGATAGAAATACAGTAATAATCTAAGTACAACCTCGGACCAAAGCCTTACTGTGCTGGATCGAGTCCTGCAAACTAAGGAAAACAAATATGGAAGGGATGAGTCGAATGACCCAGTAAGCTACTAATGAAACAATATGGCATGACATTGTGTACATAAGAATAGCAGGATAATAAACAAGTTGTAGCACATAAGACAACCAACCCTATATATGCTACTCGAAACATAGAGTGTATCACACTCTCAATGATTACATTCTCAGGTCAACTACAAGATATAGTATTCTAACGAATGAGTACCCAATCGGAGTACACGAGATAGTCCAATAACAAAAAAATAAATAAATGACAGAATAAGTCATGATGAGCATGACTCTTACGGATTCAATCACAAGGTCTCACCTTCTAACCTTGACTCACTCTATTGGAGTCTTGGGTCGGTGCAGGAGGGTTTGGTGGGGTCACTTGCTCTGCTCGAGGTGTCTCACCTAGGGCCACATTCAGTTGGTCCTCAAGTTCTCTCAGTTCTCGTAATGCGTATCTGAGTTAAAATACGGTCGGATGCATAACTGACATCCTTGCAGTCTTCCTAGTTCGTGCTATCCTGCTATAGGCATACAATAGAGACATTAAATCTCTAAAGGGAAATGAAACACATTAAGTGATTCAACTAAAGTCATACTAATCAACATAACATTCTCGATTCTCAACCAGACACAATTAACATGCACGTAGGGTTCTAAAGACAACTACCTCATCATGCCAAGGGGCATACACACAAGGTGACACAATCTATTCGTATCGCAAAAAATTTGTAAGACAAGACTGAATTAATACAATGTATCCAGTCTATATCACATCGCATACAATTATAATAGTCTCACGCTCACCACCGGGGTGGCATATCATATATTTGATATCTCTAACGTTTAACAAATATATAACACGTGACAGTATACAAGTCACAAATTGCTAATCGCATGCCCAAAATACTCAAGTTCAACTAAGCACAACGGCTCACACAATATCAAATCAAATCAAGCCAATACACGAGGAATGATACACAATCCACACACAAGATACACAATCTTGTTCGAGTACAACTATTCCATTTGCTTGTCCATTCCAGTTGGTAATAGGGTTAGACAATTTCTATCTATCATGCTATCAACTTAGTCTTGACGAATATCTCTTGACAACCAAATCAGGGGTCCTTCTGAAGTGGCTTCAAAAGCTTCCGTCACAGGGCGTTAGGGACAAGTGATTACAAATATGCCCTTAGAGTCGGTCTCATGCACATAAGTATCAAATACAAGCAAATGCACCTGTGTGACACAATGTCTCTAGTATGTACAAGTGTCACATTCCATGATGTGATATGCAAAATGAAGCGTCTAAGTTAGCACGGACTCTATTCTCGCACTATCGTAACTTGACACTCCACGATGAACACTAGTAGACTCGTGACCAAGAATCTCGGGTCTCCCACCTCTATTTCCTCAAATGATTACCAATCTCAAGCCTAAGACGTTCCTTAAAACATCTCGACTATGGTCCTCAAAATCAATGAAACAACCTATAAGGGTCAAATCTCATTACTAAACTTATCAAGCGACTCACACTTAGTCGTCAACATTCTAGAGAGGACATTAAAGCGCACTTACCAATTCCCACAAGAGAAATAACCGACTACAAATTGCTAGTCTCCGCTCTCATGAGCGTACAAACCCAACTAATCTAGTCCTACATAGAATATCTCTACCACATACCCATATCCGGGATACATCTAAACACAAAAGTCGACGTTAAACGCTCAACCCAATACCCAACCCACCTAAGCCAAAGATCCTATCCTGGCGGACAGTTAACCTAGCTCTGATACCAACTGTTACAACCCGAGTCCGAGATTCGATGTTGAACCCCAACTCCGAGCGTCAAACCGAAGAAAAACAAAATAAAGCGACCCACAAAAGCTCGAAACCAAAATCAATGCAGCGGAATACTAAAAATAAGGCAGCGGAATAACAAATGAACTTGAGCCTCAAAGCTAGATTAACAAGAATCCCAACATATAATAATAACCTCCACGGCCAAACACGAGCCGGAGAAACAATAATCACTACAACACCACGAGTCAAAACGCTCGGGAAAACCAATAGAAGAAAACCAACGGGTACACGACCACACTAACCAAGAAAATCGAAGTTATAAAATAGTACAACCGGCACGACTCCACAAGTCGGCACCGAATACAAGTCTATAAAATACAAATGTTTCTACCCGACATACTAAGTTTACATAACTCAGTTTAACCCACGATCTCACAAATACAGGTGATAGAAATACAGTAATAATCTAAGTACAACCTCGAACCAAAGCCTCACTGTGCTGGATCGAGTCCTGCAAACTAAGGAAAACAAATATGGAAGGGATGAGTCGAATGACCCAGTAAGCTACTAATGAAACAATATGGCATGGCATTGTGCACATAAGAATAGCAGGATAATAAACAAGTTGTAGCACATAAGACAACCAACCCTATATTCACGAGAGGCTCAGTAGCCGCCAACCGTCATGCACTGGTTGGAGACCACGACCAACATTCGTTCATATAGGAAGCACATAAAGCTCAAAGTAAACACATAAGGGTGGATACGATGGATTCGAGGTACACCTCCAAAAGCTCTTGAAACACTTCTCACCTTATCGCTCCATGAAGCCGTAGTAAACGATCATACTGTCGCTCCACAGAACTATAAAGGATACCTCTGCTGCTATCCAACAAGATAATAATAATAACAGATTCCTGCGCTTCTGCTCCAGCGGACCAAAATAAATAACTGTGTCGCTGATGCTGGACACATCTCCCAATATCGAACATCGAACAGAAATAGATGATTGTGCTGCTACTGCCGTACACAAATCACAGAGGGACCGGTGCTCGTATCCCCAAACAAATATAGGTACCCGATCGTGTCAAGCACGATCTACAAGTACCCAACAAATAATGTACCCGACCGCGACCTGCACGATCTACAGGTACCCATTGTGGACCATTTTCTGTATCCACGTTGACGTATCGCTCAATCCCCTACGACCCGGGACAATACGACTCTAGCCACTTAAAGGTATCACAAGGGACCGGTGTCCGTATCCCAATGCATACAAAACAATGTTGACAATGTACAGTCGCCGTTTATTCCGTTCAACTATGGGGCTAGAGAAACCCCTACCGTGGCCAACGGTAGGGCAAGGCCCATTGTATTGGCCTTCGGCTATTACGAAGCCCCTGCTCCCACAATAACCGAGCATCAATACACCTCCAATGCACATATGCCAGCTGAACTCGATGCAATGCACAAGTAGATGTTTACTCATGCTAAACTAATCAAACGTGTTCTATTGAATCATAACTTATCACATCAACACGATGTGCTTGTAAATACTAAACACACAATCAATCATCAAAGTAGGATGATTGTCCTATTGGTTACTAGAACAATCACAAATACCACACATCATCCAAGTCCGCAATCGCTAGACTTTATAATCGCAACATGTGTAAGTCTACTCGTACTTAGAATCATAATCCATAACATACCGAACTCACTACGTAATACGTTTGTAGCAACTCAACACTAGTTCCCGCACCCTTATTGGATGATAACTAGGGTATCACAAAACTTTAACTTATAATAAACACGTCACTCAATGTGTACTGACTAAGACATTCCCAACGTACGTCACATATGATCGTACATAAATTATTAGTGACTTATATGAAGTCACAAGTACCTTTAATAATTAATCAAAGCTTAGACGTAGGGTGTATATATAATCATCTAACCCAATTCAAGAAGCCACGTGTTCAACAACATTGACTAAGTCAACCTAACTTAAGTTACTCGATCAAAATCTCATCAATGTGTCATCCCACATTGTAGGAGACTAAAATATTACTCGTCAACTCATTACTCGACGTATATTCTTAACGTCCTATTTGACTCCGCTAAAGTCGGTCACGACTAGAGTCTAGTCTATTCAGGGTAATATACAATTCACAATATCCCAACGACTGCGCCCGAGTCTTACAAATATTCAAAACATCGGGACAAGCCGTAGCATCATCCCTTCATACCCATCTCAATCACGAGACTCACTATACCAAAAGTCTATTACTCATAAAAATCTCACGAGTGTACTAACGATCAAAATCTCAACAAGTTATAAATACTTGATATAACTAAAACAAGTCATCGGCAACTTTACTTGTCGGAACCCAACTATAAAATAAACCCACGGGTCTACAACTCGGGAAACAACGTGTACCATAATGAACTCCACAAGTCTCTAATATTTGGAGACCACGAAACTAACAACAATTCATAAATACTCATCATTTAACATGCTAAAGTATCACATTGAACAAGTATAACATGTAGGGAGTTCATATGCACATAAACAACACGTAAACATCGCGATACTACTCTACGATGCTCAAAATCTAAGAAGGAGATTAGTAACTTACTACACAACGCAAATCCTTCACAAAATCAAAGGGCTTTGGATGGAAATGAACTCCTCCGCAACCTCTACACCTCTATGGAGTCCACACGTTGATCCCAAGCTCGATCCATGCTTCCCCTCTCTCAGAATTAACCTTCTCTCTCTAAAAATGTGGAAGAAGAAGTGGGGTAGTGATTCCTTAATAGATCGGGGAATCTCTTTACTTAGAATCGTTCCCCTCGTCGCTAGCTACGCTCCGATGAAGACGGCTCGCAAATCCGACTCCGAACGAACAAGATATCGCGATTATACTCTCTACTCTCTCTTTCTTCTTTCTCTCTCTCTAAAATCTGGGTTAGAGGAAGAGAAATGAGGGGAAATAAGGTTGGGTTATGTTATTAATACCATGGGTAAGTGTTTGGTCCAATCTCAGGCTTGTTTGAACATTTTAAACCACTTAAAAATGTTAAAAATTGAGAAAGAACGAAAATCGGACGAACAGAGTCCGTCGCTATGCGGAAGCATAGTGCGGCCGCATAAAAGCTATGCGGACACATAGCGCGGCCGCATGGATTCCAGAATTTTTGAGTTTTCTATGCGAGCTCGCAGTGCGGCCGCATAGAGCTAAAAACTGGGCAGTTTTTTTCGAAAATGCCCTCGATGGATCCCGAAATGTCCCGAGGTGATCCTAGGTTGATTTTAACATCAAACAAAGGTCAAAACATACTTAGAACTCAACCAAATCATTCCCCAAGGAGGCTCGAAGGATGAACAACACAAGTTTCACTCGCACGCGAAGATAAACATGTGAAACGACACACGAATCAACTCAACTTACGGGTTAACGACAAGAATAACATGTTTGTTATTCGAGGGTGAATCTAACCCAAGGCTAGATCACTTAAACGTGGGGAATACAAAAGGTATACAAATCATAATCGGTGTCGAGAAAAGACTCGAACGAGTACAGAAACAAAGTACAACTCACCGTGAGTTTAACTACGTGTCGAGCACGGATCACGACAAGATACGTCACGCTTAACTAGCATGACACCTCAATCTCCGAGGGTTTCAAGGTCGACACGAAGTGATTATGAATTAGCCAGGAAGAAGGTAAGGTCGGGGTGTTACACTTTTGGATTCAAACTTACCTCTGTGTTCTCTGCCATTGTAATGAACATAGCATTTGCATCCAAATATTTTGAAGAAGCTAATGTTGGGAGCTCTGCCTCTCCATATTTCATACGGAGTTTTGTTATGAAACTTGTTTATTAAAGACCTGTTTTGAGTGAAGCATGCTCTGTTTACAACTTCAGCCCAGAAATACATAGGTAGCTTTGCTTCTGCAATCATAGTCTTCCCAGCTTCAATAAGAGTTCTATTCTTCTTTTCAGCAACTCCATTTTGTTGAGGTGTACCAGCAACAGAGAAATTGTGACCAATTCCATGGTCATCACAATATTTAGCTACACCATTGTTCTTGAATTCTATCCCATTGTCTGATCTAATATCAACAATGTCATCCAGCTTCTGAGTTGCAGTCTTCTAAAAAGTGTTGTTATGGTGTCATAGGTTTCATCTTTAGAGGACAACATTTCAACCCAGGTGAATCTTGAAAAAATTTCAACTACCACTAGTGTATACTTGCTGCCACCAAGACTAGTTGTAGTGACGGGACCAAATAAATCCATGTGAAGCAGTTGTAGAAGTCTGGTAGTGGATAAACATGCCTTGCTTTTGAATGATGACTTGGATAATTTGCCTAGCTGGCATGCCTTATAAAGCTTGTCATGATCTGCTGATATCTTTGGCAGACCAACAACCACGTTTTCCTTTGATAACTTAGAGATATACTTGAAGTTGAAATAGCTAAGTCTTTTGTGCCACAGCCAATTGTTATCATTGGAGGTCATTGCAATCAAACACAGGCTTGATCTTTTTCCCACAGCATTCAGATCAACCACACACACATTTTCTTTTTGGAATCCAATCAAGATTGTTGTGCAGGTCTCACTGTCCTTGATAAAGCAATGACTTGAAGTGAATTGACATATCAGTCCCTTATCACAGAATTGTGATATACTTAGAAGATTTTGCTTCAAGCCTTCTACTAGAGATACTTTGCTGATGGAAAGATTTCTTCGAACTATATATCCATAGCCAACTGTCATCTATTTGGAGTTGTCACCAAAAATCACTGAGGGACCCTTTGCTTCAATAATATTGGAGAGGAGATCTTGGTTTCCAGTCATGTGCTTAGAGCAGCCACTATCTAGATACTATAAGTCTTTCTCCTCCTCATTCACTGTCATGAAGCATTCCTGAAATTTAAGCATTTAAGAATATGGTCCCCTTTTATATTTTGGTCTTGAGGGTTAGCAGCCTTTTGGAATCCATACCTGCTTAACCTTTGGAGGTGTGAACCCTTTAGGTTTAGGTATGAATCTTAGAAGACATTGATGAATCTTATGACCAAGGCCTTTTCAGAAAGAGCAATTATGAAAACCTTGGACATGTCTAATGATTTCCTAAGGAGTTTTCTTGTGATCAGCAGACTTGGGAATGACAAATCTGCTGATGACAGGTGATGAATGAAATTTTACCTCGCAAGTGCACGATAATACCGGAGTATAGCTGCGCAAAGACAAGGGTTGAACCACAGAGACAAGAGAATGATTGATTTTGCTAACTAGTAATTCAAACAGTAAAAATAAACGACAAAGGGGGTTTTGTTGATTTTTCTTAAAACTAATAACAAAAATTAAACTAATTTATCACCTAATTAATCAACTAAATTATCAAAGCAAGCAAATAATGAGTTTAACAAGAATTGGGAGACCTAGGAATTGGGATTCACTCTATATCTTGGATTTATGCCTTTCTAATTTATGTATCAGTTCAGTTCTAGGATTGGTTCATAAAGGTAAAGATTGGGACGCTTGGATCACGGTTTGTAGGCTTAGCATCCCTAATTGTTATACTTTCTTGATCGGTCCATATAACAAGTAGGGATCCTTTAAGGACTTAGGAACAATTAATCTCTCTCTTATCTTAGCAAGATTATGAATCGATAAGAAAGAACATTTATAAGAGATGGCAAACATATGACTTATGCATTCGGATCGTGCGATTCATCATACCCTGATAATCTAACAGTTGTAATTACCTACACGCAAAAACAACACAGGAAGATTCGATAAAAATACTCTTATGAATGACTAAAACTATTGAACTGAATAAGAACTATATTATGGCATAAATCTTTGATACAGAGTTACCTCCAATTCCTAGATAAGGAGATTAGTTCCTCATAATCGAAACAAAAACCAAAATTGATTTATAAACCATACTTGAATTCCTGAATTCTTGAAAGAAGAAGTTAAGAAAAGATTACAAAAATCCCAAACTATTTTTCTCTCCAAGAACACGTCCTAAATTTTCACACAAAAGTTGCTTAAATACAAAGCTACAGGCCAAGGAAAGTTTCCTAAAACAAATAGGAACTAGGTCAACTTCAGAAACGGCGCAGAGCAGCCGCTTAGGCGAGCGCGCAGCTTGGCTTTTCAAAATCACATGTTTCTGGAAACGGGGCGGCTGCCTAGGTAGCCACGCTGCTTGAATTTTTGACATTCTTCCTTGCTTGATCTGATTCTTGCACTCCAGTCCCTCAACATCCCAGAAGAGCTCAAATGACCTTTAATTTGCACCAATTTCCACACAGGACCCTGAAACTTCATTAAAGCACTAGCAACCCATATTAGATAACAAAAAGCTCGAGAAATTGCTAAATTTAAGCCGGAAAAGTACCCTTCGGATGAGTATAAAACTTATCCATCAAATACCCCCAAACTTAGATCTTTGCTGGTCCTCGAGTAAAAGAAAGAAAACTACAAAAGAAAACTAAATAAATACAACAACAACAAAAATATCATCGCAAGTCAACGCATCAGTATTAGATCATATAAAGCCTCAGAGTAAAACCCCACACAATCAAGTAGTTGACAAAACACCCTTACAAATCTAGACTTTTGCTTGGCCAAAAATCAATATTCCTTTGAATCTCCGTGTGTGTGTGCACCAATCATTGAAAATTTCAAAATTTTGAAAACTTTTATCAAATCAAGTACAACAACCATTCCCAACATATAACAATACAATTCTTTTGCACCAAATATCAACAGTGCATCATGAAACGTAAAAATAACCATCACCACCCAGTTGAAATCACAAAAACTAGAAAGCACCGGCATTCAAGGGTTAACACATCCATCCCATGCACTTCCTTATGTATAAAATACACAGCTCTCAAGTCCCACATACTTATACAGCGATTAAATGAATTAGGAGCTAAAAATATTGCAAATCAAAACAAGGGTCAAATCAACCATGCCTTCAGAAAATCTCCATTCCACAAAACAAAGTAGCAACTAAGTCAATAGGGCTTTTATAAGCTTGTAATGTAAGGCCAGGCAAGGGCTACAAACGACAGGATAGGAAATCACAAAACAAGAGAGCAAGAATGTATCCCTTCATTGAAACCAACTTTCACTTTAACAACTCAAAAATTTTTTCTGAGTTGAAAAAGTCAATCACCATCACAACTGAAATATGACCCCCAATGATCTATATTTTTTTTTCTTTTTTTTTTCAATTTTTTTTTTCTTTCGAATCATTGAGGTCCCCTGTTTCTTTTCTTTATTTCTTCCTTTAATTACAGAACATGGCAAAAACACATTCCCATCCATGCTCTCTTGAAGGGTAGTCTAAAGTGTATAGGCTTTTATGGGTTTGGAGAATGCGGGTGGAAGAAACGAAGTCGAAGGGGGGTCTATGTATGCTTTTGCACACACCCTTCTTCCAATTAAGCTCAAAGGGGACACAAGTGATAAGTGACTATTATATAGTCATTTATCCTAAGTTTTCATATCTAATTCCTTAGTTTAGTTATCATTTTTTTATCTCATTTTAGTCTATTTTAGTTCCTTTTTCATATATATTAGATTTTACGCTTTTTGGTATACATTATACATTTTAGACAGATTTTTGGAGTCTATTATAATCAAAAAGGATGCTTGGACATCTTGGTGCAAAGGCATTGAAGAGCTACAAGCAAATCAAACACACAAAACCAAAATCCAAGCCAGAGCGGCCGTGCAGCCAGAAGAGGAGCGGCAGTGCACTTAGGCCATGACAGGCCATTTTTTGGCCCCAAAATGCAGAGTGGCCGTGCCTTGGAAGTTGCCTGGCCGTGTTACCCTCGGAGCGGCCGTGCAGCAAGAAGTGGAGCGGCCGTGCATGATTTCCAAATTCAAATTCAAAACTGGCACCAAGGGGCCACGGCTGTGCAAAACCCTTGACACGGCCGTGCAAGTCGTGACTGTAGAATTAAAAGGCACCTTTAGGAGGCACCTTCTTGAAGAGTTTCCTCCCAATTATAAAAAGACCCATTGTAATCAGTCTTAGATACCGGAATTTTGAGAGAATTTTCATCAGAAATTGTTAGAGATTAGATACAAGTACTTTATACATTAATTTCCAAAAGATCTTTGAAGATTCAAGTCTATGTTTGTTCTTGAAGTTCCTTTGGAAAAGAAGCAATAAAAGTTGAAGCATTATTCCAGCCATTCGTCTCTCATTTCATCATAAGTTTCTCTTACTCTATCCTTTATATTTTTGCTTATTTACTTTACATGGCTAGTGAGTAATCCCCCTTGTTCTTGGGGTTGGAAACTCAAAGCATAAATCGTTCATCATCTTAAATTATGAAAGTCTTGTCTTCTATCTTCATCTAAACAATTTCTTTATATCAATCTCTAAATGACTTACATTTCGGAGACGTCCAACTTGTATGATTCAGTCGATCGAGAGAAGTACCTAGCGGAGAATCTCGATTGACGGAACCATATAAAGAAACTGGGTTCCATTGATCACGAAAGTAGTTCAACGGCCTAGGGATGTTCCTTTAATGGAAAGTATGTTGACTCTCGTTCTTAATGGATTCTTACTAATTATGGTCAGCTAGAGATAAGCCGAAATGCCCGTTTGTGACAGGGTGGGAGTACCATAAACGGAAATCTCAAACAGTTAGGACATAATTAGTGAAGGATACAACGCTACTGTATTGACCGTGAGCAGTAGTGTAAGCCTAACGTACCATCCTTGATTTTCATGAAAACCTATATTTCTAAGATAATGACTATTTGATGAACTATTCTATGTATATGATTTCCAATCCCGAGAATGTTTCGTTTATAATATTCAAAGTAATTTTCTGTGTATGCTTTATTCTCTTTCCAAAACAAATCTTTACTTCCCCCCCAATTCTTTTTATAAAATTATAGTAAAAGCAAATTCTTTCTAAAGTAAACCCTGTCTCTGTGGGATCGACTCGTACTTGCACCCGCTATATTTCAATAGCCCGTGCGCTTGCGGATTTTAAATAAACCGTTAGGTTTCGACCGAACAACAAGGGAATAATATATGATTAGGATGGAGAAATATAGGCACAAACGATCCAAAGATGGCCTATGTCTTCCCTAATTGCTACAATGTTATGCTTCACTTCAACACACATCATTCATGGCATCAAATCTTCCCCTTAATACTTTAAAAACATGCTCATACGGATTACTTCATTTTTCGCTAGACAAGGAATAGGGACAATCAAGACTTACATGCGATTACGGTTCAAGAAGTGTGCTTGAGATATATTAACAAGAGAAGTCCAACAATGCAATGAATGCGTGGAGACGATAATTTAACACCTCATGATCACTAAAGCAGAAAATCTCCATAGGAATGAGATGTGCACTTGACACTTGATAAAAATAATCAAAACAATCAATAGACAAATCATGGCAAATCGTGTTCAAAAGTTGAAGATTCAAAAGTCAATTAATTCAAACTATGCTAGCATCTAGATAGCTCGAAATGTAATATCTCCTAGCACATGTGAAGGCTAGACATTCTCATCACTGGCGGTGATCACCCAAACCAACACTACGACAAGCATATATATATATATATATATATATATATATATATATTTAATTAGAATAAAGACTACAACTAAAAACTACATTACAAAAGCAGTAAAAGAAAACTGATCACAGACTAGCAGCATGCCCCCACCCCCAAACTTAAATTCCACATTGTCCCCAATGTGGATTTCCTATCAAAAACAGGCCAAGAGCTCTCCGATCTAATCATAAGGCTTAGGACGCCAAGGAGGTAGAGCAGAAGTATCCATGCCAAGATGCGATGCCATCCCTTGCATCCATGCAGCAGACCAATTTTGATATTACTCATATCGCGCATGCCTCACATCTTGCGTCATTTGCATTTCGGCCATCCAATTGGACAGCTCATCAATTCGTTCATCTACCTCCATAGGTCTAGCTTCTTCCTCTTCTTCCATCTCCTCATCCTCTCCTTGTTGGCCACGGACTCTCCTCGTGTTTCCCTCTAAAGAGAAACGAGAGATTTCTGGTTTCACAGGCATACGCTCCGAGTCCTCAGCCCAAATACAACTCTTCTTCTCACAAAGAGAAGTTATCAAATTTGGGAAGAAAAAGCCTGCAGTCGATGTGCCACTAATAATCCCAACTAATTAGGAACAGATCAAATACCCTACATCGACTGGGGTTCCCAAAAGAATGGAGTAGATTAGTACCCCTCGCGCCCATGATACCTCGGACTGATGTGAGGTTGGCATCAACCGTGCACAGACGAATTTGTGCACGCTCTTTGCCCTAAACGTCAGGCTTGCCTCCTTCAACCTCTTTGGCTTACCATGGCTGGTAACCCATACTGATCCAGGGAGGTCAATAACACTATTTACCTCGTTCACATCTATTGGCCGGCGGAGGTGTTGCTAGAAGCTACACTCCGCAAATCCGAAGGAGGGGAGACCTAGGAAATAGTTCAAATATTTATAATCATAATCAATGGTCTTTCCCCTCACCCATGAATTTCCCTCCTTCTTACAATCAAACAAGGTGGCATTGGTATAAAATTCCCGCACAATGGGAACTACTGCCTGGGCTGGGGTTTCACAAAATCTCTCCCACTGACGAGCCCTAAAATTATCCCCTAAATCAAAGCTTTCAAAATTGGAAGCTCGTTCAACTATCAGGGACTTGGTATTCAGACTTTTCACATATGAGGCAAAAGATTCCTCATTCAGAAATCGTGCGGAATCAAAAGTTGCCTCACTAGGCCCAGCACCCCCCGAGCTTTCTCCTTGCTCCTTACGAGATTTCTTTTGAGGAGGCATGTTTTCCGACGGGATTATATCCGAACAAATCAAAGGCGCACAAATTCCCCAATTTCTATGTAATGAACACAAAATCCTCCACTTCAAAGAGTATTTGACATAAAATTCAGCAGTACACAAGAAACTTACTTGAATTTGGTAATAAAGGGAGTGTGAAATAGAATTTCCTAACCTTGAATGGAGAGATTTGAGGAAGCTTGTGAGTACCCTGCAACTGGTACAATCCGGCGGCACTGTGGTGTTGCTGGAAAAAGAACGGCGGCGGCGGCAATAGAGGATAGGGGATTTGCGAGAGAGAAGAGAGATACCAGAATGGCTTGTAGGGGTAAGAGAGAGAGAGAGACTGTCCTGAGGGTTAGGGATTTGGCTGGGTTTTGTAATTTTTTGGTTTTTTTTTTTTTTCGAACCAGCGCGCCCGCCTACGTGGCCACTTAAGAGATGGATGCCCTTTTCTAGAAACTGCGCGCGCGCCGAAGCGCCCGCCCAGGAGATGAGTTTTTCAGCCACAAGTTTCTGGACGAAGCACGCCTGCCTAGGCGGCTGCTCTTCCCAGAATTTCTAATTTTTTCCCTACTTAACTTGCATTCTCTCAAATCAGTCCCAAACATCATGGACCCTGCATTTTTAGCTTCTACCTGCATCAAATATGTTACAACAACAATTCTACCGCCCACATGAGTCGCTAGATGCTAATTTTTAATTTTTTTTATATAAAGGACCCACCCCCAAACTTAAAACATGCTATGTCCTCACAGCATCATTCGATAATTAACATGCATAAATCTAGGGATGAATACAATTACCTAAACTACGAAAGCAAGTAAAAACGTACCTAGTTGGGTTGCCTCCCAACAAGCGCATTTGTTTACCGTCGTTTGCCCGACATTTTGTGAAACCAAGACTATTCAGGGTCAACCAAATTTATTGTATCAACTGCTTCCAAGATTGATACCCCTTCATAGTACGGCTTCACTCGATGCCCGTTGACTTTGAATCGTTACCCCGTTTTTAACTTTTTAAGCTCAATCGCCCCATGCTGAAAAACATGAACCACTTCAAAAGGTCCGGTCCATTTGGATTGTAACTTTTCGGGGAACAATTTCAACCTAGAGTTAAACAACAACACTTTCATCCCCGGACGGATGAACTTGGGCTCGATCTTCTTGTCATGATACCTCTTTGTGCGTTCCTTGTAGAGCTTTGCACTCTCGTAGGGTTCTTGATGTAACTCCTCCAACTCATTCAAGGCTAACATCCTTTTCTCGCCCACCAATGTCAAATCCATGTTAAGCTCTTTGATTGCCCAAAAAGCCTTATGTTCTAGCTCAATAGGAAGATGACATCCTTTCCCAAAAACAATTCGATATGGACTCATTCCTATTAGGGTCTAATAAACCATGCGATAAGCCCAAAGAGTATCACTTAGCTTCAAAGCCCAATCTTTCCGCGTGGGTCGAACTGTTTTCTCAAGTATCCCCTTAATTTGACGGTTGCTCACTTCAACTTAGCCGAAAGTTTGAGGATGGTACGGGGTTGCCAACTTGTGCACCATCCCATACTTTTTCAGAAGAGAGTTAAAAATCTAGCTTGTGAAATGAGTCCCTTGATCACTGATGATTGCCCTTGGTATGCCATATCTGCTAAACATAACATCACAAAGAAACTTGATAACAGTGTTAGCATCATTAGTACGAGTGGCAATTGCTTCTACCCACTTGGACACATAATCAACAGCAACCAAGATATATGTAAAACCATGAGATACGGGAAAAGGGCCCAAGAAATCAATGCCCCACACATCAAAGGTATCAACAATCAGATTATTCACTAAGGGCATCTCACTCTTCTTGCTTATCCCCCTTGTTTTCTGACACCTATCACATTGTTGGCACTAGTCATGAGCATCCTTGAATATTGAAGGCCAAAACAAACCAGATTGCAACACTTTACGTGCTGTTTTCTGGCTACTAAAGCGTCCACCACAGTGGAGCTCATGACAAAATGTCAACACACTCTTTTGCTCTTCTTCAGGGATACATCTAAGAATCATCTTATCAGGGCACAATTTGAACAGATAAGGATCATCCCAAATGTAGTGCTTGACATCAGATAAAAATTTCTGCTTTTCATGGTAGCCAAAATCGGGGTTAATGATGTTTGCAACAATATAGTTCACAAAATCAGCATACCATGGTTCTCTAACTTGAACTGCAAACAGTTGTTCATCAGGAAAATCTTCATTTACCGGATTCACATTTTTTAAAAAATTTTGTTTAAGAAGAGGTAACATTTCTAGCCTAGACAAATAATCGGCAACTACATTGTCGGTCCCCTTTTTGTCCTTGATCATTAAGTCAAATTCTTGTAACAATAGCATCCACCAAATGAGTCTGGTTTGGCATCTTTCTTAGTTAGCAAGTATTTTAGGGCAGCATGATCCGAGTAAACAATCACCTTTGATCCAAGCAAGTATGGACGAAAATTTTCCAATGCAAACACAACAGCTAGAAATTCTTTTTCAGTAGTGGTATAGTTCAATTGTGCATCATTAAGTGTCCTACTTGCATAATGAATTACATGCGGTGATTTGTCAACTTGTTGCCCTAAAACAGCCCCAATAGCAAGGTCAGATGCATCACACATAATTTCAAAGGGTAGGGACCAATCAGGGCTAACAAGAATAGGGGCCGAAGTCAACCTTTCCTTCAACAGATTGAAGGCATCAAGACAATCTTTGTCAAAGATGAACTCAGTATCTTTGGCAAGCAGGTTACATAAAGGTTTGCAAATTTTAGAAAAATCCTTTATAAATCGCCTATAGAAACCTGCATGCCCTAGAAAACTGCTGACACCCTTAACAGAAACTGGGGGAGGTAATTTTGAAATAATTTTTATTTTCGCCTTATCTACCTTAATCCATTTTTGTGAGACAATGTGTCCCAACACAATGCCTTGCTTGACTAGAAAATGACATTTTTCCCAACTAAGGGTCAAATTTGACTCACAACAACGTCTAAGTACCATTGTCAAATTCTCAAGGCAATCATCAAAAGAATCCCCAAAAACTGAGAAGTCATCCATAAATACTTCCACACACCTTTTAATCATGTCAGAAAATATCGAAGTCATACATATTTGAAAGGTTCCGGGAGCATTGCACAAACTGAAGGGCATCCTTCGATATGAAAAAGTGTCAAAAGGACATGTGAAAGTGGTTTTCTCTTGGTCTTCCGGTGCAATGGGAATTTGATTATATCCTGAAAAACCATCTAGAAAATAATAGAAAGCATGTCCTGCCAATCTCTCATGTATTTGGTCAATGAAGGGTAAGGGAAAGTGATCTTTTTTAGTGGCGGCATTCAATTTCCGCAGATCAATACACATCCTATACCCCGTAATTGTTCTTGTGGGCACTAACTCCTCTTTTTCATTCTTCACAACAGTGATTCCTGATTTCTTTGGTACAACTTGTACCGGACTCACCCACTTACTATTAGCTATTGGGTATATAATACCTGCATCAAGTAGCTTGAGCACTTCTGCTCTTACTACTTCCTCCATGTGAGGGTTAAGTCTTCTTTGGTGCTCCCTTGAAGGCTTGGCACCTTCCTCAAGATTTATCTTATGCATGCACATGACAGGGCTAATTCCCTTGATATCAGGCAAAGTCGAACCTATGGCCTCTTTGTGTGCACGCAAAACACAAAGCAGCCTTTCTTCCTGTTCATTAGTCAAATCAGATGCAATTATAACAGGCAATGTATTCCCCTCCCCAAAAAAAGCATATTTTAATGTCTCAGGCAATTGTTTTAACTCTAACTTAGGAGGGGATACAACAGAGGGCACAAGTTTTGTGTTAAAATGCCCTAGGGGGTGAAAAAGAGAGTCACTAGGAAATTTATCTCCTGTCTTATCGAAGACAGCTTTTATTTCACGGAATTCCTCATTATCCTTGTTCTCACCACCATTCAGAAGGGCCTCAATTTCATTACAAATCAGCTCATTCTCCACATTCTCAGAGATCAAAGATTCTAACTCATCAACAAAGAAGTATTCAGTCTTATCATCAGGCATTTTCATAGCATCAAACACAGAGATCTCAACAGTTTCATCCATAACAGACATGGACAATTTACCATTTTTCACATTGATGACAGTGTTAGCAGTAGCCATGAAAGGTCGCCCAAGGAGAATGGGCACTTCATGATTAGCGCTAATCTGTTTTTCCATCTCTAAGACGACAAAGTCTACTAGTGGGTTTTAGTTCTCCCAATGCCCATAGGATGTTTCACTGAACGATCAACTAATTTCAAGGACATTGTGGTGGGTTTTAGTTCTCCCAAACCCAATTGCTCAAACACAGAATAAGGCATTAAGTTAATGCTAACACCTAAATCCAGCATTGCCTTCACCTTTTTCGAATCCCCCAATGAAATTTGGATGTTGAAGCTACCGGGATCTTTCAGTTTAGGTTGGAGGTTTTGCTGGAGAACGGCACTAACATTCTCAGACATTATCACCTTTTCATTCTTTTCATACCTATGTTTCCTGGTGGTGAGATCTTTGAAGAATTTTGCATAAGATGGAATGTTCTTGATCACATTTAACAGAGGAAGATTTATGTTTACTTTGGAAAGCATCTCATAAATTTCTAAAAATTGTTTGTCCATCTTATTCTTCATTAATCTGCCAGGAAAAGGGATGGGTGGCGAATATGGAGCTGGGGAAGGAGATTTTGGAGTTTCTTGTAGAATTTCCTTAGCTTGTTCCTTCCCCACTTCCACATTCTTTTCACAATTAATCTCAGGAGTAGGGTCAGAGTTTACCTCACTACCTATCACCTTACCATTGCGAAGCACCGTGACTGTCTGGGCTTGTTCTGGTTGACTTGGGAAAGTTCCTTGCTTGTGGCCTTGCAGGGATTTGGCCAACTGCCCAACTTGATTTTCCAATTTTCTCAATGCTGCCTCATGCTGCTTGTGCATCTGCTCATTCTGCTTAAACCTCATCTCATTGTCTTGCTGATTCCTCTGACTATCAAACATAAAGTTCTGGAACATCTCCTCCAAAAGAGTTTGAGTCGACTGAACAGCTGCCTGCTGCGGCTGTGGCGGGGGTTGATGAAGAGGTTTCGGGTTACTCCATGAGAAATTTGGATGATTCCTTCAACCCGGATTGTAGGTATTTGAATACGGATCATTGTGAGGCCTTGGAGGATACGAATTCATGGCATTAACCTGCTCAACATATTCAGGAAATTGTGCACTAGATGGACAAGAGTTAGTAGTATGAGAATAAACACCACAAATAGAACATGCATTATAAACATTAGGCATTTGCATATTAGGTTTCGCAGCCGAGAGGTCCTCAACCTTTTTCATCAAATATTGCACATTCCTATCTAAGGTACTGTTGTTATTAGTCTCATATTCTCCTCTTGCTTTACCCCACACACTTTTCTGTTGGGAATTTGCCCCAATCATTTCATACAAATCCCTCACCTCATCAGGTGTTTTCTCGAGAATCGACCCACCTGCGGCATTGTCCACCATGGCTTGGTGACTTGGGCAAATTGTTGATCGTAAAACGCGCACTCGGGCAAGATTACCCGGTCGAAACAAGTAATAAAGTGATAAAGTAGAGTGTCGAACCCACGAGGAAGCAAATTGGTTGTTTTTGATGATTACTAAGTACGTTGCAATTTTGACTATATCTAGACGACCGAATTTAAGCGATTTAGCTAATTAACTATGCTAGGCTAGAAAATAAAGGAAACAATATTAAAACAGGGTAGATTTCAATGAGAGAGGATCTAGGGTTTTGACTTTCAAATGGCTCTTCCGTTGTGATTTAATGAGGGGTTTGTATTAAAGCTATTCTATTTTTGGAAGTCGGGGATTCAAGAGTCACCGTTAAGGGCTGTCGCTTCGTATAACGGTACTAATTAAGAGTATAAAATCACGGGCTTTCGCTACGTATGAATTTATACTATTAATCGCTTCCAAACACAAAACCCCAATTGACTATCTTAAGGAGGATTAGTAACGTTGACTAACCCAACCAAAAGACAATTATATTGTATTTTCTAAAATCTCTAAGTCACTTTCTCTAAGTCACTTTCGTGCACCTAGTAATTTCTAAAATCATGTAATAGTTGATCAAGTTACTACAAGCATTAAGAACACAATATAATACCCAAAAATTAGAGAATAGCAATTAATAGAAAAACCCCAAATTAAAATCATAACATTCAAGCCAAAATCATGTCAAGACCCTAGGCAAGTATTTTAGCTCATGATGCTAGTAAAATAACAACCACAATCTTTAATAGAAAGCATTAACATTAAATAAAAGTTGAGATTAAAGTGTACAATACTTTCAATGGAGAGAGTGGTTGAGATCCCCTAGCTTAATCTTGGACAAAAATGAGAGTAAATGATGATAGATGAAGAGAAAAGGGCTGCTTTTCGTTTTTGTTCTCCCCCTCTCCTCTTATGATCTGATCTCCCTTTCTTCTTAAATTCCAAACAAAATCTAGAGTATTCAACAAGCTAAGGAGGGGCAGAATCAGAAAAAGACATAAAAACTAGGGCTAAAACAGACCAAAACGCCTAGAATCCGTCATTAATTCGCCTGGAGGAAACACGGCGCGCGGCGGGAGCGGCAGCGGAGCGCACACGGCTCGCCTGGCTTTGGGCTGGGAGCGGACACGTGTCGGCTTTTCCTCGCTACACCGCACAGATGAGGGAGATTCAGCCTATGCAGCGGAGCCCCTGAACTTTCAGACTTGTCTCCGGTGCCCCCAATCTTGAAAATAAGGCTTCCAGAGCCCTCTTGCTCCCAGGCTTTGCAAAATGGTCCTAACTTAGCACAAGCCTTGTTCAACTTCAATTCTTTCTCCGATTTTGCCTTGATTTTGCGTACATTGAGCATTAAAACCTTGAATATCTTCGAGAAACCTACATGAAGCACAAAATACATAAAATAGGGATCTCAAACACAATTTAATCTCAACCAAGCTCAAAATAATCAATAAAATCTTGGGAAAATAGTGAAAATAAAAGGGAAATTTCAAGCTTATCACAAATATTATCATAAAACTGTTGGTACAAGATAGAAGGTGGAAAATTATGATGTGGACATTGAAATTGAAGTTGTTTATATCTGTCCCAAGTTTCATGAAAAGACTCTCCTGGCTCTTGCGAAAAATTTATAATTTTCTTTCTCATTTCAGCCAGTGTGGGATGTGCATAGAACTTTTGAATGAACGTGTCAGCCACTTGCTGCCACGTTTGCAAACTTCCTGGAAGCAAAGTATTCCACCAAACTTTGGCTGCATCCTTTAAAGCAAAGGAATACAGCACATCCTGAGTTGTTCTTCTGTTAACACTCCTAGGGGGAGGTTATCTACTGTAGCATGAAACTCACGGAGAAAAATCAAAGGGTCCTCTGTGGCCATTCCGTGAAAGGAAGGCAAGAGATTCAAGTAATGACCCTTAACTTCATAATTTCTAGCGGCAGCAAGTAGGGCCAAAGGAGAGGGTGATTGGTCAATTCTAGGGCGAGCATAATCCTTCATATACCGTTGTCCAGCCATGTTATTGATTTGCAGATTCAATTGCAACACGTCAGGTTCAGGATCTTGCAGATGCTCTCCCTGATTTTGTTCTACCTCTATGTTTCTACCTACCAGATTAATGTTATCGTTTAATTCCGCCAGCGTGGGATTCAGCGAACGACGACCAAACATAAAAGTTCAGCCACCACGACGTTACCAGTTAAACTAACTCAATCAATCTAACTAGCTTTTCCCCGGCAACGGCGCCAAAAACTTGATGAATGAAATTTTACCTCGCAAGTGCACGATAATACCGGAGTATAGCTGCGCAAAGACAAGGGTCGAACCACAGAGACAAGAGAATGACTGATTTTGCTAACTAGTAATTCAAACAGTAAAAATAAACGACAAAGGGGGTTTTGTTGATTTTTCTTAAAACTAATAACAAAAATTAAACTAATTTATCACCTAATTAATCAACTAAATTATCAAAGCAAGTAAATAACGAGATTAACAAGAATTGGGAGACCTAGGAATTGGGATTCACTCTGTATCTTGGATTTATGCCTTTCTAATTTATGTATCAGTTCAGTTCTAGGATTGGTTCACAAAGGTAAAGACTGGGACGCTTGGATCACGGTTTGCAGGCTTAGTATCCCTAATTGTTATACTTTCTTGATCGGTCCATATAACAAGCAGGGATCCTTTAAAGACTTAGGAACAATTAATCTCTCTCTTATCTTAGCAAGATTATGAATCGATAAGAAAGAACATTCATAAGAGATGGCAAACATATGACTGATGCATTCGGATCGTGCAATTCATCATACCCTGATAATCTAACAGTTGTAATTACCTACACGCAAAAACAACATAGGAAGATTTGATAAAAATACTCTTATGAATGACTAAAACTATTGAACTGAATAAGAACTATATTATGGCATAAATCTTTGATACAGAGTTACATCCAATTCCTAGATAAGGAGATTAGTTCCTCATAATCGAAACGAAAACCAAAATTGATTTATAATCCATACTTGAATTCCTGAATTCTTAAAAGAAGAAGTTAAGAAAAGATTACAAAAATCCCAAACTGTTTTTCTCTCCAAGAACACGTCCTAAATTTTCACACAAAAGTTGCTTAAATACAAAGCTACAGGCCAAGGAAAGTTTCCTAAAACAAATAGGAACTAGATCAACTTCAGAAACGACGCAGAGCGCCTGCTTAGGCGAGCGCGCAGCTTGGCTTTTTAAAATCGCATGTTTCTGGAAACGGGTCGGCTGCCTAGGCGGTCGCGCTGCTTGAATTTTTCACATTCTTCCTTGCTTGATCTGATTCTTGCACTCCAGTCCCTCAACATCCCAGAATAGCTCAAATGACCTCTAATTTGCACCAATTTCCACACAGGACCCTGAAACTTCATTAAAGCCCTAGCAACCCATATTAGATAACATTTAAGCCAGAAAAGTACCCTTCGGATGAGTTTAAAACTCATCCATCAACAGGCTTATTCAATTTAGGCTGATACTGTAACTTCCTAGTGGTATAAGGCTTAGCTATAGCAGGCCTTTTAACAAAAGGTTTTACAATTTCAGGCATAATTCCCTTAAGCTTTTTATCAGCAGGGTTGTGGTTAGCAATCTTTCCTTTGACAAATTTAATAGGCTTGAGTTGAGACTTCTTTGACTTATTATCAGTCACCACTGTTTTCACAGGATGTCTGACAGCATGTCTTTGTTGCTCAGCCTCCCTATTAGCAATGTCATTGGCCTTGACAGTTTGCTTACCTTTAGACTTGTCTGGTTTGTTTATATAGTAAACAAATGCAACTTTGTTTAAACCAAGTCCTTGCTTTCCCTTTTGAGAAGAATGCTGATCATAGATAGCTTCCTCAGTCAGCTCTTCAGCAATCGCTTCAGCTGTCTCATTTGCTTGAGAACTAGATGAACATCCTACATTAAACTCATTTTGGAAACCGATACCAGTTTTATCATCAAGAGTTTTTTGTTTTGTAAGAATGGTATCAAAGTTTCCTTTGGAATTATGCCAATTATCAACAACCTTTTGGAGGTCATCTTTCTCAGAATTGATTTTCTTTGTGTTCAAGTAAGAATTCCACTTTTTCAGTTAAGGCTTTGTTCTCCTTTTGAGTCTTGATATTCTCAGCTTATTGTCTATTGAGTTCTTTGATCTCAGACAACAAGGTAGATTTCTCAGAGACAGCCAATTCATGCTTTTTGGCTAATTTTACATAGGTAGTTTTAAATTTAGCAAATTCTTCCAACATATCCTTGTTAGTTTTGATGAGTTCTCCCCTTGAAGGTTCATTGAGCTCATCATCATCACTATCATCCTGTTGAAATGGAAGTAATCTTATTGAGTCATGGGGTGATTCCCTGGCCATAAGGCAAATATTTGCTTCCTCAGCAAAGTCACAGGAATCATCCTCATCAGAATCAGTATCACACCAAGTGAGTAAGGTGCTTTCATCAATGTCCTCAGCCACCATCTCTTTTTGTTTTTGAAATTTAGATTCCGAACATTTTTGGTAAAATTCATATTTTGGCTTTGGACATTTTGAGGCAAAATGACCTTGCTTCCTACAGTTAAAACAAACAAGCTCATTTTCCTTTTGGGAAACAACAGATTTATAAGGAGTAGTAGTCTTGTAAGGTGACTGCTTATAGGAAGACTTGTTAAATTTTTTAAAACGTTGATACTTCTTAACGAACAGGGCAAAAGCTTCGTCCGAAAGAGTATCATCACCATCACTAGATGGGTTTCATCAGGTATAGAACAATAAGGTTCAACTGACATGGCTAGTAGAGATAAATTTTTGTAACTTTTTTCCATTTCTTGAGCTTGCTGAATTTCAAGCTCTTAAACTAAAAGACTTGCATAAAGATTCCTGAGGGACAATTTATTCAAGTCTTTTTATTCTTTCATGGCTATAATCTTTACATGTCATAGACTGCCTAGTGCATTAAGAAATCTCATGTTTACTTCTTTCTTGTCATATTTCTTTCCTAAAGAATAACAAGAATTTACTACCTCGTAGAATATGTCGTAGGCACTTCTGAGAGTCTCTTTAGGATCTTTCTTGAATGAATCGAAGTTCTGGATGCAAGTGTACAGCTTGTTGTTCTTTGTTTCTCCATCACCTTCTAGATATTCCAATATAGCTTCCCACATTTCTTTAGCTGTATCTAGATTGATGATCTGCTGGTAGGTGCTTATGTCTACACAGCTGGTGATAATGTTGATAACTTTTTCATCCAAAGCGTCATTCTTTCTATCTTCATTATCCCATTCTGCTTTTGGCTTTGGAATTTCAGGATCAGTAGTCTCTAACAAATTTCCATAAACGTTTATCAATAGAGTTCATGTGTCTTTTAACCTTGTCTTTCCAGATGTCAAAGTGAACTTTTGGACAATGGTTCACATTTGAAGTTTCCAACATTTGATGAGCAGCCATTGGATCTTTAATCTCTCAAGAGTTTAATCGTGGAAAAACTTATTTTCAAAGAGTTAAGGTCTGATACCCATTGTTAGGTCTCAAGGTGCTCAAATAGGCTAGAAGGGGGGGGTTAAATAGCCTATATCTGAATTAAAAAAAAATTGATTGTTTTACAAAGTTACTTCACAAGAGAGTTAGAGAATATTTTTCAGCGCAATAGAGTGAAATATAGGACAAGTTCAAGATGGCTGATCTAGATAGGACAAGATCAGCTATTCTATGAGATGTTGGAAATTCTGGAAATCACAAGTGGAAGAATTAGATCGACACGAAATTTAATATCGTTCACACTTATGAATAAGTCCTACGTCCACAACCAAAGTGGTCAACTTTGGATTTGAAAACGTGTACTAATTTTTTCACTAGAATCTTTACAAGATTGATCTCTAATGGATCGTGTACAAAAAATAGTTGACAAAGTGTTTGCGGGAGAATTGATATCTACAAAGATATAATTCTCGTGTACTTGAATGCTAAGGATTTCAATCAATGAAGAGCAATAAAGACTGAACCTCGAAGTTCGGTGCTCTTCAATGAAGGAATTTACAGAATCGCTTTAAGCATTGAATGTACTAGCTGTTTAAGATGACGATTTCAGAGTTGTTGATTTTTGGAGAGCACATCCATCTTCAATGTTTCAATGGTGTCTTCTATTTATACTCAAGAAAGTTTTTGTAGCTGTTGGAGATCTTCAGCCTTGGGACAATTTGAATTTGAATGCATTTAATGCTGAAAACACTTGCATTAAATGCTCTAATCTTGTTGATCAATTCTGATAGGGAGCTCTGGGAAGCCCAAGCTGTCATTGAGTATACTCTGCCAATTTGCTAAAAATAGGTAGACAATAGATCCTGGCAGAATGTCCTTTTCTGAGATACATGCCTAATAAGGAATGAATCAATAAATGATTTTTGCAAGATATCGTTATGTCCAAGTCAAGGAAGGACTTAGCTGATAACCCAAGGCATAACCTCAGACAAGTCTTGATCAGACAATCTTCAGGTTTTCAACATTTTTGATAAAGCTTGGCTGAAACGAACATGGCTGATGACTTGATGGATATGGCTGATATGAAGATAACTAATCTGATGATGGCTGATATATAACAGGCTATCTTCTGAAGACTAAGATAAGTACAAGAAACAATCCTAAGCTATTACAAGCATTTGTCCAAGAAGAAGTTGCCACTCTAACAGACACGCGGGCCCATTAGTCACCTTGACTTAGACTTAGGTTATGGATACAAGAAAATCTATACAAAATACAACATAAAGTAATAAACGGAAGGGGTTACCTTCTGTCGTTTTACAGAATTCGGGCAAAATTCTAGGCCGTTGTGTTATATTGGATCAAGCTAGCTCGTAGCCTGACCGTTGTGCTTCCACTGCTGCCGATACGAAGCAAGGAAGACTTACATTTTATGTTTTGTGTTGTGTGTGTGGTGTATTTGTGTGTGTGAGTGAAAAAGGGAGAATTTAAGAACTCTTTTCTTTTCTTTCTTTCTTAGTGAAAGAGAGTTGAGGGTGTGTGTTGAGCTTGTGTTTCTTCTTCTCTTTTTCTTCTTTCAGTCTGTTTGAGAGAGAGAGTTGAGAGCTCTTATATTGGAGGCTGGGGAAAGATATTTGTGTTACTCTCGCGGCCAAGCAATGAACGAAGCATCCTTCAGCTTTCAAAGTCTTTAGCAGCCAGGCGGCTTGACTTGTGAGACTGGTGTCTTGCTTGGTTAGCGGTGCACCAGGCATGGTGTCCGCGCACCAAACCATGTTTTGGTTGTTTCAGCGGACCAAACTTGTTTTTTTGGCTTTTTCTAGGCTTTGTGTCATGCACTTTGACCCTTCTAACCTTTGTATCTTCAGTCTGGACCCTTATGTTGATCTAACTGAAGCTGTTTGTATTTGCAGATGTTGTTAGTCATGTTTGATAGGTTGTTTCCTAAAATGATCATAGAAACAAGTGTTAGTCCATTTATAAATAAACAGTTATGTATTGGACAATTCGTATAATGTAGGTGTACGAATCCTGGATGTCTACAAGTAGTCGAACGACAAAAGAGTCTGTTTGATCACAGCAAAAAGATGTTGACACCAAAGAAAATCAAAAAAGAGTAATACTCTCCTAAAAGAAAATCATGGTGATCAAAAGGTCGACAAACAAAAGTCCTCATTCACAGGATTGACAAAGAAGTCAATGACATATGCTTAGATAATTCGAATGGTGGATCCTGAAGAGAATATAGGCCCTTCGCCTGAGATCTGTCCAATCTTGAGAAATCGAAATACAGGTGGAATACGAAGGTCCTATATTTTGGCAAGAGAATCCACTGTTCCAGGAACAGTTCACAAGTCAAAACAAAGCATTGTCGCTTGTCCAACCATCTTAGGGTGAGTTGTGTCTCAAAAGGATATGAGGAATAATAAAATTGTGTTGTACCCAGAAACACTTCTAGAACCTAACTCCTACCCATACCCCCAACCTTTCAGAAATCTGGCTTTGAATTGGAGGAGGACTAGCACTGGGAGGTTGACAAGAGTTTCAAGTTTGAGTTCATTGTCAATTACAAAAAGTGTGCATTTGAATTAGATAGCCGATCAAGAGGATAACACTTCTGCTGGACATGACACAGGGCTCCAAGATATACTCCAACCCTAGCAATGCAACAATGGATGGACCAAAGCATGGAAGCCATGATAAATAGGTTTTTAGCCCTTATCCAAGGTCAATGGGCTGATAATGGGACTGCACCTGTCTCCACAGGACCTATTGACCCATCACCCTCAAGCGTGAATGCAAGTCTGCCTAATCGAAACACCTACTCCACATACCCACATCCATACTCTCCATATCGCCCTTATCCAAACACTTATCTATCTTACCCAAACATATTTCCTCCTCAACCAAATGTCAATCCAGTTGTAATGGGAACAAGCAAATCACTCTGTTAAAATATGCAAACATATGTATTAGCTGTTTCATAGGCATATTCCTAACAATCTCCTCCTATTTGCTTGGGACCATTACTACAATTGACATATACATACAACTCTTTAAAGCAGATGTTCAATCTTTAGTAATAACATGCGTTCTAATGAATGATCATTTTATCTCGAGACATGCCCTAGGATGAACTTACAAGCGATAGCGTGTATGTATAGTCACTTTTTCTAAGTATTTACAGACTCGATAAGTGAAAGTACAAATACGAAGCAATAATAAACATTCTTAGGAAAGTACAAATACGAAGCAATAATAAACATTCTTAGGAAAGTACAAATACGAAGCAATAATAAACATTCTTAGGCAATTATGAGATATAATTGATAAGTAAGCCATAAAGATGTTCTTGAGAAGAAGTTATCTTGCGATGTAAAGATTTAAGAAAATTGAAGCACATTGAGCAAGATAATATTTTGAATTAGCAGTTTTCAAAATAAGATATGTAGAAATCTTATAGTAATCAGCAGGTTTAAAAATACTTATTTGAATTGATTAATTATCAAATGATTTAAGAATAGTCCCTTTCTTGTTTCCCTTTCTATGAGTAGTTTAAAGTAGTAATCAAGGATCAAAGACAAATAATCATTGATGTTTGATATAAGTAGTCTTTAGAATTAACAAAAGTTTTTAAACTTGTGAGATCTCTTTATAGGTATTTGTCAAATTATAAAAACTCTCCTCCTTTATGTATATGTCGAATAGACAAGTTATAAAGCTTGATGTATATGTCAAATAGTCAACAAAGTATAGAACTCTCCTCCTTAATGGTAACAAGAAAAATATGTGTTAAAGTACACAAGCAGGAGAGAATGATTTTAATGTTGTAGATGTCAAAATGTATATTTCTCCTCCTTAACAGTCAAATTAGAAGTTTTAAAGATCGGACCAGAGGGTTTGAGAAATAGTGCTAGCATGAGTTTAATAAACAGTTTCTCCTTAATAAACAGTATTAAGACATTAATGTATATGTCTTTTCAGTATCATAGATGTGGAGTTGTCTCTTGTAAGGAGTTTTTCCAAGTGTGGAAGTTGATGTAGAGTTTTTAGAAGTTAATGTAATCAGACGTCTTTTTAAGAGATGTATCACGTGTTTTGAATATGTGCATCTACATGTCTCTATTATATAGTACTTAGAATGTATCTCTTCTTGAATGTATAAGACATACAGATTGGAGTGTACTCTCCTCCTGGGATGTATACAGTACTTTTCCTTTTGATCGAACAATGTTATTGAGATTTTAATATGTCAAAATTGATGGGATGTACGAGACATACATCTAAGAATGATATATATAATATATTTCTTCTTTTAAAATATAAGGCATTTGTTAGGTCCAGAATATAATTTTCTTTATATAAATCTCAGAATGTATAAGATATACATATTAATGGTTATAAGCAAGAATATACACATATAGCATGAATATTGATGGCAAGCATGAGTGAAAGCTTAGTAGGACAAGGAGAACAAGTAGGGCATATAGGAATAAAAATAGCAGTCATAATAACAGAGATAAAAGATAAAAGGAATATATTAAAAAGAGAGCATGTAGATATTAGAAGTGTTTGCCTAGAAAAACAACAATAAACGAGATTTCCTATTAAAGCAAGTTAAGAGGAGTAGGTTGTCTTTCCTAATCTTTGAGAATGTTAGTCACTGAGTTTTGTGCAGAATTTTCATTCATGAGTTGATGCTCCTCCTGAATTTGAGATTGCTCGAGTTGAACATTCGAGGAAATGGAGGAAGAAGCTGTGGAAGAATCAAACTCTGGAGTTGATACAAGATGTCTTGTGAGAATTCAGGGAATGAAGTTTGAAACATCGTTCCTGGGATCTTGAATACGATTTCTCAGCCGACGACTGATTCGACGAGGTCTTCGAATCATTTGAGGCTGTGATGCCAAGATAGTCATCATACGGTTTAGCCATTCGTCGTAAGAGATAGGACGAGATGCGGGTCTTGACAATTTTGTGTCACTCATTATGATGGAAAATGAGTAAGCAATGGTAGAGAAATGTTGATGTAGTAGGATATGAAGATTAAGAGTAGTTTTAATGGATCTGATAACAAGTTTCTAAAGGTTTTGAGAATTTGAAGAGATTCCTCGGGTGAAGGAATTTGATAAGATATAATTGAGGCTTAAGAGAAAGAATGTATTTAATGACTTAGCAATGATGCACTGTTATTAATTAAAGATTATGTAGATGTGCAGAGAGTGGGTATAGCTATGATATAGGCAGTCTAGAAAAGATATGCATTGAATGGTTAAACGAAAAGTTTAAAACAATATTTCATCAAAATAATTTATTTACAAAGGAAGGGACAAGAATGGTTATACCAGCTGAGTTGAAGTTTGTAACTTTTGTCTTGAGCTATCAGCCATTTTGAGTATTGCGATTTCAGCTTTTAAGAGTAAATATCTGTTCTTAAAAAATAGTATTTTCCTCATAGAAATTTGTCAGATACCAATTGTTAGAAAATTTAAAAAAAAAATAGAATACCAATATGTTATCAATTGTTAGATATACTTATAATGATTAACTTTGAAGAACAATGTGCATTGAATTTAGGTTAAGTCTTATACCAATTGAAATTTTATATATAGAAATATGGAGAATTGGTTGGGACTTCAAGGATTTAGGCTTTATCAGCAGTTAATGTTGGGTATCTGCTGAAGTGAGAACTGTTGATAAAGATGGTTGTCTGGTATTTACCTTGAAAAAGGTTTGACTAATTTTGGGGATATTGTTGGGTTTGTTTAGTTATAGATTCAATATCCGAATAATCATATATTCGCACAGATATAGGACAACCATTTCTATTAGAAGAGATATTAAGTTGAAGAATCAGTGAAGTGTCTTGGCAGATGTTCATTATAACTAGGAGAGAGATATTTTCATGTGAGGCAAAGATCTACTAATGATGAAAATTTATTTAAAAACTCTTTTGTTTTTGATGAGAGAAGGCAGACAAGTGATGTAGTGAATACATACTTGGAGTGATGTCCAAGCTTCTTTCTTTGCAACAGGTCATATCATTCCTTAGCAAGAGAAGGGATTCTGCTGAAGTGTATTTTCATACTGACCTGTTCTTCGATGTCTGATGAGAGTGAGGCATAATATATACAACAGGGATTATATCAGCCATTCACTCCTGAGGAAAAATACTAGTTTTTGGAAACGACAGTCTTCCTATGAATCCTAAAATTTCTAGCTATTTTCTGAGATAGGTCAAGTTATGTAAGGTTTACCATCATTCTTTTGACAATTCGACACATGATAAAGTATAACAGAGTGTTTTGAATTCAGTCTGTTTGCTAATTAGTTGTCAGTCAAGATGATACCAATTGTAATAAATAGATATAGCAATTGTTAATCAAAAACTAACCTTGCCTTTTATTATTATAACCTCAAAAGTCATACAGGATTTGGTAGTTATCATAACTGATAGTACAATTTTCTTGTTGAGCTATTAAAAGAAGGTAGAAGCATTTGATTTTGAATTTTAAGATACTGGGATTTTGAATTTAAAGAACGAAAGTATTTTCATATACTTTGATGAAATAATCCTTTATAGATTCAAAAGCTTTCAGCAGTCTTTAGGTTGACACAACAGACAACTTGGTTCAAAGTAGATTTACTAGAAATCTTGTAGGTTGAACTGGAGGATTAGAGATTAAATAATGAATTTGCAGTTTCTTTTACTTGAAAGTGAGATGTAGACATAATAAGTCATCCTTTAAGCAACTGCAGTCTACTTATTTTGAACATGTAGTGTATTCAGCAGACCTTGATTTTGATCAGGGTGAGATGATCAATTTCAGAAAGGCAATTATCTAAATGATTAAGGCAAATAGGTAAACTTTAGGAATAGACCAGTACTCAATATAGCAGATTTTATAGGACGGGATTGCTGATGGGGTCTGAACAGATTTTGTGTAGGACTTATATGATGATCTCATTGTAGTCAATTTCTCCAATCATCAGAAGAATGTAGATAAGATTATGACGAAGAACAGTATATTAGATCAACACAATTAAAACACATTAATTCATGCTATCAGAAGAATTCAGATAAATAGATATACATGAAGGAAAGTTGCAGAACTTGTATTCAATAATCTAAACAGTTTTGAATAATTCTCATTAGGGATCAGCTGATTAGAAGAACAATACAACAAGAATTTGACTAAACTGTAGATTACAGGATAAAGATAAACAATGATTCAATTTTGAAATAGAAAAATTGTTACAGAGTTTTATCCAAGATATCCTAATCCAGAGGACATATTGAGAGGTCATTAGTCATGGAGTTCAAAATGGATCAAGTTGGCTATGTCCATTTTTGATCTCCCTCAACTCTAGGGGGAGGAAGAACACGTTCACACTAAGAGGTTACTCAAGAAAAACCTCAGGGTGATAGCCGTCAAGGATTTACTGCATGGACTACGAGTCCTTAGGGAAGAGCGCAGAAATGGATAGTAGTCATTGGCAGTTTATAATCTTTGACAACACTTCCTTAGCTACTTTATTCACTCAAGCTGAATTATCTGCATCAGCCATCGTTGGGATGATGGCTGGTATACTTACATATGACCAGACGAGTTGTTTGAAACAACTATTTACCAGATGCTTGCCGGACATTTGATAAATCTTATCTGGGATCTTCTTTGTGATGCTTAAGTATACACGCAGAGTTACAATGGTCAGATAGGTATATGCTAAGTGGTTTTCATAGTGATCCATCTGAAATCAATTTAGTGTATCAATAAGATTGATAACCAAATGTTAGGAATAGAGTGAAATCACTTAAGAACATAAATTAATTATCTTCTATCTTACCTTTTAATATAAGATATTTTAAAGATATTCTTAAGTGTTCTGATAATCAAAAGTCTGTAGTATACAGTTCATCTTTTGCCTACAAACTTTTAAGATTGTCAGACGAGACAAAAGAAAATTTCTTTTATCAACTAATTTTAAGAAGTAAGATTGAAAATTAATAATGAATGATTTCTAGAACAAATGAGTTAATAAAATTTCTCTCAGATATTATAACTGTGTCTTTAAAAGTGATTAAAAAGAAGTTTTTCACGGTTATGAAGATATTAGATTTTGTGAATGCATCTTTGAGAATCTTAAATCAACTCATAATGAGTAACAGAAATAAACCAAAACAACTTTGAATGAATATGAGCGACTCATACCCAGTTGTTGAAGTGTTGACTTGATCAATTTCTGGAATTTGTACTAAGTAACATTTTGAGAAAATTTTGAATCAATGTTTAGCACCTTGTGGCATTTGTAAGCAGTTTGTGAGTTTCTTTATAGTAGAGTTTGAACGAAGGAGGGGCTCTACTTATACTCACGGAGGCTAGACTAAGGACTTACAATAATAGAGTTTTACTGTTGAATTGTCCTTTTTACATGCCTTTGCAGAATCAGGCTGTAAATGTAATGTCTTGAGTATCTCAGTAGTTTTGAAAAGAATCTTTCAAAGCGAAAGTATTTTGTTTTATCAAATAGACTTGTCATTTTCCAAAAGCTTTTGAGAACGGTCTTTACTTTGAACGAAGTAGTCAGTCTTCGTAAAGTGTGCCTCCACCTTTAATAGACTTAGGAGAGAATAAGTAATTTAAAGGTGTTACTCCTATAAGTCAGCACATATAACTATTTAAACTTATGAAGTATATGTTGGCAGATATGGAGGTTCAGCCAACTAGATTTTTAAAATTGTTTTAAAACCATTTTAGGTCAGCTGATATGGAAAGTGCTGACTAGTTTTTGAAAATCTTTTACATAAAGCAAATCATACAAGCATATAGATATATCAAAATAAGCACAGTATGACAAGACTTTATTTGTGCAGCATGTCTGATAACAGATTAAAGATTCAGCAGACATGGATACAAGCATATAACAAGGTAGTTACTGACCCGTTTTATATATGCTGGTGGAGTGGTCATTCTCAAGATCTTGGACTAATCAGTAGACTTCTTATATAACAGCACCATAGTCCAGTAGATATTGATTTGACATTTAGTGAGTGAAGGACACTGAGAGTTATTCATAGGCAGTCCTTCATAAATCAGCAGTCAGGTTAATATCAGCTAATGGAGAGATATGTTGCCTCTTTGAGGTTAGTCATATGAGTTCCTGCCTTAAATACTCATAGAGATTGTTAGCAACATTTATGAGCTAAAAGTAGCTCCAGAAATTCAATGATATACATGAGATATAGTAAGCACAGTTAATAATATGACTTACAAATGTAATCCAATAAAATATAAAGTTGGAAACCTGGATTACTTTCTCATTTTTCCTTTTGAACACGTCTGCTCATAGTAGTTGAAGAACTTGTCTGTCGTTGAACAAAGGTTCATTGGATGTACCTTTTAGGAAGAAGCTCTCCGTTGAAGAAGAACAATTTCATCATTGATGTCCTTAGACCAAGAGCTAATAATCACGGTGATTTAGAGATGACATAAATCTAATTTCCCTTGAATTATCTTTGAAGATCTTCTGATTTCATTTGCTTTAAACCTTCATAAGAAGCTTTCTCAAAAAGGTGTTAGATTGAAACAATCATTAGCCTTATATCAACATGACAATTTTTCAGAAGTATATCGGAGTAATTCATCCATCAAGTATGAAATTGACACATTTGCTAAAGGATATGACATGAGTTTGAAAATTGACTTTTTTTTTTTTAAACGAACATTATCCTTAGCAATTCAAACTCGTTTTGACTATAGTACTTCTCTTCATAATATCAATTGAAAAATATATTTCTGTTATATGAAAGATTTTCCTATAATAATCACACATTCATCATAATAATCTTTTCTCACAAGTTTTTGAAGACAAAATTGATTTTAATTTGTAACAGTATTTTCAAAATAGCTTCCAGGTCTCTCAGTCAAAAGTTTTTCAGAGATGAGAATTTTGAAAATAATTATTTTTGACTATGCATCTAATCTAAGCGACTGGATCTAAACTCTCAGGTTGTCAAGCCTGGAATGAAATTTACCGAGTACTAGCTCTGATACCAATTGTTAGGTACATGAGGATGTGCTCAAAATATAGGCTAAAGGGGGGTGAATAGCCTATATGATGTTTATTAAAAATTTCATCCTATTTTAAAGTTTATGTTGAGAAACATGGATGAAATGATTAACGTGAATAGGCCATCTTCCTAATTTAAGCAACACAGCCGATATAGTGGAATCAGCTGATATGCATCAGCAGATTTGAAGAATAGCTGATAGGAAGATATAATTATACTTAGCTGGTATAGAAGAGTTTAAACAGCGGAAGAATAAGCAGCATAAGTATAGCAGACAAGATTAAAGCAACTGTAAACAAATAGATACAAGTTTATCATAACAGCAAACTAAAATCTTGTATTAGATGCATCAATTACTTTCCATAACCAGATTGCATAAGATTTATATCATAAATTACAGGAAAGATAAGTAAAGGCTGAGTATAAATAAAATATGATTTATATTAAAATTCAGCAGAGGTTTGCTCAAAGACAAACATACTTAGTACATCAACCTAGACTCTCTATCCTAGCAATCTCCCCGAGGTAGAAGGAAAGTCAATTGGGATGCCGGGAAGACTCATACTAGAACTCTAACCTTAGCAGTTCCTAATCCCCTAGGAAGGTGGATAAGAGAAGTGCTAGAGTTAGAGTAATGTGAGAACAAAATATTAGGCGTTGTTCAAATAACAAGTATTTGAACAACTGAGTGCTGAGCACTCGGCCAAGAGTGATGACAATTCATTTCACAATCAACAGCCCTTATAATGTAGTATAAGTCTGCCGATATGAATGTAATATGGATTATTAAGCTCTGTTTCTTCATCGGACATCTTCAAGTTTAATCAGTCTTCAATGACTTGCAGGATGCTTGGTCTTTGGCTGTTGATTTGAAGTGCAGCAACTTAAGAGACTGAGTCTTTCGAAGGAAGAATGAACTCAAATCTTTTTTTTTTTTTTAGGGAAACAGGGGCGGCACCCTGCTAGATTTTATTAGAATAAAAAAAAATACAGAGGGGGACAACCAAGCCTTACCCTGGGAGAGGGGGGACAAAGGAGCCTAACCTCAAACAAATACAAAGGGTTTCACAAACAAAAAATAAGCTCCCAAAGAGAAAATACAAGAACAATAAAAACTAAGCAATTCTAATATGAGGAGTGTCACTTTTGTCTAATCGTAAGGACCCACGGATATAGGTGGGAAGCTCGGATTGAGATGAAAATTCATAATGCTTACCTTGATCACAGCCGTAGTTAGCTAAGGCATCCGCCACTGAATTAGCTTCACGGAAACAGTGAGAGAAGGAGAGACCCATGGATGACTTAATAGAAGCGATAGAGCGAATCATGTATAAACAGGCCCAAGGAGGACGAGCTTTACCTAAAAAGCATTCAAAAAGAACTTTAGAGTCAAGTTCAACCATGGCGCCGAAAATACCCTGATCTCGCAGCCAAGAAACACCCTGATATAAGGCTCTACATTCAGCCATAAAACTAGTGGAGATACCATAAAAGGATGAAAAAGCATAAACCAAGTTTCCCAAGGCATTACGGACAATACCCCCACCCGCACTACAACCTGGGTTACCTCGACAGGCCCCATCAGAGTTTAGTTTGAGGCAATTTACCGGAGGTTTGGTCCAAAGAACAGTGCTTATGGTCTTGGGGAGATTATGACCAAGACGGAAGGAATTAGAAGACCAAGAAGTACCCGGCTTAAAACAAAAACCAGCCTTGTGTAAAATACTCAAAAACTCCTGCTTGATTCGAGAAATTAAAATCCAGTCTGGACTGCGAATTCCTTCGTGCACAGCTTTGTTGCGATGTTTCCAAAGTTCCCAAAGAATAAGAGAAGGGAGAACTGAATGCATGACAGAGTTGGCACGGTTATACCACCAAGCAAAGCATTGTTGAGGAATAGAGGATAAAACTGGAGCAATATCGCCAATCCTGTTGAAGGCCGACCACACTGATTTAGCCATGGTGCTTTGCAGGAAAACATGCATGTAAGTTTCCATATAACCGGTATCGCAGCAAGCACATCGAGAAGCAAGAGAAAAGCCTTCATTAGCTAGGCTCTCGTCAATGGGTAATCTATATTTAAGCAATTTCCACATAAAGATACTGACTTGCCGGGGGAGATGTTTGTACCAAATGAATCTGGCCGAGGAAGAAATTGGAGTGATTCTCCGAGAAAGATGCCATGCTGAGGAAAGAGGGAATTTCCCATTTGAGTTAGGGCTCCAGCATGCAAGATCCGGATCATTAATTAAGCAAATACCATGTCTCGAAATTGAATCAATGGCAGCAGGGCCTAACATTGAACAAGCTTCTGTAGATACGAGAATATCACTGACCCGAGGAGAGCTAGCTGTAGCTGCAGAACTTGGACGATTTAAAGAAACGTCAGGGAGCCAGTTATCCAGCCAAACCGAGCATTGACCTGTTCCCACAATCCACTTGATATGAGGTTCAGCAGCTTCGCGAATAGCAAGCATACGACGCCAAATATACGATCCAGAAGATGAGGAATAAATAGGATGAGTAGAAGCACAATATTTAGCCTTCATAAATCTAGACCACAGATTATTGATAGATCGAAAACGCCACCAAATTTGCAAGGAAAAGGCAGAAACAATATCGTGGAGAGAGCGAATACCCAAACCACCTTCCAGAATGGGCCGGCAACATTGATCCCAAGTTATCCAATGAGCTTTATTTTTATTATCAATTGACCCCCAGAAAAAATTGGCCAACATCCTATTGAGGAGTTTGAGAACAGCAGCAGGAGGGTCCATAATAGCTAATTGGTACATAGCTATAGAATGAAGCACCGAGTTAATAAGAGTCACCTTACCCGCTTGGTTGAGAAGACAACCAGTCCAAGAGCTGATCTTAGCTTGCAAATTAGCTATTAAAGGATCAAATAAGCATTTCTTCTTTCGCCCCTCAAAAAGAGGGCACCCCAAATAGGTAACAGGAAGAGCTTTAGAGGCAAACCCCAGACGACGACTAATAGAGGAAATTCTGGCAGTCGGAGTACGAGATGAAGTCATGAAACAACTCTTAGCTGAGCTAACTAATTGCCCTGAGCACCTTTCATATTGAGAAAGAAGATCTCTATGCTGATCTAAAGAGTGACGATTCCCATTGCAAAAAATGACAATATCATCAGCAAAGGCTAGATGAGAAATTATAGGACAACCACTGGAAGAAGAGAACGCATAGTGGGGGTGATCTCCATGAAGTTTATTCAACCCTCGGCTAAGAACTTCCGCAGCAATAATAAAAAGACTAGGAGAAATAGGATCGCCTTGTCGAAGGCCACGCAAAGAATGAAAAAATCCCACCGGATCCCCATTAACTAGAACAGAAAACCAGTTGTCGGAGATAATACGCCAGATCATGTCAATAAAAATTTCTCCAAAACCAAATTTTCGGAGAACCTTGATCAAGGAAAACCAAGAAATACGGTCAAAAGCCTTTGCCATGTCCAATTTTATAATAATGTTGGAGCCATTCACTTTTTTTGAAAGATGGTGCGTCAGCTCGTGCGCCAAAAGAAGATTATCTTGAATAATACGGCCCTTTGTGAAAGCACCTTGATTCTCTAAAATGATCAAGGGAAGAATAGAAGCCAAGCGGTTCGAAAGAAGCTTAGAAATAATCTTGTTACAGAAGTTACACAGACTAATCGGCCTGAGATCTTTGAAAGAATCAACCTGGTTGGATTTCGGGATAGTGATAATAAGCGTGCTAGTCCAAGATTTGGGCATTGGAAAGCCCGCAAAAAAATCCAAAACAGCATGATGGAGATCCGAGGCAATGATATCCCAACAGGAAGAATAAAACTTGCCAGAGAAGCCATCCGGCCCAGCAGACCTTGTCCCCGTTAAGAGAGAAAACCACCTCCTTAACTTCCTCTAAACTTGGGGGATCCAAAACGAGGCAATTTTGATCCTCGTTAATTAGAGAAGGAATGATCTCAAGCAAACCCTCATCAAAAACTTCACAGGCTTGGAGTTGATCACAAAAATAATCCACAGCAGCATTCTTAATATCGGGCTCGGAGGAGAGAACATTTTCTTGAGAATCTGATATTTTATGGATGTGTAATCTACGGTGAGACTGCTTAACAGAAGCATGGAATAGCTTAGTGTTGCTAAAGCCCTCCTTAAGCCATCGTAAGTGGGATTTTTGATGCCAGAATTCCTCCTCGTTTTGAGCTTAAGATTAAGTTGTGCTTGCGCGAGATGGAGAGCTTCCCGGTTAGACTCAGAATTATTCAGCTCATACAAAATCTCTTTTTCCAGCACAATATCTTCAGCCATCTTAAGCACTTGAAAAATATTACCAAAGGTATTTTTATTCCATTCCTGAAGAGCAGATTTGACTGATTTTAGCTTGGCCGAGAAGATAGCCATAGGCCTGCCCCTGGCAGGAGAGTTCCAAGCATTTTGAACAACATCCTTAAAAGAGTGGTGCGAAGTCCAGACATTAAGAAAGCGAAAAGTGGATTTCTTCACTTCGGTCCCTAGATCAATGGAAATAAGAAGAGGACTGTGATCCGAGCAAGTGCGGTTCAAATGAACAACCGAAGTATAGGCGAACTGAGAAATCCAACTAGAGTTGCAAACCATACGATCAATACGCTGGAATATAGTAGCAGGACTATCACGCTGATTACACCAAGTGAATTGGCTGCCTTGGAACCCTAAGTCCGTTAAGCCAGCAGCCGTCAAGCAAGCTTGAAACTCTAGAGCTCTAATTCTATCCCATCCAGTTCCCCCAATTTTCTCGTGAGGAGCAAGAACAATATTAAAGTCACCACCGACAGCCCACGGAGAAGATTTAAAATCCGAACCCATAGCTATAATATCATTCCAAAGATCTTGACGCTCGATAGAAGTGCATTTAGCATAAACCGCAGTGAAGAAGGCTGGCTTGGACCAAGCAAAATGCTGAACTTGCACAGTCATATGTTGCGCAGAAGTGTTGATGAGCTGACAATTAAAAGCAGATTTAACAAGAATCCAAATAGAATCAGCAGTATTAAAAAAATAATATCGAAACTTTAGACGATGAGCAATAAATTGAAGGTGAGACTTATCTATCATCGGTTCACAAATGGAGACGAGCGAGATATGATGAAGTTTAACTAGTTTTTTCAGACGAGTGAGCGTAGGGTCATTACCCACTCCACGCAGATTCCAGATCAGAAAATTAACAGTCATTGGAAACTGTTTGGGCAATCATTGCGTTGGTTTTTGCTTGCGAAAAAGATCGAGTAATTCTGTCAGAGGGAGAGATCTTCTTAGACTTACGAGTTCTTTTCAGTTGGGGAAGCTCTTCCAGATTTAAAGCATCTAAATTGGAACCAGCTCCATCCTCATCTTCTTCTTCAAAGGTACTCAAAACCACAAACCGATTTGGAGAAAAAACTTCAGGAGTAGGATCAGAGTAATGAGAATCTCCAGGGATGACTGTGTCAATAATGGGGACAGAAACTGAAGTATTGCCTTGCCCATCAGACTCTGCCAGGTTGTCTTCTAGGTTCTCTTCAGTAATGAGCACGTTAACATCACCCAACTCTGCTGTGGTAGCAGCAGGAAAGACAGATTGAGGGCTATGGGCCTCCGAATTTGGAATGATATTCAAGGCAGCAGGATGAGAGTTATGGGACGCAGGGGCCACATTAGGAATGTCAAGGACTTCTTTATTAGCATGCATAGAGCTTGGGTCAGTAATAATATCAGAATTGATTACCTTTGTCTGATCAATAATATTATTGGTAGGGTTTATAGCAATAGAGGCTTCGACTGCGATTTGCTGGTTAAGGCCATCTTTCTTTTTTGGGGTCCAACGGGTTCTAGCATCAGCAGGGCGATTGTTCGATGGATCTTGGACCGGATGTCGTTTATCTTGAATCGTCACAAAAGGGTTCTTGATCTTGCAGGATAGTTCAATGTGACCTTGGCGGAGGCAATGCTTGCAATACATGGGAAGGTTCTCAGCCTCTAAAGATTGCCAAAAACTAGGGTAAGTCTCACCACAGTCTATCCAAATCCTAGATGGAATCTGTTAACGCTAGGACGAGAGAGATGAGTTGTAGATTGATCGAGCATAAGAGGCTTCCCAAACAAAGAAGCAATCGAAAAGAGTTCTGTTTTATTAAAAAGATGGATTGGTAATCCGGGAAGGGAAAACCAAACCAGAACTATAGAGCTCTCAATGTCGGGACGAAAATCTGGCAACCATTTGAACACCCTCATTGGATAACGACCAAGGAACCATTGGTCCTTGATCCATAGTCTTTAATAATCCTCAGCATGATTCACTCGGATGAGAATATGTTTAGCGTCAAGATGGCCTATCTTAAACGCTGCCTTCAGTCCAAAGGTGTGAAAAGCCTTCTTAGTGGCTTCCATTGATGGTCTACCGTGAGAGAATTTCCCAACCAAGGCATGTTGAAAAGGTTTAGCAAAGGAAGCAATAAGATCGGGAGAAAGTTTAAGTGCAGGCTCTCCTTTGTAGGAGGATGGAGGGATTAGGGAGAGAATATTAGTGTTTGAAGAGGAGGGGGAGGAAAGAATATTGGCAAAGGATTTGATAGGAGGAGGATCAGGCAGTAGGGGAGGCGGCGCCTCCATTATCGCCACCATACACCGGTGGAAACTTTAGGCGTACGGCTGCTAGTTAGGCACACGGCTGCTAGGGTTTACACGGGAAAGAGAATTTTTTTAGAGAGAGAATTTTTTGTTCCCACACCAAAATATAAACATTAAAAATAATAAGACTTCTAGAATTAACTCAAATCAAGAACAAAGTTTTTGATCAAGCAAAACTTCTTAGCCTTTGGAATTTCTGTTTTCTCTCCCACAAAGTGTTTGTTCTTACACTTGTGTTTTTCTCACTTTTGGTTTGGTTTCAGATTGAAAGAACTAAGAACAATATCAACCACCAACACTCTTGTGCACTCCCACTTAGTGTGAGAATGAGAGTCTTCTTTTATAGGCTGGAGAAGATGATCTAGTCATTGGAGCCTGGATGAGTTTTTGCCCATTAGCGATCTGGATCATTAATGCATCAGAGTGCATTTCAAACTGTTGAACAAAGACCTTCCATTTAAGCTTTTGTCTTGAAGTTGGTCCGTGAACCAGGCTGACAGAATAGGACTTGTCAAGCATGCCTGGGATGTAGCGCACTGTGTTTAGCCTTTTATAGAATGTAGCCTTGGAGACTGGGACCAATACACGAAAGAGGAAATGTCTTTTGAATAATAGACAAAGCACAGACATCGATGCGTATCTTGAGCTATCAGGAAGATCTTGTAACGGATCTATTTTGACTTGTAGCATTGAGTAACGACCGATGTTCCTCTTGTGAATAATTAGCTTCTCTGCAGTTGTCTAATGAAGAGCATGGCTAATACTGACACCTGCCAAAATAAGATTGCTGAAGTGAAGATTGCTGATAAGACATGGCTGGTGGAGATGTCTGCTGGTGAGACATTGCTGGTAGATATGTCTGTTGACGCTTATAGAGCTAATCCATGTGAAGAGTCATCTTTTCTCAGTAGGACAAAGACTTAGACATGTACAAAGACTTCCTAGTCTAATGACCTATGCATTGTTTCATCAAGCTGCCACACTAACCGGTACGCAGCCCTTTTAGCCACTTGTGAAACATGCGTTATAATGGTTTCAACAAGAAAATCACTGTGTTGGAATATGCAAACATATGTATCAGTTGTTTCATAGGCATATTCCTAACAGAAAATAAGAGAAAAACTAAGATTGTGGGTTCGGAGGCTATGTTATGAGTTGGAAAGGTTTTACTCATCCAACTCGTCCTTTTGGTTTCTTATGACTAAATGCTCGAATTTATATGTTACGGGTTTATTATACTATGTGACGAAAGAAAACGAATCACGGACATTTATATCTCCGTTTACGTTATATAATGTATATATACATGTTTTATTTATAGCAAAATAAACAAATATAATACATATTTATTTAACAGAAATAAACGTAAAAAGGAAATTTATATACAAAACTATTTAATATATATATATATATATATTTTACATATTTAATATATATATATATATCAAATAAATTAAGTAAAACAAACTTCGAAACTCGAATTTAACGGATAGATTGCATGTATTTACATTCCAAACACATGGAAACTAATTTATATACACATTTACAAATTGTGCGAATTATTTACATATCAAAACGAAGGAAAGTAACGAGTCGAAAGATTTACCTTCTGTCATTTTACAGAATCGTTTGGGCCACGTTCTGGGCCATTGTATTATCTTTGATCAAGCTAGCTCGTAGCTTGACCATTGTGCTCCCACTGCTACAAATACGAGAAAAGGAAGACTTACGTTTTGATTTTTGGGTGTGTTCAAAGAACACTGTGTATTTATGTATGTGTGTGTGTTTGCTGTGTGTGTGTGTGTGTACGTGAGAGAAAGGGAGAGAGTCTAAGAGTTTTTCCCACTTCTCTTTTCTTTTCTTTTCTGTCCGAGAGTTCTCAGTTTCTCTCCTATTCGCAAAGAGATAGTGGAGTAAATATAAGAGGGATTGAGAGAGATATTTGTGTTACTCTCTAGCCCAAAACATCCACGACGAAGCTTCCTACCAACCATGTTTGCCACCAAAAGTCCACAACCATGGCCGTTTGCAGAACAGCCAGGGCGGCTTGACTTGTGAGGTATGCATGGTTTGGTGCGTAGCACCCCAGGCTTAGCATCCACGCACCAAACCATGTTTTTGGTGTTGTGGCGCACCAGACACGACTTCAGCGTACCCGACTATCTTTGTTGAAAGAAATTTTACACTTAGAATCGTCATCTTTTATTTTTTATGCTTCAGGTCCCCCGTCAATATTATTTATTCTTTGTGCCTTGAAGTTGTTCCTTTTGTGTTTCAACCTTGGAATCATCTTTTTTTATGCTTTATCCCCTGTAATTTGTATAAAAATTATGTTAGTCCATTTTGTAAATAAATTAATATTTATTTGACAAGATAATATAGGTGTACGAATTCTGGGTGTCTACAATGTTAAAATAGATATCAACCTTTTCAGTTAAAGTTTTGTTCTCTTTTTGAGTCTTGGTATTCTCCATTTATTTTCTATTGAGTTCTTTATTCTCGGACAACAATGTGGATTTCTCAAAGACAAATGATTCATGCTTCTTGGCTAATTTCACATAGTCAATTTTGAATTTTACAAACTCTTTAAGCATTTCTTTATTGGCTTTGATGAATTCTAGTCTAGAAGGTTCATTGAACTCATCATAATCACTATCATCCTGTTGAAATGGCAGTGATCTTACTTAGTCATGGATTTTTCAGAGACAATTGATTCATGCTTCTTGGCTAATTTCACATAGTCAATTTTGAATTTTACAAACTCTTTAAGCATTTTTTTTATTGGCTTTGATGAATTCTCGTCTAGAAGGTTCATTGAAATCATCATAATCACTATCATCCTGTTGAAATGGCAGTGATCTTACTGCGTCATGGGGTAATTCTCTGGCCATAAGTGTGATATCCCACATCGAGTAGATGTGGGACTTGTGTGTGCCTTATAAGTAGCTACCCACTACCACTGGGCACCAACCTATCCATGGACTTTTGGGTGGCTTGTGGTGGGCCAGTTGACCCAAATGCTTAGTGGGCCAGTGAATGGGCTATGCGTGATGGACCGGACCTCGAGCTCTGGTCATTACAATAAGACAAATATTTGCTTCTTCAGCAAAGTCACCAGAATCATCCTCATCAGAATCTGTATCACACCAAGTTGGCATGTTGCTCTCATCTATGTACTCAGCAACCATCCATCTTTGTTTTTGAAACGTAGATTCAGGATTTTTTTGTAAAACTCATATTTTGGTTTTGGACATTTAGAGGCAAAATGTCCAGGCTTCCTAAAGTTAAAACAGACAACTTAATTGTCCTTTTATGGAACAGCAGTTCCTTGAGAAACAACTACTTTTTGAGGAGCAACTGTTCTTTGAAGAACTGATATTTTATAAGAAGAATGCTGGTAGGAAGGCTTGTTAAACTTTTTGAAACGTTGATATTTCTTGACAAACATAGCAAAAAGTACATCAGAGAGAATATCATCATCATCACCGGATGTGGATGGTGTCTCAAATGTTTTGGAATAGGAAGGTTGTTCTGACATGGTTGGTAAATAAAGATTTCTAAAATTCTTTTCATTTCTTGAGCTTGTTGAATTTCAAGCTCATAAATCGAAAGACTTACATAAAGATTTCTACGAGACAATTTATTCAAGTCATTTGATTCTTTCATGGCAGTGATCTTTACATGCCATAAACTGCCCATTGCATTCAGAAATCTCATACTCATATCTTTCTTTTCATAAGTTTTACCCAAAGAATGAAAAAAATTAACTACCTCATAAAATCTGTCGTAGGCAGTTCTGAGAGATTTTTTGGGATCCTTCTTGAATGAGTAAAACTGTTGAATGCAGGTGTACAGTTTGTTATTGTTTGTCTCATTATCTTCTTCTAGATAATCCAACAATGCATCCCATATCTCCTTTGTTGTATTCAAGTTGATGATCTGCTGGTTGGTGCTTGTATCAATACATCTTGTGATGATGTTGTAAGCTTTTCCATCCTGTGCATCATTCTTCCTATCTTTATCATCCCATTCTTTTTCACGTTTGGGGATTTCTGGATCAGCAGTTGGGTCAACAACGGCTAGAGTTTTGAGCTTCATAAGAATTGTTGGGGATGGACCAGCAAGCTCGGAGCGCTACTTGTGTGAAGGTTTAAAGGGAATTGGTTACGCCTTCCTAACAGCTATAGCTTTTAGGAAAGATGGTAGCACTGAGATCCTAAGAACTGGTATCAGAGCAGGTTCAAGTTCCATCCTTGTGCCCAACAGAATGTACTTGTTGGGGGGGAGGGCCTTTCGCAGAGCTAGACTCTATGTCACTGCAGTTGAATGTGTGGATGATTCTGCGCCCAGTACTTGCTGGGGGAGATTGTTGGGGATAAACCAGCAAGCTCGGGGCACTACTTTTGTGAAGGTTTAAAAGGAATTGGTTGCGCCTTCCTAACAGCTATAGCTTTTCAAAAAGATGGTAGCGTTGAGATCCTAAGAACGATACCAATTGTTGGGTCCCTTTGGTCCTATGTAGTATACTCAGTATATGGGCTAGAGGGGGGGTGAATAGCCTATGTTACCATTATTTAAAATTTCATCCTAAATTAAAATACATTAAAGAACAATGATAAAATATTTATTAGGTCAGGTGAACTTTCTATAGAAGCGACATAGCTGATGTGGAGATCAGTTGATGTGCTTTAGTAGACATCATCTATTCTGTCACAGCAGACTTGAAAGACTGCTTGAATGTTGAGAATATTACATTTGCTGAAGTATAAGAGTTACGCAGCAGAAAGATTAACAGCAAATGTAATACTTGAAGATCAAATTGGCTGAACATGAATAAGTACAAGTACAGTGTTAACAAATTTGAGCCTTTATAAGATGCAGTTATTCCATTCCGTAAAACAGATTGCTCAACATATAAAACATATATTGATGAAAAGAAAAGTAAAGGTTGAATGTAGTAAAATATATTTTATAGGGTTAATTACACCATTAGTCCCTCGACTATGGGCTATTCCACCAGTAGTCCCTTACAATTTTTTTTCAAATTTCAATCCCTTAAGTACCAAAATTAGACACACTTAGTCCTTTTGTTGGATGCCGTTAGAATTTTTTCGTTAAGTTTGTCATGTGCACAACACGTGACTTTGGTTAAGGTCATTTATGAAATTTCATGTGCAATAATTTTTTTAAAAAAGGAAAAGAAAAAAAGCCCAAATTTAGCGCCTGCTCATCTTCTCCGGTGATGTAAATTGAGGTACATTGAACGGAACCAATGGAATCGAAGTATTGAGAATGGAAGCATTCGACTTGACGGATACAGTACCGTGAATCATTAGACAAGCTCATGAATTGCAATATCGTCTGTCTTCCCCCCTCCGCACCTAGCGACCGTTCTGGCAAAATTGATTTCCCAAACTAAACCCTTGTTTTTTATTTCCGTAAAATTGATTTCTCCGGTGTCTCTCTCTACCAAAGATCGCTCTCACCCTATCCTCGCCAACTCATGCTCCAGTGTCATTAACCCTTAATTCAATAATGGAGTCACCTCTAGGGCAGCATGCTTCGAATCTATATTAAATTGGAGATGGGATAAACCAAGTAATTCCATATATCACCATTCCAGTATCACCAAAACCATTCTTTAGATCCGCCGTAGTACAAATCATGTCTCAGATCTGTGGCATAGATTTAAACTCAATCACAGATTTGGGTATCTCAATGTGTACATTTAGCCTACAAATGATGAGTTTTAAATCATCGTCGTCCGCGGCCGCCAGAGTGTTGAGGAAAAGTTGTACGTCTGCTGCTGCTGCTGCTGCTGTAGTGGCGGCTATATAGATGTAGATTATGAGTCTAGTAATGACGACTGGCATTTCAAGAGACGACCGACGAAGGAGAGAGAAAGAGATCGTGGGAGAGATGACCTCGCAGCAGCTACAGCAAGCACTTACAGATGAGATGGCCAACATAATTGGGGATAAGGATTTTGCTTGGAATGTGTTAATCTCTTTCTAGCATCTCTCTCTCTCTCTCTCCTTGGCCCAATAACCCAGCAACATTGTAAAAATTCATAAATGCCCTTAACCAAAGTCACTTGTTGTGCACATGACAAACTTAATGGAAAAATCCTAACAGCATCCAACGAAAATACTAACTGTGTCTAATTTTGGTACTCAAGGGATTGAAATTTGAAAAAAATTTGTTAAGGGACTATTGGTGGAATAGCCCATAGTCGAGGGACTAATGGTGTAATTAACCTAATTTTATATTAAAATTCACCAGAGGTTTACTCAAAGGTAAACATGCTTATTACATCAACCTAGACTCTCTAACCTAGAAGTCTTCCGGGGTTTCATGGAAAGGAAGTGGGATGTCTGGAAGACTAATTACCAACCCTCAACCTTTGACTCTCACAAATTACATTAGACAGAGGCAAATGGCAGTGTCAACGTGAGGCAGAAGTGAGAGGAGAATATTATGGCTTGTTCAAATAACAAGTATTTGAACAACCGAGTGTAAAGCACTCGACCAACTGTGATGACATATTATTACACAACCGACAACTCTTACAATGAAATGTAAGTCTACCGGTATGAATGCAATTAGGATTATTAGCTCAGGGTCTTCATCGGATATCTTCAAGGATGTTCTGTCAGGAACAGTAGGCTGGAAGCTTAGTCTCTAGCTATGGATATGAAGTATAGTTATTGCAAAGACTGTGTCTTTCGAAGGAAAAAAGAACTCAAATCAAGAAGTATAGCTACTGCAAAGACTTTGTGCCTTGTGAATTTAAGATCACTCTCTCACAAAGTGTTTGTTCTTACAGATGAATTAAATTTTACCTCGCAAGTGCACGAGTACACCGGAGTATAGGTGTGCAGAGACAAGGATCGAACCACAAAGACAAGAGAATGATTGATTTCGTTAACTAGCAACTTAAGAAGCAAAAATAAACGACAAAGGGGTTTTGTTTGTTTCTTTAAAACTACTGACAATAATTAAACTAATTTATCAACTAATTAACCAACTAAATTATGAAAACACGTAAATAAAGAGTTTACCAAATGTGGAGAGAATCTAGGAATTGGATTTCAATTGTATCACCTTCTTATGCTCATGCAAATAAAGTATCAAACAACATCAAGGGTAATCACATAAATAAAGATTGGGACGCTTGGGTCACGGTTTGCAATCTTAGTATCCTTAAATTGTTATACTTTCTTAGTCCCTCCATATAACAATTCAAGAATCATTTAAGCACACAAAGATTATAACACCTAAATCCTATCTTAGCATGGTTATGAATCAATTGAACTTACGTAACAATGGAGATGGCACACATATAGCTTATGTATTCTGGTCGTACAATTCACTATACCCAAATAATTAAAACGGTAGAATATATGGCCTCGCTTAAACACACCAGAAGAGATTCTATTCTAATACTCCATTGAAACACAAGATGTTGAATTAATAATATTTAAATTAGAGTATAAGAATTTGATACAATCTATCTCCAATCCCTAGAAAGATGAGTTTAACTCATCATTGATTACAAAGCAACACAATTCAATGATGAAAACTTGATTACAATTGTTCGACAGAATGAAAGATTACAATCAATTCTTTCTAATCTCCCAAAACTCTTCAGAAAATTTTTCTTAAGACTTAAAAAGAGGGTTGTTTATATAGTAGGCTTTTTACAAGGCAATGAAACATTGAGGCATAAAATTAGGGCAACAAAATTTGCGACGCTATGCGGATGCATAAGGCGTCCGTATAGCTTATTGCATTCCTATGCAACTACCTTATGCGAGTCCATGTCAAGGCTTTGAGATTTTGGAATTTATGCGGCCGCACTAGGCGTCCACATAGCTTCCAAGGGCCATATTTCTCCTTTATGCACTTTGGACCCTGAAGATTCCACAATAACATCTGATGCCTCCAAAATTCATCAAAATCTCCTTTAATCCCTGAAACTTCAAAGATGAACTAATAACCCACATTAGTATATAAAAACTGAGAAATAGCCTAATTTAAGCCCAAAAAACACCCAATAAATGAGTATAAAACTCATTCATCACTTACACTTGTGTTTTTCCTACTCTTTGAAATCTCATAAACACTTTCGCGCTTATCTTAAAGGGGGATGAGAGGTTTCTTCTGTAGGCTGAGAAGAGAAGAGATCCGTTGAAACTGAGTTGATTTTTTCCCATTTGAATATTCGTTCTTCAATGTATCAAAGTACATTGTATGAAATGTTGGGTAAAAATCCCTATGAAGATTGTGTTTTGAAATATGTCCGTGAATAAGGCTGGGAGTGGATGTGATTTGTCGTACAGGCCTGAGATGACGTGCACTGTGATTAGTCTTTTATAGAATGCGTCTTGAAGACTGGGACCAAGTACGGAAGATGAAATATCTAAAGGATAAACGTGAGGGTTCAGACATCGAGGCATATCTTTAAGCTGACAAAGAGATCTACAAAGTATCTTTTGCAAATCTTTGTGAACATTATTGCTTGGATAACGACCAATGTTTGTCTTTTAACTTAGCAGCACTCTTGCAATGGACTTGAAAGGAACATGGCTGTTATAGGAGTATCTACCGTTGTTGGACTGCTGGAGTGATGTCTGCGAGGAGAACTTCTGCTGGAGAGATATTCTGCTGATAAGACAACTGCTCATGAGATAACTACTAGTGAGCTATCTGCTGGCACTTATTAAGCTAATCTATTTGTGAGATCATCATTTGGTAGGACAAAAGACTCGAACATGTATAGAGACTTCCTAGTCTAAATAACCTATGCAATATTTAACAAAGTTCCAGCGCTAATCAGTATGCATCCCTTTTAGCCATTCATTGAATATGCATTGTAATAGGAACATGCAAATCATTGTGTTGGAATATGCTAATGACTAAGATAGCTGTTGTGAAGTTATATTCCTAACAATCTCATCCTATTTGCTTAGGACCATTACTACATTTGACATATATATAAAGCTTTTATAATAGATGTTCAATCCTTAGTAATAGCATACCTACTAATGAATAGTGATTCTATCACAAAGTATGCCCTAAGTTGAACTTACAAGTGATAACTAATGTATAGTCACCTATTTCTAAGTATTTACAGACTCGACAAATGAAGGTACAAATACGCAGCAATAGAGAAAAGCTATTTTCGGCAATTATGAGATATAATTTGATGATTAGGCCAAAAAATATTTTTGAAAAGTATTGGATCTTTTTTGTTTTAAGAATATACAAGAAAGTATTTGAACATAAGTATCAGAGCATAAGGTTGTATTTAAACAACATGTTTAGAAATAGAAAGATTTTCTTAATGAAGATAGTGATACTTTACTGAAGAGGGAAGAGGGTCAGTAGAGTTTTGGAAATGTTTGAATCCTTCATTAAGTAAGCCACAAAGGCATAGATAAGCCACAAAGGTTTATCTAAGAGAGGTGAACTAACACTTTTATTTTCTCCTTGACTTGCTTTCGATACATAGTCATAGCTTCTTAAGAAGAATTACTCCTCCTTAAGTGGTGCGTCTCCTCTTTTATGTATGTAACATATATGTTGCTCCTTAAAGGTATATATAATGAACATCTCTTCCTTATAAGACAATTCCTCCTTAAAGGTATATGCAAGTGTAAGGTGTCACACTACATCTCCTCCTATATATATATATATATATATATATATATATATATATATGTCACACATACTCTCCTCCTTGAAGGAGAGTAAATGTATGTATATATATCAACAGTCCTTCGTGTATATGCCACATATACTTTCCTTCTTGATGTATATGACACACATACTCTCCTCCTTAATAGTCACAAGCTGGAGGCTAAAAGAATTGCACTAGGGGCATTTCATTGTTACACACCAAAGAAAATGAGGACATTTAAGATAGATCGAGAGACGAACGTTTTGAGAAGATGGTAAGTAAATACAATGCTTATTTAGGAGGGAACAAAAGTAACTAATGTCATAGCTCCTTTAAAAAAAAAAAAAAACTTTAGTTCATACAGACAATCATAATTCAGAGTTGGTTGAGGGTTGGATTGTCAGAGATCAAATGTGGTTAAGGTTTGGATTTGGCTAAGGATAGGATTTTTGGCTAATGGCTAAGGGTTTGTAACTGGAGAGTGGTGAATAAAAGGTTAGGAAGGGTGAGTGAATGAACTATTTTTCTCTGAGTTTAGAAAAAGGGGTGAACGTGAATAGATGAAATAATTATTTCTAAATGTCTTATGCTTGAGAGTATTCGCAGCAGGCTCCTTCTCGGCAAGTTCCTCCTTAGCAACAGTCGGGGTTGTAAAACTGGATCATCCACAAAAGTTTCAACAATCTATTTTATCTTGAAAAGAGAAAAAGAAGTTAAAATATATTGTTAAAGATACCAATTGTTGGCCATGTGGTGAAGGATAGGTTTTGGTTTTGGTTTGGAGTCTGGATAGGGTAAGGTTTAGGTTAGGTTAAAGATATAGTTAAGGTTAGGGTTAGGTTAAACGACGTTGGTTTAGGAATGATTGTATCAATAAAAGAATAGTTATTTGAGTAGATGGCTAATACCAAATGTTAGGTTCAGCTTATACCAATTGATAGTGAAGGGATGGTTGAATGGCTGTAAGGTTTGAGATAGATCATATAGAGAATGCCTCCCTGAGCAAGTTGTTAGATCCCTTTCAATTTGTTAGGTCCTATTAGGCCCTATTAGGTTTGGCATTAATGTTTTAGAAATCAGAAGATTTTAAACAGCAGAGTGGTGCCTAAGATTGTTGGGATCAACATGGAGTGTAAGATATATCAGCAGACATAGGTTTTTGGGTAAGAAATTGACATTTGAAGAACTAAAAATCATTTTAAAGAAGACCAATAGAGATATCACAAAGATTTGTATATGTTAATAATGAATTTCAAAGAGACACAAAGATATAGGACATTCATTTTCAACGAAGGATTTTCCAAAAACTATGACATTTCATTAACAATAGTTTAATGATGACTGGTAAAGAATAGTCATCATTCAAGACAAAGTGTTTTATGTAAAAGCTTGAGGAGTACATTGTCTTGAGGGGAGATATTAGACAAGAAGCATAATGGTTACTTACTTGGAATTTTGAAGTGCATGCTTCTATCTGTATCTAGTCAGGTCATTTTAACATTTAGCTGAGAAGAGAGTCTACTGAAGGTTATCATTCATACCTGGACCTGTTCTTCAAGTGACTAAAGAGAATGAGGCATAATATTGATAACAGGGGTCATGTCAGCTGTTCATTCCTGAGGAGAGACTATGTTTTGGAAACAGTAATCTTCCTAAGAATCCAAAAATGTCCAGCTATCTTAGTGAGTTAAGTCAAATTCCTTATTGACTACAAATGTTCCTTTTGTTTGTATTTCACATGATAAGGTATAATAGAGTGAATCAGTCTGATACCATTCAGTTGTTCATCAAGATAATATCAATTGTTATTTACCAAGGTACATATCAATTGTTGATACTCATAAGCTATCTTAGAGACATATAAGTAAGAGTCAAACTATCATTTTAATGTCAGCTGATCTTTCCTTTTATTACAGTAAACTCAGAAGTCATACAAGATTATAGAGTTGTCTGGACTAAGACAGGAATTGTTGTTGCATTTTGAACAGAGAGATGAAACCCTTGATGTTTAAATTAAAGCATTGAGATTTTGGATTTGAAGAACTAAAGTATTTCCACATACTTTGAAGATAATCCCCTTTTATGAATTACAAGGCTTTCAGCAGACTTTAATTAGGACAACAGACAACTTTGTTCACAACAGATATACTAAAGATCTTGTAGTTTGAAATTTAGGTTCAGAGATTAAGTAATGAATTTGCAGTCTCCGTAAAAGAAATTGTTAAGGAATCCTTTTATGAGTACTTAAAAGTGATGTACAGACATAATAAGTCATCTTTTATGTTGTTGCAGTTTGCTTATAAGAACATGACTAAGAGTTTGTCTTAGTCTGGTTCAACAGACTTTGATTATTGACCAAGGTGAGTTGGTAAAATTCATAAAGACAACTTATCCACTAAGTTAAAGAAGAGTGGTATTTTCAAGGATAGACAATAGCACACTGTAGTTGATACTTAAGGACAAGTTTGTTGTTGGGGTATCAGCAGAGTTGTGTAGAAAATTATACAACCTTCATTTATATGCGTTCTTCAAACTTCATTTAATATTGAATAAAGTTTCAGGATGGATAGCATATATCAGATCGATATAATTTAAACACAAAAATTTATGCTATCAGTAGAGTGAGAAATTAAGAATATGAATATAGTTGCTGAACTTGTATTAATATGTCAAATGGTTAAGCATGACTTTAAAGAGATGTGTTGCATACAAGAACAATACAACTGTAAATGACTACACTACTAAGGATTACAAGTAGATATTAAATAACGATTCAGTTTGAATAAGAAACTAGTTACTGGGTATTATCTTTGATATTCTTAATCCAAGGGGCATGGTTGATTGAAGATCAATCATGGAATTCGGAATGGATCAAGATAGCCAATACTTTTTGATCTCCTCCAACTCTGGGGGAGGAAAAAGAATCTTGTGACGCCCCGACCCGGACCTCTATACGAAATCCCAAGGTCGAGTCGCCAAAACAACACAACAACAAGAAGAGCACGTGGCGTAACCACCCGTACTTACAATATATCACAACTTATAAAAACCTGATGTAAATAAAACGAGTCTTCGGCAACACTACAGCCGAAACCCAGCAACTAAACCACAAGTCTAAAACTTGGGAAAATAAACAACTATAACAACAACAACATCAGCCACAACATGCCGGAATAAAAACATAAATCACGGGCTACAACATACTTGGGAAAGAAACTGAATTTCTAACAAGGTTATACCCAAGCGCGACATACATATGTTTGCTATCAAAAGAATATACAAACGACACCACAGTAGTACTACCCATTGTAAAGTTTACATAACTTCACAAAAACCAGTCGTCCTTGCCAAAAGAAAATAACTAGTTAGATACAAGAACCAAGAGCTACCAACAAAGACAACCTGCAAGCTAACGTGAACCCTTTTCGGTCTCACCGCGAACTCCCTGGCTGGCTCGGATCTAAGGAAAAACATATAAACAACAAACAGGGTGAGTCGAAACTCAATAAGTTACTAAATGCAACTATATGATATGGCATAATGCTCAATTAATAAACGTAAGAGATTCTCCAAATTCAATCGGATCGACGCTTTTTGTTCAAGCATTGCTTCCGGGAAGCAAACAAAGTGGCTGACAGTCTCGCGAACTTAGCTTGTGATTCTAAAGCTGACCTTAGTTTTCCGAATGGTCACAACATTCCGCAGTTTACCAAAGGCCTTATTTCTCTTGAAGCTAGAGACATCCCAAATGTTCGCATATCTTAGGTGTTTTTCTTTTTTTTATTTTTTTGATTGTATTTCCTTTCCGAGGTTTGGCTCCTTTGTCCTCCCTCTTATAAGGGCAAGGCTGGTTGTCCCCCTCAAGTTTGTACCTTTTTCTTTATCTAATAAAATTTAGCAGGGTGCCGTCCCTGTTTCCCTAAAAAAAAAAAATGGTAATAGCATTTATATACCACAATTAAACATATATCATCATCTTTGATATACAAACTACATATCTCACATAGCACCTTGATATACACATAAGTGCTCGTATTTAAATCACGTTACAAAGGATATCGTATCTCTTTGTTCAACCTTGTGTAGCTCCTGTGATACACAAACAACTAATAGTGCCTCGATACCCATGTACGTAGTATCGACGTCCCCAACACAATCCCGTCGAGTTCAACCTAGGAAGCCAAAGTCATGCATATTGCTACAACAGTGGGGCTACTTCTCAACTGTGGCCAACAGAAGAGGGGTGTGTGAACTCCGGTACGGCGACTTGTAGCGATCACAAACGTTGATTTGTAAAGATTATAAGTCGTCCCACCATAACATTAGTAACGACGGCGCCAGCAGGACTTACACAACACACAAGTAGGTATTCTTACTCAACTTATGCAAATAATCGTCAAGTCCAAAAGTAGTGAACTTGACAAATATCACGTAGATTATATTATTCTACAACATATAATCATCAAACATATTGTTCAAAGTTTTAAACACAACCTTAGAGCTAATTTACAAGTCTCTAACATACCAGTATCACGTACTCAGAGGACCGAAATTCATATCAATTGAACTCTAATTTTCGTTGGAACTTAACTTGTGATTCGGAGAATTATAATCTTCCCAAAAATCAACTTTTGGTGTCATTTCTTAAAGTTCATAAAATTGGGTATAATTGATATATGCAATTTTCACCATTTAAAGTCTCTAACATTTTCTTTAGTTCAATTCCATGATTGAGCTCTTAAATTCAACATGCAACATCATCTAAACCCAACACTTAATACACACATAAACATGTTATACATCTCAACATATCATTTAGACATGAATATACCAAGTATACAAGTCATGCATGTATAATTAAGAACAAGTATGCAATAGTTTCTAAGCATACAAAGGGGATTAGTAACTTACTTAGAATATGGAAATCAAACCAATGAAATGTAAATCAAAGCCTTCTAAGTTGGTCCCCAAGTCACCCTCTACACTTTGATGGTCTTGGATCAAAATTTAGATGGTTGGATGAGGAGATGTGATCTACACACATTAGTCTCACACTCAATCTCCCACACAAGCTCCTTAAGTTTCCATAGAAGAAGATATGAGGAAATGAAATGTATTAGAGTCTCTCACATGGTTGAGAGTAACTAAAGGCTGGTCAAAAAGGGTCAAAGTTCAGGTTTAATCTCAGCCATTAGATGGAGATTAAATGGTCACATAACTTAAAATTCAGTCAAACAAAATAACAGAGTACGACCTTATGCGGCCGCACTATGCGGACGCATAGCTCCTAAGCGAGCTCCTAAAGCGGCCACATGGTTTCCAGAAAGTTTGTAATTCTAAGCGAGCTAGCACTATGCCTATGCCAGCGCCTAAGGCGGCCACATAGAATCCAGAAAGTTGGGGTTTTGGCCAAGCTCGCACAATGCGGCTGCATAGGGGCTGGTTCAAGACAAAAAGGCTTCTAAACACATCAAAGTGATTCTAAAATATACCCAAGTCACCCTAAGGTGATACCAACCTCAAATCAAGTTTAAGAAACAACTACAACATAATCCAAACCGCATATAATAAAGCTATGAATGCTCACCAATGCAAATACGAACAACTATGAAACTTCAAGTACATATCAATATACATGAGAAGTGTACAACTAACTCAAATGCAAGAATATTTGAATGATATATGCACATGAAATGACAATGTCAATATAAGAGGTTTAGGAATTGGGTGAATGCAAATGTTACAAATGGTTCGGGTGTTACAAATCTTGTCCAAGAGGTCATCAAGGAAGAACCTCAGGGTGATAGCCAAATATGATTTCCTGCTTTGACCACAAATTCCCTTTGACGAAGCCAAAGATAAATACATGTCCTTTGTAGATCATTATCTTCATCAACAACCCCTCAGCTGCCTTTCTAGCTAGGGTGGCCTATCTGCATCAGCCATCTTTGAGGTGATAGCTGGTATACTTACATGTGATCAGATGTGTTGTTGGGAACAACAATTCACCAAATGCTCGTTGGATATTTGGTGAATTTTACCTGGGTTATTCGTTGTAATGCTTTCGTAAACACACAGAGCAAAAATGGTCAGATTGGTATGTGCTAAGTGGTTTCCATAGTGATTCATCTGAAATCAATTTAATGTATCAATAAGAACTGATAACCAATTGTCAATGAGGGACCAAAATCACTAAGAACATTAATTTATAACATTATCTTTTGCCTTTTAATTAAACAGATCATAAAGATATTCTTTAGAGTTCTGAAGATCAAAATTTTAAGGCATCGAGGTTAAATATCGTCAAAAGATATTTGGCTAAAACTTTAGAACATCAAAAATGAGAAAAAGTATCTCTTATCAAATAATTTAAAGAACAAAATTGAATACTTACAGTTAATGATTTCTGACAAAAATATTATGATAAACTTCAACAGACGTAATAATTGTGTTTAAAAAAAATTAAAACATTTTACACAGTTGAGATAAACAATTTTATAATTTTAGATCAGATCTGAGAAGATTTAAATCAACATATTTCTTTTGACAAAAATAAACCAAAATAACTTTAAAGAGTTTACCGACTCATACCTAGTTGTTGTTGTCGTTGAGATGAAGTGATCGATAACTTGGATTGATACTCAGTAACATTTTATGAAAATGTTTGAATTAGTGTTTAACATCACAAGTATCCCAAGAAATTTCTGTATTATGATAATAGAGTTTGGAAGAATGAAAGTCTCTATTAATACTCTCGGAGGCATGACAAAAGGTCAGATTAATAAATGTATTTTATTAACCGAGTTATCTTTTCACTTACCCTATTCAAGTCAGGCGTGAGAACCAAGGGTAAGATGCTCTCAAGATTTGGTAAAATCTTTTTGAATACGGTAAATATTTTGTCTTTTAGTCAAACGCATTATTCTAAAAGATTTGATTTTACCCGAAATCTTGGGAACAGTCTATACTTTATGTGAAGTAGTCAGCTTCGTAAAGTGTGCCTCCACACTTTTAATAGATTAGGAGACAAGACAAGTCAATTAAAAGTTTTACCTCCTATAAGTCAGCACATATAACTGAGCTTATGAAGTACTAATCGGCTTATATGAAATTCATCTAACCAGTTACAAGTCAACTGATATAGAATTCTGCTAACGAGTTCTTTTTGAAAACGTTTAAATAAAACAAATCATACAAGCTTATAAATATATCATAAAGCACATAGTATGATAAGTCTTTATTGAAGCATCATATCTGATTAAGAGTCAAGAAGGAAGGTTTAGCATGTTGTGTCTGTGATCTTTTGTCATATGAGTTCCTGCCCTAATACTTATCAAAAGATCATTAGCAACATTTTATGAACTAGAAGTAGCTCTAGAAATTCAATAATACATAAATGATGGTTCATAAGTATATTTAGCGAAAAAGATTACTAAATATAGTTTATGAAGGTAATCCATTTTGAAGCTGAATTAAGAACCTGGATTACTCTTTCACTTTCTCATTGATCATGCATGCCCATTGTAATTGAAGAACTTGATCTGTATTTGAGCATAGATTTACTGGGTGTATCTTGTTGGCAGAAGCTTTCCGTTGAAGAAGAACAACTTCATCATTGGTGTCCTTAGACCATAAGCTAACTTCCAATGTGCTTGAGAGATGACTATGAATTGATTTCCTTTGAGTTACTTGATATGTCCTAGTTATTTTTCTTTGAACTTTTAGTGGTTAGTTGCATACTTTCACTAAATGGATAGCAACCAAAGTCTTCAAAAACTAAGTATCATAGAATGAAGGGGCAGATTTCATGATGCAGAGTTTTTGACACGTAGACATGTTCAAATAGATACAAGTAAGAACCTTAATGTCTTGAGATACTAGATCATAAGTATTTGAACTGAAATTTTTTTATTTCTCAAAAAAGGTGTTGGATTGAAACAATTGTTAGCCTTTTATCAAAATAGCAATCTTTCGGAAAGACATCTATGTAATTCATCCATCAATTTATGAAGTAATAGATCTGCTAAAGAATATATCAAGATTTTTGAAAATTAAAGTAATTTTTGAAGTACATATAGTTAAATATATATGTATCCCAGCAAATCATACTTTTCACATCTGTAGTACTCTTCTTCTTAATGCCAATTGAAGAGTAAACTTCTATCATTTGAAAGAATTTCCCATAATCAAGCAATATGCATCATAGTAATTGTCTTCCACACTAATTTTGAAAAGCAAATGCATTTAGAGTTTTGAATAGAGGTTTTTCAAAATGACTTCCTTATTTCCCAGTCAAAAGATTTTAGTAAGACAAATTTTGAAAGACAGAACTTTTGACATTGCATCTTGGCTGAGCAATAAGATTAGACTCTAAGGTTCTTAGACCTAGAATGAAGTTCACAGAGTACTAGCTCTGATACCAATTGTTAGGCCCCTTTGGTCCTATGTAGTATGTTGAGTATTTAGGATAGAGGGGGGTGAATAGCCTATGTTAGCATCATTTAAAATTTCATCCTAAATTAAAATACATTAAAGAACAAAGATGAAATATTTATCATGTCAGATCAACTTTATATAGAAGCGACATAGCTAATGTGGAGATCAGCTGAAGTGCTTCAACAGACATCATCTACTCTATCACAGCAGACTTGAAAGACGGCTTGAAAGTTGAGAATATTACATTTGCTAAAGTATAAGAGTTATGCAGCAGAAAGTTTAACAGCAAATGTAATACTTGAAGATCAAATTGGCTGAACATGAATAAGTTCAAGTACAATGTTAACAACAAATTTGAATCTTAAGATGCAGTTATTTCATTCCATAAAACAGATTGCTCAACATATAAAATGTATATTGACGGAAAGATAAGTAAAGGTTAAATGTAGTAAAATATATTTTATATTAAAATTCAACAGAGGTTTACTCAAAGGTAAACATGCTTAGTACATCAACCTAAACTCTCTAACCTAGCAGTCTTCTGTTGTTTCATGAAAAGGAAGTGGGATGCCGAAAAGATTTATTACCAACCCTCAACCTTTGACTCTCACCAAGTACCTTAGGGAGAGGCAAATGGCAGTGTGTCAAGGTAAGGTGCAAAAGAGAAGAGAATATTATGGGTTGTTCAAATAACAAGTATTTAAACAATCAAGTGCAAAACACTCGACCAACTGTGATGACACATTATTGTACAACCGACAACTCTTACAATGAAATGTAAGTCTGCCAATATGAATACAACTAAGATTATTAGCTCAGGGTCTTCATCGGACATCTTCAAGGAGGTTCTGTCAGGGACGGCAGACTGAAAGCTTAGTCTCTAGCTATGGATATGAAGTATAGCTGCTGAAGAGACTGAGTCTTTCGAAGGAAGAAAGAACTTAAATCAACAAATAAGTTCTTGACTAAGCGAAGGCTTCTTGCCTTGTGCTTTTCATATCACTCGCCCACAAAGTGTTTATTCTTACACTTGTGTTTTTCCCACTCTTTGAAATCTCACCAACACTTTCTCGCTTATCTTAAAGGGGGATGAGAGGTTTCTTTTATAGGCTAAGAAGAGAAGAGATCCATTGTAACTGAGTTGATATTTGCCTATTTGAATATTCGTTCTTCAATGTATCAGAGTACATTGTATGAACTGTTTGGTAAAAATCTCTATGAAGATTGTGTCTTCAAATCTGTCTGTGAATCAGGCTCAGAGTGGATGGGATTTGTGGTACAAGCCTGAGATGAAGTGCACTGTGATTGGTCTTTTATAGGATGCATCTTGAAGACTAGGACCGAGCACGGAAGACGAAATATCTAAAGGATAAATGTGTGGGTTTAGACATCGAGGCGTATCTTTAAGCTATCAAGGAGATCTGCAAGGTATCTTTTGCAAATCTTTGTGAACGTTATTTCTTGGAAAAAGATCGATGTTGGTCTTTTAACTTAGCAGCACTCTTGCAGTGGACTTGAAAGGAACATGGCTGTTATTGGAGTATCTGTCGTTATAGGACTACTAAAGTGATATCTGCTAAGCGAATATCAGCTGGAGAGATATTCTGCTGGTAAGACAACTACTAATGAGATAACTACTAGTGAGACATATGCTGACACTTCTTTAGCTAATCCATTTCTGAGATCATCATTTGGTAGGACAAAAGACTTAGAAATGTACAGAGACTTCCTAGTCTAAATGACCTTTACAATATTCAACAAAGTTGCCACGCTAACAGGTACGCAGCCTTTTTAGCCACTCGTTAAATATGCATTGTAATGGGAACAAGCAAATCACTATGTTGGAATATGCTAATGAGTAAGATAGCTGTTCAGAAGGCATATTCTTAACAGGAATCCTTGGTCCTTCTGTGACACATTTCCATGAAGGTTTATCAATAGAGAACATATACCTTTTCACTTTGTCTTTCCAGATGCCAAAGTGAACTTCATCCAGAATAGGAACGTGGTTCACGTTTGATATTTTCAATATATGATTAGCAGTCATTGAATCTTTAAATATCTCAAGAGGTTAATCTTAGAAAAACTAGTTTTCAAAGAGTCAAGCTTTGATACCAATTGTTAGGTCCCAATAGGCTCAAATAGGCTAGAAAGGGGAGGTTGAATAGCCTATGTCCAATTTTAAAACCTTTGATAAATATTACTTCACAAAGTAACAAAAGTGTTTAGAAAATAGTTTGCAGCGGAAGACTGTGAAGTAAAGGACAAGTTTGAATGGCTGATCTTGTCTAGGCAAGATAAGCTTTCTTCTGGAAATGTTGGAATCTGGAAATATTCAAGTGATAATCAAAAACACAATTGCAGGAAGTAATAGACACGATATTTAAAGTGGTTCACACTATGAATGAGTGTTACGTCCACTACCAAAGTGGTCAACTTTGGATTTGAAAATGTACACTATGTTTTCCATTAGAATCTATTATAATGATCACTAATGTATCATTTAAAAAAGTATTTTGACCAAGTGTTTATGGTGAGAGTAAAGATCTAAAAAGAATTCACTCTGGTGTGCCTTGAAAGAAAAGGATTGCAATCAATGAAGAGCATTAAAGACTAGGAGTCTAAGTTCGATGCTTTTCAAAGAATGGTTTAAAGAATTTAGCATTGAAGCTCTTGAATGTACTTAGAGTATTGAAGATGAAGATTTTCATAATTGTCAAGTTGTTAGACTATTTAAAAGTTGTCTTCAATGCTTCACCAAGTCTTTTATTTATACCTAGAGAATTCCTTGGAGCCATGGGATGATTCAAACTTTGGAGATGTTTGAATTAGGTGCATTTAATGTAAAGAGACATGCATTAAATTCCCTAAGCCTGTTATTGAAGTCTGAGTGAGTGTTCTACACAATCCAAGTTGTCTCTGTACTGTGCCTGCAAATTTGTCAAAAACGGGTAGACAAGTACTGCTGGCAGAATGTCCTTTTCTAAGATGAATGCCTAAAATGGAATGGTCCAATAAATGAACCAACAGGTTAACGTTACAACAAAGTCAAAGATGTACTTTGCTAGTAACTAAGGCATTTATTCAGACAAGTCATGATCAGTCGATCTTCAGGTCTTCATACATTGCTAATGAAGCTTGGCTGGAACGTTCTTGACTGTTAGTTTGTTGAAGACTGCTGGTGAAGTTAGCTGATATACAAACGCCATCTTCTAAAGAACTTGACTAGGTACAAGATAACCAATCATAAGCTATTACAAGGGTGTTGTCTAAGGACAAATTATCACCCTACTAGACACGCAGGACCAATAGGAACTTGACACAAAGACTTAGATTATGGTAACAAGCAAATCTATATAATATACTATTTGAATGCTTCGTAGGTAATCAACCCAACAGCTATGACAAAATGTTATTATTCTTGAGCCAAATCTTTCATTGAAGTGTAAGTTTGCCCATACGTCAGTAACCCTTGAGCCCAATCGGTCTCGGACACTAGTCCAAGGTTGCCTGTCCTGGCTCTCTACCGTAGAATCGTCAAGGTTGACAATCCTTACTCCTGAAGTTTGTGGGAGCAAGCTTTTGCAGGGCACCAGTCATTCGACGCCGAGGAGGGGTGGTGAGGAGGTCGTGACTTGACTGAGCTCATGTATCTTCTTCTTTGCCGCATGAAGATGGGCAAGGATCGCATTCTGACTTTTCTAATACTCTAATTCGACCTGTTGAGGATTTAGCTACTTTCCTCTACATCCACCGGTCTCTATAGCTTCCCCGCCACCTTGATGCCTATCCTCATCTTAAGTGAAAGCGTCTAAATTGGCCATCTTATCTGCTTCAGGTGTGGGGTGTACTCACCGGCCTTGTCCTTTTCTTTCCTAGCCCGCGCGGATCATCTAGCCTCATGTTGGGATCGGGTACTATTGGTTAGTGGAAAATTGGGAGACCCACACCCACTGGCGCGCTCTGCAGAGAATGGTTTGTGTTTTATGTAAGTTGGTTTTAAGTAGTTTGCTGAGCATCCACAATGTTTACTGTTGTTTGAAGAGATTGCAGTAAAAATTGGGTTTAAATGGTTAAAAGATTTTGTTCGTGACAATGGAACCAAACTGATCACGCCAAGATATGTGATTGTACCATATTTCCACGTGTAAGTATAAAAACACAAAAGAGTGTATTGGATATCTAGCTTGACATTGCTTTCACTTGAAACTGACAAAAATTACACCATGAGCGAATTCCGTGATTGTCCTGAATCAAACCCTCCAGCGTGAGAATGAAATTTTGTAAGGAAATTTTCTCTAACAATCTTAGACTAGAGTGGAACATTAAATTCCTCAAGTGTAGTTGAGAGAAAATGAGAGAGAGCAAATGCTTGAGAGGAGGATAGCAGTGATTGAAATAAATAGTGCTTAGTATGTAAGCGTATAATTTTGAGACTCACCGGGCTGAGCCTTTTAATAGGTGAGTGAGATTGTAGATCATTATTGTTAGTCATCATGGTGCAATTATAAGGAAGATAACGCATTCTTTGTTGCAAACGAACGAGTCGACTTCCCAACGGGAAGATTAGCTTTCCTGGGCTAGTCGTCGATGTTGATAAAGTGTCCGGTGAGGTGACCAAGTGAGGAGATCAAGGGAGGTGACTAGGGAGGAGACCAGGCAAGGTGGCCGGGGAGGAAACCGGGAGAGGTGACCAGAGATGAGTAGTTTGCCCAGGTCGCCTACTTGGTAGCTTAGTCGTCTCTTTGCCTTCTCTTTTATCTTAGTGTGTGAGCTATGTACGTAGATTTTTTCTAGGCGCACCAATTTTTTGTCTTATTACATTTGGATCTCATTCATTTTTATCACCAAGTGTCATATCGTCTTCAACATCCGAGTTGTTTGGAAAAGAAATTCTGAGAAATTTTCTCTCCTCTCTCGATCTCTATTACTTTTCTTTCAGATCTAGATCTACTACCTTCATTCCTCCTCATCTGATGATTTACTCTAAACCAAATCCCTCCTAACCTCTTTTCGTTCTTTATCCAGTGGAGATGTTGATTGCCAGCGATGATTTTCTAGCCCTTCTTTCTTTTATGCATTGAGTGGTTTCCCAGCGATTGTGTTAGCCTTGAGAATGACGAAAGCATGTTGTGGGTGGTGGGATGGCAATGGCAACAGTGGTGGTAGAATGGTGGCATTGGTTGTGGGTAGGGGGAGGAAGATTAGTGAGAAGGGCAACTGAGGGTTAACATAAAATGGGTGAGGGTATTTTGGTCGAAAAATACATTTCCAAGGAATGGTTTTGTGGAATTTTTAATTCCTAACCCCCTCCCCCTAGGAATGAGATTTCGTACAAAAAAAAAAAAAGTAAAAACATGACTATGAAATTTATTGGAATTGATCATTCCATTACACCCAATTTCGTGAACCAAATGTCACCAAGAGGTTTAACTACATTACCCTTGGTTGAGTTTTAATCGTTAAAAGACGATTATGAAGATTTTTATTTTCCCTTCGTTCTAAAAAGATTTTCATTCTTTTTATTTTATGTGTACCAAAATTCTTTTTCAATTTCTAAAAGCAGAACTGTTAGGACCTTAGATTTAGTTAGTTTTGAGGCTTAAATGTACTAGAGTTATTTTCCAAAGAAATAGCAAATAGCTAAGATATAGATGACATGAAGATCAAACATCTAAGATTGGAGAAACATCAAACATCTTGAACAAACAGCTAAGATTCAAAGGATGAGGCAGTAACAGCATCATGCCACGTATTCGACATTCACAAACTCTAAAAGAATGTTTCAACCCTAAAAGAATATTTTTGCAAGTGGTGTGCAAGTTGACTGTCACATAGCCTGTAATCATAGCTTGATATTGTTCATTTAGCCGCTATATAACATCTAGATTACAACGAAAACTTTCCAAACAATGCATATATTAAGGAAAGTTCTCCCCTCAGATCAAAGAGAGGTTGGTTTTAGAGAGATAGCTTACATATAGAGTGATCATCAAATAAAGAGAGTAGAATAAAGAGACAAGAGAGATATCTTGATTCAAGAACTCTTCAAGAGTGAAACAACTATCATTGTTTAATTAGAGAGTAACATGAGATATTTGAATATCTAACTTATTAAAGCATCTATCATCCCACTGCGATCAAGATCACTCATCTACATACTAAACATACTAACAGATCAGGCAACGCAACAACTTAATTGTTCTTGTATATAATTACACATCAAGCAGTAGTCACGCAGTGACATTGAGCTACAACAGCATCTGCATTAGACTAGTTAGAGTCACTTCAGTAAGAAACAAACCGCGCCCCCCCCTTGTGTTTTGTGTAAAGTTCCTACTTGGAGAGTCAACTAGTAAAAGAAAGTCGATAACTTTCCTTTCAATAATCTGTATAATTTAGAGAATTATAGTGGATTATTATCTCACTAAGCCAAAGGGTTGTAAGAACAGTGGATGTAAGATAAGAAATCAGAACCACTATAAATCATTGTGTCAATTTCTCTACGCATAAACTCTTTACTTATCACTTATTGTATATTGAACGTTTGTATCTTAACTGTTTTGACATCTTACCAATTAAACAATCACCAAATTGTTTATTTACTGCAATTAATTAGCAAAACACTTCATGCACATAAGATAAGATCATAACTTGTCTTGAGATCACTGATTAATTCAAATTTCGTTGTTCATAACTCTGCTCATTAATTATATATAACTGTTTTGGCAAACCTTAGATGTTTATCACTTTGTTGCCAACAGTCCCTCATTACAAGAGTTGATCCATTTTAGTGATCATAGTTAATTGTGTAATCATATTAAGTAAGACCTGCAAGAATCTTATCAATATCAAGGCATTTCTGCATACACCAAAACTGCTTTATTAATTTGAAAATTGCCTTCTTTCAATTGTTTTCCAAACAATAGACTATGAATAAGAAACCTGATTGTCTTGGTTAGCTTAATAGGTATCAGAGCAATATCAAATGTATATTAGTGTGAAACAGGAACCCTACAATTGGTATCAAGGCTTAGTTATTCTATATGAAGGAGTGTTATAATAGTGTTGGGATCAACCTCTCAATTGGTATCATAACTGAGTAACAACTAAGAGATTGATAGCTTATTTATTAAAAGTCACAATAGAAACCTTACTATTATTTGTGTTATTGAAAACACTGAGTAGTCAAGATCAATTAATTATCTTAATTTCCTACTATAACCCCACATTAATTACATACTCCCTCTGTCCCGGATAAATGTTTTTACTTTTATTTTTGGATGTTCCAACTAATGTTTCTAAAAAAAATTGATCTATATATTTTTTACCATTTCCTAATATACCTTTAAAACTTCATTTAATATAACACATTCCAAAGAAACTCAATTATTTAGAATAGTTGATCTCAATTAATGTTCATTGGTATTATCATCAGAACACATTTTACAGCATATCATTAATTATGTTTTTAATTTTTGTGCTTTATCAACTAAGAACATTTATCCGGGACAGATGGAGTAATTTTTATAAATTTGTTATTCACTATTGGAAAAACAACCATATTTACTATAATTAATAGAAGTCTTTCTATTTTTTTCTTTTTCTTTTTTTTTCCGAAACCATAATCTTTGTTATTCTATGTAAAAAGTTAAACGAGGGAGTACAAAGTTAGACATGTTCAAGTTGAGTGAAATGAGTATGAGTGGCCTGTCCGAGTTCAATCACCCGTACCAATTTGTGTGTGACTGGTGTGCCACTTGACTAAAATCATAACATGGGCATTGGGCTTTGTTGAGCCCATGTTATAATTTAGCCTACTGGCACACTTATGGCACACACAAAATGACTAGGTGATTTGAGCTCGACCTATGCAACACCTACTGGCACACTTATGGCACACACAAAATGACTAGGTGATTTGAGCTCGACCTATGCAACGCCTTCCTGCTAATTGTTGTTTTCAATTTTATAAACCAACTACTCCTTTCTAAATATAGAAATTTAAGCTTACAATCATCATTCCCAATGATTTTCACCCACTTTTTACCCAAGATTCCTACATAAAAAAATTAAATTAAATAAATAAGCCTCGCGCAATCATCGGATAATGCTTTTGAGTCGCAATGTCTAAAGACATTTAACTTAAAATACTTTATCCACCCAAAAAGATCAAGAAAATGACTTGAGATCAATTATAACATTTCTTTACATATACATAAAGCAATCACAGCTCAAAACGAATCACAACCGAAAGGATTCCCAATTATTCATGTTTCTTTATATATACATAAAGCAATTATCACAGATCAATTATATTAATTAAATAAATAAATTACTTGATGAATTTGAGAGTTGCCCATAGTAGAAAACCTTGCCGGGACAACATAAATCAACCAAGGTAGTATCGTAGCATGAAAGCTCAAAACTAATCCATGAAGTACTATTAAACGTTAGAAACGAGAGTTTCTCTCGAGGAGATTTTTGCGCACATAAGGGTTTACAACCGAAATCACTTCCTCAATCGATAGAGTTATTTAGAAACGAGAGTTTCTCTCGAGGAGATTTTTGCGCACATAATTAAGGGTTTACAACCGAAATCACTTCCTCAATCGATAGAGTTATTTTGCTCAGGTCAAACCCTATAACAAAAATACATAACAAGTCCATCTATATTTCTATTTAATATGCCAAGCATTCTTCCATTTCGCTCCATGCATGCCACTAATATTATTCTTGATGATTTTGCTTGTATCTTCCGCTACTTTCTCTGTTTTAGGTTGGAACTCGAGACAAGAAATCATAATGTTAAAGTGTAATGTTATTACGTAAAAATGCAAATGTTTAAGTTAAATAAATTTTCAAACACATTATTTACATTCATCTTCATTTCCATTTTCTAATGCTCCAACCAACCATTCATTCATTACCAACTAAGAGCCAGTTTGGTGTAGCATTTTCAAAACACTAGTTTGGTGCAGTGTTTCTAAAACACAAATTATTTAAAACGCGATTTTTTTCTTTATAAATGTGTTTGGTATATTATGTCGAAACGCTGCATTTTATTCCCTACTACGTTTTGAGAAAAAGCTAGGAATTTCAGCTTTTAAAATGCAGTTACGTTTTGAATTCGCAGCTTTTTCTACCGCAGCATTGAAACGCTAAGTTAAGGAATAAGCTGCATTTTAACCCTACGTTTTGGCCAAAATAGACGAACAAACGGGCTCTTATGTTTGATGCAGCGTTTTTAAAACGCTGCTTTTCTAAAATATAAATTTTTTATAATGTAGTTTTTTTTTTAAAAATGCAACTTTTTTCTTATAAACGCGTTTGAGATACGATTTCAAAATACAACCTTTTTTTCTAGCAGTGTTGTAAAGCCTGCGTTTTGAAAAGAACAAAAAGTTTGGAAATTCATGTGTTTTAAAAGCAATTGAGTTTAGAAATCGTGGTTTTCTTTTTTTCGCAACACTGAAATGCAGTTTTTGCAAATAAACTATCTTTTACCCAGTGTGTTATCAAAAACACATAACAAAACAGGATCTAATTTTTCTGGCATCTCATAAGAACATGCTTCCATATTGTCAAAGCTTTGGCATCCAAATATCTCACGACTCCCTGCCTCCCTCCACCAACACAAAAACAAAATATAATGAAAAATATATAAGAGTAAACCCACTAGCTATTGGGATTTAATAATGGGTTAACAAGTCAAAGATTGATAATATCTGCCAAGACAAAAATGACACATGTCATTTCTTGATGTGGTTCAATGTATAAAAATAAGTTGGAAAATATCATAATTTTGTTGTCACATTTTTGTCTTTATATAATTGCATCAAGTCAAAGGCTGGCCGACCTTCCATTTACAAAATAAAACCAAAGAGTTTCATTGGTAGATTGTGGTAAACCAATGAGTTTTATCATAATTTTGTTGGTAGATTGTGGTTTTGAGCAGAGCTGACTTCTAATGAAAGCATTATGGCGAATTATGGAAACATGGACCTATATATGCTAGCATTTTGACCATATTTGTATACCACAATATGAGTGTTTTGATTTTTATCCACTTTCTATTTATGGAAATCCTGTCCTTTCCCAATACCTTATTATCAAAACCTAATCACCAAATATCAAATGTGTGTTAGTGTGTGTATTTTCTTATTATTTATTTATTTTAATTTTTTTTGGTAAGAGTGTTAGTATCTGAGAGAGAGAGAGAGTGAGAGAGAGAGAGAGAGAGAGAGAGAGATTTCTCTCCAATAAAGTTAGTAGTTGACTGGATTCCAAACTATTGGTATACCTCTATACCTCTCTTTCCATCACTAATCAAATCATTAAGGTCGGTTTTATTAGGTGATTTAGTAATTTGTGTTGTAGTTTTGAACTTTTTCTCTCTTTAATTTTACAAACTTTTTATATATCACTCTCCTATTTTTTCTTCAATTATTATAAAATAAAAACTCAAAATCTAAAATAAACCACTAAATCACGACGACAAATGCACCTTGAAACATGTATTTCCTTCTTTCTGATTGAAAAGGTATTCTTTGAATTGTTTAAGTCCATTTGACCAATTTAAAATCAATATTTGACATGGTTGCTATTTCAAAAATTGTAAAACACTTGAATTACAGTACTTTTAGTGTAGCTTCTAAATTAAGTTTATAATTCTCTAACTAAATAAAAATATTTTCAATATTTATTCAAAATTAATCAAATTAACTAAAAAAGGTCAAAGTGTACCTTTTAATTAGGATAGGAGAGTCACTCATTTGTATCAGATAATTACAAAGATATGTATTTTACAAAACAATCTTATCAAAATCTTTATTTTTCTTCCAACGCATTGAAATATTGATGCAAGTGCACCACGTGTTTTTATGTGGTTAGTGGTACAGAAAGTGGTACAAATCAAACTATAGATTTTTTTTTAAAAGGTTGTAGGGTACATAGACCTTACCCAAACTCTTATTATTAAATATGTTTGAATGGCTACAATTAGATTATGTGGTGTAAGGATACCAAAGCATTCTGTCACCACGTGGCAAGAGGCCTGACACATGGCCAAGCTTACCTGGAGCCCGGAACACTCCTCCCTCATCCCAAGCTCCGTCACGAACTCGGGAATCATACCATCTCGTTGAATCATAGCATCCCGAGCTTCCCCGCGAACTCGGGTATCTTGCCAGCTCGTTGCCATCCATCGCCCTAGCTCGCAGAGCCTTATCCCGAGTTGCTGAGCCTCAACCACGAGGTTGCTGACCCCGGAATCAGTTAAAAGTCAATTAGCTACCACATTTAATGTCAACCTACTTTGACGTCATCCCGGGGACTACTAACAAGCTTCTCATTGGTCCGTAACAACCTGCTCCCTAGCTGGAGGTACAGCATGAGATCTGTACAGGGTCCAAGGAAGAGACAAATCTTCCCCTTCAATGCACGTCACCTTTCCATAAATGCTCATATATAGCTTTGATGACGCCCATAAACGGACATAAATGAACATTTCTTTGCCAATCCCGAGCTGACATGTGGCAACCCTACTTACACCCAACCAACATTCCTCCAATATAAATACAAGGCGATTGTCTTCATTTATGGCCTAATTAAGTTGCATTCACTATCTTCAACCACAAAATCTCTTAAAACCTCTTGTGCATTTACTCCCAAGAGTTCAAGTGAGGACTGACCATAGACCAATATTTTCCTTCCTCTACTCACACTCACACTGGAGGGCTTTAACCGGACCACGTCCGGCTCTTTAACGGTGGTTTTATTTGCTATCTCATGTATCAAGCGGCGAACAAGTTCTAGCTATTCTTATGTACTGAAAGTCAGGACATCCTACCAATCAACTATCTTTACACGTGGAGTCGACGTAGTCACCTGACCTGTTATTGGCGTGATCAGTTTAGTTCCGTTTCCGGGACCCTGTCGGAAGTTGATACCCATCCACATCTGGACTTACATTGACTATCACTATCATAATACACAAATGACTACCTCTAAATAACAAACTTCTAAACAAGCACTACCTACTACGTCAGTTGTCCTTCCTACTGGGCCAACCCCCTCGCAGCCTGATAAGCGTGTTGCTGCATCAGCCCACAAGCAGGCTTCAGGGACCCCGGTTCGAGTACCTGCCAATAACACGAGAGCAAGGAGGGGAGCTCGAGAAATGGCCCGAGCTATAAAAAGGAGAGCACCAGGGAAGGCAGAAGCTAGCTGAGACGGCGATACCGCAAGTAAATCTTTCGAAGATGAGGAAACCTACGAAAACAATGAAGACTATATAACAGAAGAGAGAGGGCCACTACCTAGCTACAAAAAGATCAAGCGGATCTTGAACATTTGTGCCGAGAAAGAGCGCATGTTGAAAGAGTTAGATAGCTAAAAAGGAGAGAATTCGAGCTTAAGAAACTGTCAGCAGTAATTCCCGACCTCCCTGTTCCCCTCAAGGGTGTGAAGGCCCGGACTGAAAAAGCCTACAGTCAAGACCAACGGTCCCGAGCTGATGCCCCCCGGCTAAGCGCCAAAAATAGGCTTGGGCATCAAGGCAAGGAAGCACTCAAGCTAAGCGTGCACAACAGACTTCGCTTCCCTAAAGAGTGGAAGCTCCTTAAAGGAAATGTACATACCCGGATAGGGACCCGAGTGAATACTCCCAGTCCTCCGAGATCTCACAGATCTTATAAAACTAAGCTATGTTCCAGGAGAAAGGATTCTTCAAAGGGCAGGTGAGAGCGTTCGCCTTCCCTTCCGGGAAGTCCCATCTCGACGGCCTCAACTCAAAAGCGTCCATGGAATGACAGGTGCGACCGTCGTCCTAGGCACGAAGCCCTAGTTAAGAAATCGCAAGGAGGAGACTTCAAAAAATTTAGGGAACAGCTGGAAGCTCTCAAAATGGGAAAGTTGGGCCTTCCATCATAAATACTGGAAAGCCCTTCTACTACAGGATCAGGGAAACTCCTCATAATCCCCGTCTAAGGTTGCCTGACTTCAAAGTCTACGCCGGGAAGACACATGCGCAGACACATGTGTCAAGCTTCGAAGCCAAGATGGGGGTACATACTGCAAAGCAAGACATGTGGTGTAAAGTCTTTTTCAGCACCTTCGAGGAGACGGTGATGAAATCGTTTCCTCTCTAACTTTTTCTCTCTCTTTGGTTTTTCGGGTTAGGGTTAGGGTTTTTGGTGGCTATGCCACCGAATCTGCAGCCACCGGGGGACCCTCCGCCGGTGGATCACAATATGGAGAAGCCATTGCCCCTTGGTAACACACCTACGGTTTCTTCTCCAAAAATTTCCTACGCTGTTGCTGTTTTGAATTCTTCCACGAAGGTTACGTCATGTGTTCATCCTAATAAGCCAGTGGCTTTGCGGGATCTTCCTTTGCCACATCGTTCGGCGGTGACTATTAATAACAAGCCAGGATGTTTGTTTACGCCTTTGGAGATGGAAGTGGCTGAGAAATCTTTTGCTAATACTATAATCATGAAATTTTCTGTGGGAAGACCTCCTTTGTATGCCATTAAGGAGCATATTGCTAAGTATTGGCAATTAACTGGAACCTTTGTTGCAGGATTATTGGATCCACGACATGTCATGGTTCACTTATCATCAAGTGAGGATATGGTTAGGGCTCTTTCCAAAGAGTCTCACATGATTGAAAGCTGTATGTATCGATCTTTCCGATGGTCTTCGGATTTTACATTTGGGAAGGACAGCCCTATGGTTGCGGTTTGGGTTCGTTTACATCATCTGCCGCTTCCTTATTTTTATTCTTGTTATTTACAGCGCATTGGCAATTCATTTGGGAGGTATTTAAGAGCGGATGATAGAACTTTATCGTTATCACAGCCGATGCACGCTCGTATTTGTGTAGAGGTGGATGTTTCTGTTGTATTGCCTGATAGTATATGGATTGGCACTTCAAAGGAGTGTGGGTTTTGGCAACCGTTGGTGTTTGAGGGTAATATTGCATATTGTGAGGGTTGTGGGCTATTGGGACATATTGAGGATGATTGTCGAAAGAAACGGCGGGGTGTTAAAACTGGTAGGCTTGAGAAAAAGAACGACGAATCTGGTGATGCAGAACAGAATGGTATAGATGCAATGAAAGGCTTAAAGTGGGATAATGGCAAAGATAAAAGTATAATACAACGCTGGGCGCCTCGAAAAGTGTCCGAGGAGAAGCTAGTTGGTGCGTCATCGAAGAGTAAGAATCTCATGGGTAAGGTTAAAGGTATAGAGGTGATCGATATAATGGAGGAGGACAATGATACACCGCCAATTGTGCATAACTCAGAGGGTCAGATCAACATAAAAGAAAATCAGGATATGAATGGTGTTTCACACCAGGGTCTGGGTAAGGATGAGAAGCCTTGCATGACCCACGATGATGGGGAATATGTGGAGGAGGTTATCTGCAAGGATTCTGAGCTTGGAGGATTTGGGTGTGATGGTTACTTGGAGGACCTTGCTAAAGGGATGGGATGTGCTGATCTTATGGAGGGACAGATTAACAATTCTGCTGAGCCGAGTTTCAGGCAGAATGAGGGTAAGATTGGTGAATCGTCTGATTGTTGTGATCAGATCATCAATGTTCCAGGGATAGAGACTAGAGATCTGCACATAGATTATGCAGTTTCGGATGATGGGGGTGGGAATCTAGCAGCACCAGTTCACAATTCATTTGACATCTTGGGTAGTCTTGAGGAGGATTGGGATGTGATGGCAAATTTATCTGTGAGGAATGAAAGAAAGTCTCACTCAGTGGATGGTGGCACAAAGGATCCTATTGAAGGTTTATTTCGGTCTCAGTCATTATCCGAGATGGGTAAGGTTCCTGTTAAGCCAGCTTTTCCAAAATTTATTCGTAAGAAACGTAGTATGGCGTTGTTGAAATTGAATAAAAGGGTTACTAGGACAGCTAGTAAGACCCAGATTGCTTCAAATTAAATTGTTTTTATGTCAGTTCTGGTTTGGAATATTAGGGGGGTAGGTAATAAAGATACGGTAGATTATCTCAAGGCTTTGAAGAACCAACATGATCCAATGCTTTGTGTGCTTCTTGAGCCTAAAATCCCTGGAGACCGTATTGGTAAAATTGTTAAGAGATTGAAATTTAAGCAGGGCATGCATTATAACCCAGTCAATAAACACATTTGGTTGTTATGGGATGATCGTATTAATGTAACGTTTATGTATGCGACTAGTCAGTTTATTACAGTGAGGTTGCAACATGGGGACAACGTAAACATGGTAGCCTCTTTTATCTATGCTAACTGTACGCGCGAGGAACGTCAGGAGCTATGGGCAGATTTGCTAGACTTCTTTGCTCAAAATAATGAGCCATGGTTTCTTGGAGGGGATTTTAATGTGATTGCTCATTCGTCAGAAAAGTTGGGTGGAGCTCAATGTGATATGGCAAGCATACAAGATTTTAATGGCTTTATTCAGCAAGCGGGTTTGATGGATGTGGGTTTTGATGGTAGCTTATATACAAGGTGCAATAATCAAGAGTGAGACGATAAAATCTGGCAACGTTTAGACAGGATGTTTGTTAATGGGCTGTATAAGTCCTTGCTTCCAAGTCTTAAAGTTCAGCATTTAAGCCGAATTTGTTCGGATCATTCCCCTTTGTTGGTGAAGTTGGCAGAAGATAAAAAACCTTCAGGCCTGTTTCGGTTTCAGCGTATGTGGCTGGATCATCCGGATTTTAAAGCTTTTGTGAGGGATAAATGGACTAAAGCAGTAAGTGGGTCTGCTATGGAGGTTTTCTTTAGAAAATTACAGTTGTTACGGAGGGAGTTGAAAGTTTGGAACTGGACAGTTTTTGGGAATGTTCAGAGGCAGCTTGCGGGTTATCAAGACAGTGTGCTGCGCATGGAAGTAGAGCTGCAACGAAGCTGGTCTGATGATGTGGCGAAGCAGCTTGCGGATGTTAGGAAACAAGTGGCGCAGTTTATAAAATGGGACGCTGAGATGTGTCAACAGAAGGCTCGAGTTTCTTGGCTTAATGATGGAGAACGTAATACGGCTTTTTTCCATGCGAGTATTCGTGAAAGAGCTCGTCTGAATAAATTTAAAATAAAGCTTCCTGATGGCTCGTGGTGTGAGGATGATAGTCAGATTGGAGAGTTAGCAGTTCATCACTTCAGTAAGCTTTTTACTTCGGAGGATACGCATTGGCAGGAAGCTTTGTTCAGTAATGTTTCGGTTGGTATAGGTCAGCAGGAAAATGATATGCTGCATACAACCCCTTCGGAGGCAGAGATTTGGGAGGCTATAACACATTTAAATCCAGATAGTGCGCCGGGTGCGGATGGCTACACAGGATGGTTTTTTCAGGGATGCTGGGATATTATAAAAACAGAGGTTATTGCGGCAGTTCAGGAATTTTTTTTGGGCGGAGTTATTCCTCGAGGTTTGGCTGCGACTGCAGTAGTTTTGATTCCAAAGATAGAGAGACCGAATGACCTTGGAGATTTGCGCCCAATCAGTTTGTGTAACTTTGCTTGCAAGATCATATCTCGTATTGTGGCCTCTCGCATTGCTCAGTTTTTGCCTAAATTAATTTCTCTTGAGCAGTCAGGGTTTGTGAAAGGGAGGACTATACAAGAGAATATTGTGCTGGCCCATGAGTTGGTGTCACATATTGATAGGAATGTTCGGGGAGGAAATGTGATTTTTAAGTTTGACATGTCAAAGGCTTATGATAGGGTGGAATGGAATTTTCTTCTAAGGGCTCTTCAGGCATTTGGTTTTGATAATCGTAATTGTGATATGGTTGCAAGGCTTTTGAATAACATATGGTATTCTCTTCGTATCAATGGGAACAGTTTTGGCTTTTTTCATTCGACTCGAGGAGTTCGTCAGGGGGATCCTTTATCTCCTCTTCTGTTTATTCTCACGCAGGAAATTCTATCTCTGAATCTTAAGAAGGTTATAAGTGAAAGGAAGATTTTCCCGTATAACCATGGGAGAGGGGGTCTGGTGGTGTCTCATTTGTTATATGCTGATGATATGTTGTTATTTAGCAATGCCAGCAAGTCCTCCATTTGTTATAGGAAATAGTTTTTGTTCTTTTTCTGTATCTTTTCTTTTTGAGGTAAGGCTCCTTTGTCCTCCCATTTATAAGGGCCAGGCTGGTTGTCCCCCTCTTGTTTGTATTCTTTTTATTATTAATAAAATCTTGCAGGGTGCCGTCCCTGTTTCTTAAAAAAAATAAATAAATAAATAAATAAATAAAAAAGCAAGTCCTCCATTTTGGCTTTGAGAAAGGTTTTTAAGGATTATGAATGTGCTTCGGGTCAGTTACTTAATCTAGAGAAGAGTGGATTTTATGTCTCCGGGAGAGGTTCTAGAAGGCGGGCTAGTTTTATCTCTCAGTGGTCGGGGTGCACTCATCGGCACTTTCCTATGAAGTATTTAGGGATTCCGCTGTTTAAAGGGAGGATTAATAGATCATATTTTGAGGATGTTGAGCAGAGGATTAGCAAAAAAGTGAGTGGATGGAAGTCTCGACTCTTGTCGTTTGGAGCAAGGATAGTTTTGCTTAAATCTGTCCTAAGTAGCATTCCGATTTATACTTTGGCAGCTATAAAAGTTACTAAATCTGTCCTTCGTAGGATTGAGAGAGTGATGGCGGATTTTTTATGGAGTGTGAATAGGAACCGTAGGGCTCATTGGGTGGGTTGGGAGAAGGTTTGCAGGCCTTTAGCTGAAGGTGGTTTGGGTATAAGATCGCTGGCTCAGGTTATGGATTCTTTGCATGCTAAGCTAGCTTGGAGTGCTCTGCAGGGGAAAAGTCTTTGGGCTAAATTTGTTTCGAGCAAGTATCGTCAGTTTAATGTTTTCAGTTTGCCAGTAGGTGCTTCTCATTCCTGGAAAACGGTTATGCGTCAATTACCGAATGTTGTGCGAAATAGTCGATGGATTATTGGTAAAGGGGATATTTCCTTTTGGTGTGATAATTGGTGTGGCACAGTTTTGGGTGGTCCTGCTCCTACTGATGTCATGCTTGCAGTTAATAGGGCTTTGGTGCATTCGGACCAGTTTCTGGAGCTTCTTCCGCAACAGTACCACAGTTTGTTTCGGTCGATTTCTTACATTGCAGAGGTTGAGGATAAGCTAGTTTTCACTCTTACTAAATTTGGAGATTTTTCTTCTGCAGCTTATTGGGATTTTATTCGAAATAGATGGCCAAAGATAGATTGGGCAAAGAGAATTTGGCAGCCATGGATTCCTACAAAGGTTAGTGGTTTTATTTGGAAGCTGTTTAATGGTGCAGTTTCTGTGGATCTATCTTTATGCAGGATGGGAATTTCCATGGTTTCTAAATGTGTTTGTTGTGTGGCTGGTTCAGATAGAGAGTCTCTTGACCATCTTTTCATCCACTCTGAGATTGCAAGGGGAGTGTGGGAGTATTTTGCCAAGCCTTTTAATAAAGTTAATCGATACACTAATATCCATCATCTTTTTGATTGCTGGGTTGGAAATACTTCTGTTAGTAATCAAGCTGGAGCGGTTTTCCTTGGTCTGTTTATGTTTGGATGTTGGGAAATTTGGAAATCTAGATGTGCAGCGATTTTTGATAACTCGCCGATGAATGTGATGAGAATAATTCGGAGTATAGTTAACAGTGTGCAAGGTATGTTAATGGTGTATTGTCCCAAGGCAGGATGTGGAACTTTGTTTAAGATTGGGATGGAATCTCTTCATTTTCCAGTTCTTCGGGTGTATTCGAGGCCTGGCCGATGGTTATGTTGGAAACCAGCAGGATCGCAGCTTTACACATTAAATACAGATGGATCTTCGATTAATGGTGTGTGTTCGGGTGGGGGAATTATTCGGGATTGTCAAGGTAGTTTTGTTAGGGCATTTTCTAATTTTTACGGCCCGGGATCTAACATGCAAGCGGAGATTTTTGCCCTTCGTGATGGCTTGCAATTTTGCAGGGATTTTGGTTTGGCTTCAGTTTTGGTTGAGTCGGATTCGTTAGTTGTTGTTTCGGTTATTCATCAAAAACAGAATCCCCCTTGGCAGTATGTTTATGGTCTTAGGAGATGTCAGGATTTATTGGGTTCATATAGCATTGTTCATGTGTTTAGACAGCAGAATCAGGTTGCAGATAAACTTGCATCATGGGCTCATCATCACAAGGAGTTGAAGGAGATCTTGGGGCAGGAGGCTCTCCCGGTTGAGGCTTTGACAGCTTACAAAAAAGATGTTTTTGGTTTTTATTATTATAGGAAGTAGTGTTTTTTTCTTCCCTCGGTGGGTGTTTAGAGGTTAGGCTCCTTCGTCCTCCTCGTTTGTGGGGCTTGGCTTGGTTGTCCCCCTCCAGTGTTTTTGTTTTTTAATATATATTTTTGCAGGGTGCCGTCCCTGTTTTTGAAAAAAAAGTAAAATAAAAAAAAATATAAAATAATAAAAAAATAAAAAAAATTTAAAAAAAAGATGAAATCGTTCCGAAAGCTCCTAAAGGAGTTAATCCCGGACTGGACAGACCTAAAAAGACAATTCTTGAAAAAGTATGCTTCAGCTGGAGACCTGTCAAAAGATAAGTCGGACCTCGCAAATACGAAGCAAGAAAATAATGAATCACTAACAGATTATATCCAGCGATTCAAAAATGTATTTGACGAGCTCTCGAAAGTTCCTGATGACACAATAGTGATCTGTTTCCAAGGTAGACACCAATCGGATAGGCTGTTGGATGAGTTCAATCTCCGAGATCCCAATAGTAGCGCAGAGATGTTCGCCACAGCAAAAGGGGTCGCGAGGATCGAAAAGATCTTGGCCGAGAAAGGAGCCAAAGAAAGAACCTTAACTTCTGCTAGAACCGCGGAGAACAAGCCAGTGGAGCAGAAGTTTGGACAGGAAAAGGGAAAATTAAAGGCCTTAAAAAAAGAGGATGAGACGGTATACACACCTCTGAATGCATCCAGGGAGCATATCATAACCATGCTGATGTAGGAGGACAGGATCGAAAGGCCCAAACCTCTGAGGGAAACGAGCCGCCCATTGAACCCGGACAAAAGATGCGCTTTCTACAATGAGAATGACCACAATACCGAGGATTGCATTCAGCTAAGGAAAGTCATTCAGATGCTGATAAATCAAGGAGAGCTCAGGAGGTTTGAGCAAAGTGATAATAAAGCAGAATGACCTCAGGAACACAGGCGTGAGAATGTGGATAGAGAGGACCTGAACATTGCTACCATCCTCAAAGATAGCCTGAGCATTACTCAGCTGAAAGACACCATGTATAGCCTTAACAAGGTATATACCCAACCTCGAGTGAGGAACGAGGTCGGCATCTTCTTCTATCCCAGCGAGCTGGCTACCAACCCTCTGGCCAAACTTCAGTCGCTCACACTACATTTAGGGATCGAGCAGTACATGGTGCAGAGAGTACAGATAGACACCGGTGCAAACAAGGACATCATGTACTACAGTTGCTTCAGGAAGATGAAGCTTACCGACACTCTCTTAACCCCAAAAAATGTCCAGTTGGAAGGGTTCACGGGCTATAAGGTTGCTACCAAGGGTACCGTGACGCTGGAAGTAACAATAGGAGAGGGAAACTTGCTCAGGACAGGACATTGAATTCCTTGTCCTGGACATCCCCTCACCCTATAATGCCATCCTGAGACTTCCTACTCAGGAAAATTTTTGCATGATTGCTTCCCCGGCTTATCAAAGGATCAAGTTTGCTACCCACAGGGGAGTAGGGATAATGAATAATAATCCCAAAAGAACATTTTACCATATGATAGAGGCCAGGAAGGATGAGGAGACCGTGAGAAAAGGGAAGACGCGAGCCGTCGAGCCAGCCAATCACTCCACCAAGAGGCACCGACCTCAAGGGCGAAGGAGAATGCAGCAAAAGAAGATTAGATTGTTGCAGCTGAAGGAGGAGACCGGGCGAACGACAGCAGCTCGACCCAGGTGGAGGATTAGCAATTAGCGTAGGCTAGCCAAGCTAGCTTGCAGGATCAGGGCTCGGAAGAAGGTCAGAGTAGGAAGAATGCAAAGACCTCCAAAGGGCTAGTTATCACGATAGAGAGTCTAGACAACTGCGATATTTTCGATGAAGTGGTCATCAACTTCGATTTTCCAGATCAAAAAATCAAAATCGAACTGGAAATCGACGATGAAGAAAGGAGGGCCATAATCCAGTTTCTGAGGAGAATATGGGGTCAGTAAGGAAGTTGTTGCCGACAAACTCAGCGTGGATCCAAAGGTCACCCCGATTCAGCAGCGATCAAGGGTGTTCTCACCGGAGAAACAAGCAATTATCAAAGAAGAGGAAGACAAGCTATTTTTGGCTAAAATTATCAAAGAAATATTTTACCTGATTTAAATTGCTAATATGGTTATGGTCAAGAAGACCAACGGATAGTGGCGAATGTACGTGGTGTAGACACCCAGGATTCGTATACCTACATTATACGAATTGTCCTATAAATAATTTTTTATTTACAACTGGACTAACACTTGTTTCTACGATCATTTCAGGAAACAACCTATCAAACAGGACTAAGGACATCCGACAAACATAAACAACTTCAGTTAGAACAACATCAAGGTTCCTGACTAAAGATACAAAGCGTAGAAGGGCCAAAGTGCAAGACACAAAGCCTAGAAAAGACAAAAAAATAGTTTTGGTGCGTTGAAGCCTTCCTTGGAGCGCTGAAACAACAAAAACAGGGTTTGGTGGTCCAAACTTAAGATACAAAGCTTAGAAGGGCCAAAGTGCAAGTCATAAAGCCTGGAAAAGACAACAAATAGTTTTGGTGCGCTGAAGCCTTACTTGGAGCGCTGAAACAACAAAAACAAGGTTTGGTGCGCGGACACCATGCCTGGTGCGCCGCGCACCAAACCATGTAAAGCCTCACAAGTCAAGCAGCCGGCTGTTGAAGACTTTGAAGGCACAAACAAAGCTTCGTGCCTTACATGGGAACGAGAGTAACCAACAAATATCTCTCCCAACTCCTCCTATATAAGAGCTCTCAGCTCTCTCCCTCAAACATGAGAAGGAGGAGGATCAACACACACCATCAACACAACACACACACACACACTCTCTTCTCTCTCTCATTGAGAAATAAATAAAAGAGTTATCAAACTCTCTTTCACCCAAATACACAAACACAAACACAAAACGTACGTCTTCCTTTCATCGTTTCGGTAGCAGTGGAAGCACAACGGTCAGGCTACGAGCTAGCTTGATCCAATATAACACAACGGCCTAAAACTTGGCCCGAATTCTATAAAATGACAGAAGGTAACCCCTTCCATTCGTTAATCCATTTAATATGCAAATAAATATATTTGAAGTGTGTACACATTTATTTTGAATACATTTGATATGCAAATACATGTATTATACTTGTTAAATTAAAGTGTATATTATATAAACATGCATACGTAAACGGGGATAAATACTTCGTAATACATTGTTTCAGTCACATAAAATAACAAACTTGCGATACCGAAAGGGCGAGATGAGTGCGTAAAACCTTCCCAAATCGTAACTTGGCCCCCGAACCCACAATCTCAAGTTTTTTTCTCGTTTACATCATAAACGATAGTGGCGACTCTATTTTTTAAAAATAAATGCATTTTTACGTTTATCACACACAATCACATAGGGAAGTCCAAGAGCGAAAGGCCCGAGGGAACGATCTGCGAATCGGGACGCTCACAGTGGCGACTCTGCTGGGGACATTTATTTTAAAAAAAATAATATAGACAACAAAGACTAATTTTTTATACATGATTGCATGCTCACATATTTAAATATCGCGGGTTTCTTTTATTCTTTGTAACATGACTAAAATGTTATTTTTGTAGTATATAAATATTATGTGTATACATTTTCGGTACTCTGTCCATACTAACCCTGCAGGTACAAATTTATTTATTCATTATTTGTACATTTATTCCGGCGTTAATGCCCATTATTCATTTGTACATTTATTTATGTCTTTTTTCATTTTGAAAAATAGGACACAAATGTTATAATTAGAAATAGGATAGAATTCTCATTTTTTTTATTTCTTTTCCTCTCTTTCCTCGGGGCCTTAAACCCTCGATCTGTGGATGTGTTTCCTTTCCTGCTAAATTTCAACAGCTAACAAAACACAACCCACATCACATGAATCAGAAAAAATGGACATATTTCCCTTTTATTCTGTACATATCTGTCTCACCATTCATTTACATATAATTGTAAAAAGAGTCTCTTAGACATTGTGCACACACATGCACTCATTTATTCCGAACTGTTGCCAGGCTTCAAACCCTAGTATAGCTACGTTGAAGTGAGAAACTGGGTAAGTCATGCTCCCAGCATTCCTTCAGCCGACACTATCCCTTTCCGTGCGATTACTAATCGTCCCCTGGGAAGTAAGTCATCCTAACTCTGCATAGCCACGCGTAATTCATATAGATTTCTAGGACACTTCAAAAGACCGGTTCATTCTTATTGTCACAAACATGCTTTGTCATTCCTATGCATAAAGACAAAAAGAAACCAAAGGAGTCGTCGACCGACAAAAGAGTCTGTTTGATCACCGCAAAGGAAAATAGATGCTGAAAAATAAACACCTAAAGAAAATCAAAAAAGAGTCATACTCTCCTAAAAGAGAATCATCGTGATCAAAATGTCGACAAAGTCTTTATGCACAAGATTAACAAAGAAGTCCATGACATATTCATAAACAATTCGAATGGTTGATCCTGAAGAGGATATAGGCCCTTCGCCTGAGATTTGTCCAATCTTAGGAAGTCGAAATACAGGTGGAATACAAAGGTCCTATATTCTGGCGAGAAAATCCACTGTTCCAGGAATGGATCACAAGTCAAAACAAAGCATTGCCACTTGTCCAACCATCTTAGGGTGAGTCAAAAGGAAAAGAGGAACAATAAAATTGTGCTGTACCCAGAAACACTTCTAGAACCTAACTCCTACCCATACCCCAACCTTTCAGAAACCTAGCCTTGAATTGGAAGAGGACTAGCACTGGGAGGTTGGCAAGAGTTTCAATTTTGAGTTCAGAGTCAGGTACAGAAAGTCTGCATTTGAATCAGATGGCCAATCAGGAAGATAGCACTTCTGCGGGACATGACACAGGGGCTCTAGGATATGCTCCAACCCTAACAATACAACAGTGGATGGACCAAAACATGGAAACCATGATCAATAGGTTTTCAGCCCTTATCCAAGGTCAAGGGGCTGATAAAAGGACTGCACCTGTCTCCACAGGAACCGTTGACCCATCACCCTCAAGTGTGAATGTAAGTCTGACCAATCTAAATATCCAAACACTTAACCGTCTTACCCAAACACATTTTCTCCTCAACCAAATGCCAATCCAAACATCCATCACCAGTCTCAGACTACCACAATCCCAATCCCAAACACTACCACACCTCCTACAACACACATCACATCTTCACCTACCAACATTCCTTTCTCTAATCGAAATGCGTTCCCATTCTACATGACTAATCCAATTCAGGATAATCCACACTTAAACCCAAATAGTTACAACCCTCATCCTTCAGCCAAACCAATCTATCTATTTGCTGGCTATGCACCACCTTACCCAGTTCCTTCGGTAGGACAATTATCGGGCATAGCTATGGTTGATACCAACGATGCTGAACTTGCAAACAAAGTTAAAATCAAGGAATTGAAAGAAATGGTCCTGAAAGTCTTAAACAAAGACGAGTTCACCGCCTGAGCAATGACACTACAACCTGCTGCTATTTTACCACCAAAGTTCAAAATGCTCGATATCGAGAAATTCGATGGGACAGGATGCCTTATTGCACATCTTAGGTCTTACGCTCATGCTATGCAACAAAGAGGTGCAAGCTTGAAGCAATGGCCTCTAATTTCCACTTAACTTGATGTCTATTGACAGTACTGTGATTGCTACCTGGGATAAACTCGCAGATGAGTTTTAGAAGAGGTACGAGGATAACAGTAATTGAGAAAAGCATAGGAGAGATCTTGATTCTTGCGCCCAGATGGAGAAAGAGATATTTTCTGAGTATGCCGAAAGGTAGAGAAAGAAGATAGCCCAAACCCTTGACAGACCTGACCCAGCTGAACAAGTCAAGATCTTTTTGAGAAACCTTCTGCCTATTTATCTAGATCGTATGTGTTATCTTCCTTATGCTGATTTCTCTGCAATCTTAGATGTCGGGTTTCATATCAATATAGAAATCCAGACGGGATAGATCAAGATTGATCACCCTCCAAGCTCATTTCGATACTCCAAAGGAAAGGCAGCGACAACGCTTGCACCTGTTGTAAATATTTTAGGGAATGTTCCAACGATGGCTTTGCCAGTTGTACCATATGCTCAGAATTATGGAAATATGTCTTTCAATTATTTACCTAATGAGTTTGTAAATGTATTAGGAAACAATAATAACAAAGCTGCAAGAAATAATTTCTGTAGAAACGATAGGCATTTTGATGAGTTGCACGCTCCCATGTCATTGAATTTTTGGGGGCTGAAAGCATAAGGGGTCCTCAAACCCGTCGAAGATTATAGACCTCTCAATCCATTACCGGCCACCTGGGATGATGCGAAGTATTGTGAATAACATCAGTCTAGTGGGCATCTTACCGAAAAATGCTTCTCGCTCCAGCGGGTGATCCAAAACCTGAATGATGACAAAATCATTGAGAAACCACTCCCCATGCCTAATGTGGTGAACAATCCATTGCCAGCTAACCACGTCAATGTCATCCAGTCTAAAATAGAAGAGGAAAATTCCTCCGTCGTGTTTAAAGTCAACAATACTCCATTGTCATACCTATTAATCCCTTTGTCTTCAAAGGAGGAGAATTTTGAATGCAACATGCTCTCTTGGACCGATATCTTGTCCAGTGCCCGAGATACTTCCTAAGTAGAAGTGAACAGAATCAAAAATACCTCATGGATAGGAGGTGATGTCTCTCATCTCACTCGATCTGGTCGTGCTTACTAGGCGGCTCAAGACATGGGTAGTCCGTCAGGGAATGATAAAGAGGTCAACACCAGTACCAAAGATACTGGGACTAAAGACATTAAAGACGCTCTCCTCACTCAGATGAAGAAGACCCAAGCCAATATTTTTATTTGGGGTCTCCTTTGTTTCTCCAAGACCCACCGTGACAGCCTTGCCAAGTCATTGAGTCAGGCTATCATTCCATTTGGGACCTCATCTGATAAGCTAACTCAGATGATTGGAAATGTAATACCCTGAATTCTATATGCCTTATATATGTTTAATTGCTTTAATAACATGTTAGATTAGCCATGCCTTGATTCTTGATACAAATCATAATCTTTGTTACATCTATTTGCAATGCATTAGTTGTTATAGTTCTTGTATATTTCCATTTTACTTATGTGTTACTTGTCTAGCATGGTTTTTAGGACTTTTCGGAGACCTTTGCTTAGTGTTTTAACTTCACCTAACTGTTAGAACCATCTTGGGACTATTGGACATCATTTTGGGGCTTTTTTAGAGCACATTTCGTGAATTTAGGTGCACTGGAGCAAGGGCGAGCGTTCAAAAGACAGAATGTTGAGATTGTAAAATCTGGGAGCTGCGCGAGCGCCTAGGCGGCCGCCAAGTGTCCAGAATACTCAAACTCTGTTTTCTTGATTTTTAAAATTTGACCATTTCACATTTTGACCTCAACTTAAACGAGCCTTGGGCATTTGACCAGCTATTTTCTCTCCTAAAACCACTAAGGAGACATACAAAAACATCCATTCTTCTCTTAGTTCATCCATGGTCTTTTGAGTGTTAGTGTGAGAGACACAAGGTGAGATTAGTGTGTGTGTGTCTTGTCCTCTCAATCCAACCATTGAATCTTCCATGCAAGACCACCAAAGGGTTGCTAAGGACTAGGGGACTCCATTACCAAGCTTTGATTTTGAATTCATTGGTGTGATACCTCTATTTAAGGTAAGTTACTAAACCCCTATGTATGTTAGAATTTGTTACATGTATGAACATTGATGAACATGCATGACTTGTGTTGGTGTTGAATTCATGTCTAAATGTTAGGATGATGTGAATAACATGATATTATGTGAAATACCTGGTTTGGAAGGTTAAAAATGAGTAGAGATGGTTATTAACCAAGAAAGTGAACTAAAGAACATGTTAGAGACTTTAAATAGTAAAAATCGCATATAGCAATTATACCCATATTTTATGAACTTAAAGAATTGACACCAACAGTGGATTTTTGGGAAGATTATAATTCTCCGAATCACTAGTTAAATTACTACAAAAATTAGAGTTCAATTGGTATGGAATTTGGTCCTCCGAGTATTTGATACTGGTATGTTAGAGACTTGTAAATTAGGTCTAAAGTGGTGTTTTATGACTTTGAACAATATGTTTGATGATTATATGTTGTAGAAAAATATAATCTACATGAGGTTTGTCAAGTTCACTACTTTTGAACTTGACGGTTATTTACATAAGTTGAGTAAGAGTACCTACTTGTGTGTTGTATAAGTCCAGCTGGCGTCGTCGTTGTTAGTGTCATGGTGGGACGACGTATAGTCTTTACGAATGGGATTCGTGATCGCTATAAGTTGTCGTACCGGAGTTCACACACCCCTCATCTGTTGGCCACAGTTAGGAAGTAGCCCCATTGTTGTAGCAATACATATGACTTTGGCTTGCTAGAAGAACCCAATGGATTTTGTTGGGGGACCCGGTGGATTTTGCCAAAATAGTCGATACATCACACACGAGTATCGATACACGTTGGTTATTTTGTGTATTGCAGGAGCAACACAATGATGGAGAAAGAGAAATGATATCCTTTGTAAAGTGGTTTATTTATGAGCACTTATATGAATATCAAGGTGCTATATGAGAAATGTGATTGGTATATCAATGATGATGATATATGTTTAGTTGTGGTATATAAATAATATTACCATGTTATGTTTATTGCTTGAGCGTTATACCATGCCATGTAGTTGCATTTAGTAACTTATTGAGTTTCGACTCAGCCCGTTTGTTGTTTATTATTTTTCCTTAGATCCGAGCCAGCCTAGCGGTTCCCGGTGAGGTCGGTGAGACTCCATTTAGCTTGAAGGTTGTATTTTGGTCTAGTAGCTCTTGGAGATTGTTGTTGTTTAACAGTATTTCTTTTGGTAAGGACAACGGTTATATAAAGTTATGTAAACTTTACTTGGGTAGTATTTGTTGTGTTGTAAATCATATATTCTTTTGGTAGCCGACATATGTATGTCGTGTTTGTATACTTAACTTCGTAGTAAGTTCAGTTTCTCTCTCGAGCATGTTGTAGCTCGTGGTTATGTTTTGTTCTGGCATGTTGTGGCCAATGTTATTGTTGTTATAGTTGTTTATTTCCCAAGTTTCAGACTTGTGGTTTTAGTTGTTGAGTTCCGGCTATAGTTTCGCCGAAGACATGTCTATTTTAAATCAGGTTATCAGTTGTGTTTTGTCATAAGTACGGGTGGTTACGCCACGTGCTTATTTGGTTGTGTCGTGTTGTTGTTTTGGCGACCCGACCTTGGGATTTCGTATAGAGATTCGGGTCGGGGCGTCACAGTTGGTATCAGAGCTTTGTTAGCTATTCACCAGGATAGGTTCCATGGCCTAGGTGGGTATGGTTTATTATTGAGATCTTAACGTCGAGTGTTGGGTGTAGGTTAAAATGGTGCGGACTAGGCTCGGAGCGAGTATTAGTAGAGTTGGTACGAGTGCCAGTGGGAATGATAGTCAAGATGAGGATGTTAATCATCCACACAATGTTCCTCCCGAACCAAATCTGATTAACCAGAATGAAAATGTGACAGTTATGATGGGGAGGATGATGGAATTGATGAACCAGATGACTGAGCGTATGAATGGGGGAACAATAACTACACCGAAAGTAGACGCTCCACAATCGAAAGTTGAATTACACAACCTGAGGTGAGGTCTAGAAATCACACTACTACTCTGGAACGTTTCTTAAAGATGAAACCACGTGTCTTTCTTGGAGAGCCGGATGCCACGAAGGCGGAATTGTGGATTGAGCACATAATCAAGATATTTGCAGCTTTGGGTTGCAATGATGATGAAAAGGTTACCCTAGTTATGTTTAAACTAGAGGGAGCGGCTGATCATTGGTGGCAGGTACTACAAGCAAGCTGGGACTTACAGGGAGAACCTTACAGTTGGCCCAACTTCTTGAGGGAATTTAAAGCACAGTATATTCTGGAGGTAGTTCATGAAAGAAGAGAAAGGGAAATCTACGACCTAGAGCAAGGCAGCTTGACGGTGGCACAATATTCGGCCAAGTTCACAGAATTGGCTCGTTACTATAGTCACTTAGTCCCTACGGAGGCGAAGAAGGCACAGAAATTCGTCAAGGGCTTGAAAACAGAGTATAGGAAATAGTTGTTGTCTTTGCAACTTGCTGACTACAGGAGTATAGTGGATCGCGCTTATGCGATAGAATGAGACATTGAGGAACATAAAGGAAGAGGAAACATGAATAATTCGCAACAATCTTCACAATATCATGGACGAGATCAAAATTTGGGTAATAGGGGTAAGTACAACAACAATAATAACCGCAAGGGAAGTCAGGAAAGATCACAGTCCAGCGGGCAATCAAGGCAACAGTCCGGTGGGCAAAGTAATATTAACATGTTTGCTCCGAGTCAATAGGGTAGTCCGTTGATATGTAGTTATTGCTTGAGACCAGGACATTCGGAGGATAGGTGCTGGAGTAAGCTAAAGGGGCAATGTTATAATTGTGGGGAGGCAGGTCATCTAAGGAAAAATTGTCCTAGACAGAGAGGTGGTCTATCAGAAAGTGTTAATCAACAAACGAGTGGGAGTAAGAGGGATAGTGAAGGTAGACCTAAGGTTCAGGGTCGAGTGTTTGCGCTTGATCAGCGCGGAGTGCCAGAGTCTACGTCGGTGCTTGGAGGTATTCTATTTATAAGATTATGAATACACATATTATAGTAGCACATGTTCATGCATTCATTAGTTGCCTTGTGTGATTGGAAACTGGTGTTATATGTTTTCTAGTTTATCTTGTGATTGAGGGAGATACCCCGATAAGAGATTGGATTGTTGTTATTGATATGATAAGATTGTGATAGACCAATAGGTAATCACATATTGCATGGTAGTTGTGTATCTTACCTTTACATGACTTAAAAGTGTAGAAGTTGTGATATACGAGTTAGTAACTATACGCTGTAGGTCAACTATGTGGTTATGCCTATACTTGATATTTATAAGATACATGATATAGATTGTTAAAGTGTGCATGCCATGAATTGGTGGTGTATCATCATGAGGTGATTATGTTCTTCCCTGTGACAAAAATGCTTGGGTTGTGTTGATATGATCATTATTAGCATGCATATCATTTTGTTCTGAAAATTAGTATACTGTTACCACATGATCGAGTTGAGTATTTGGGTTCATGTTATGGTTGTGAATGAAACTACACCAGAGTTAGAGGATTCTTTACCCTATGAGAGTATCCAGAAATGTTTGCAGTTGATTACTTTATATGTCATCTAAAATGGGGGTTTGAACATGTATTAAGTTGATACCAGGGAATCAAAGAACCTAGGGGATCACCATAAATTGGATTAGCGATTGATGGATTTCTTAAACCATATGTGTAAGTCTTTCTTGGAGTGTTTTATAAAGGTGTCATTAATGATATGAATATTCACTTTCAGTTTTAATACGAAGTGAACCTTAAAAGAAAAATTGAGTTGTGACCTTAATCAGAATGGAGAACAACATCTTCAACATCGAAAGATTGAAATGGTATAAGTGGAATTAATCTATTCACTGTCATAGAGTTCATTGCGTTAGTATTGACATACTTGAGTCGGAATACTACTATTATGAAGTTAAATTTGCGTTATGTACGGATTCAAATATTTGAAGTTCTATTCTCACAATATGAACAGAATATGAGACATTGTCGATAAGAGGAAAGAATTAAAGATCTTAACTATGTACCTTCTACTATTCAATGGAGTCTAACATGATGACTAGAGTGTTCAAGATTGAAGATTTATTAATTATAACAGGACTATTTGGTATATGTTGAGATTGTTACACGCTATAGATTGTGATGGATTGATTAATCAAGTGATCATGTACCACTAATGGCGAAGATATGCGTATCAAATGAATTATAGCCTTGCATATATGAGATATCAAGAGACTAGATTAAACACTGCGAGTAGTGAACTCAAAAAGGAGTTCAAGAATTACTTCAAGTATACATCTTATCCTCAAACCTTCTCTACGTTTAAAACAGTGATTATGACTTCCGGGGGATGTGTAAACATGTGTGTTGGATTCCAAATGATAGTTACTCACCCCAACAATTGTCAACGGAATATGAAAATGATATTAACTGTGACTAATGCGGAAAATGGAATGAATTATCTATACACGGTAATGAAGTCGGGAATCTAAACTTTGAAACCTTGTGATGATTCAACAGTCGGTTGAAAGTGTAAAGATAATTCGGGATAGATTACTTACCGCTCAAAGTGACAGAAAAGTTACGCTGATAATCGAAGACGGGATCTTGAGTTCCAAGTGGGTGATTATGTATTCCTTAAAGTATCGCCGCGTAGGGGTACTAAGAGGTTTGGGAAGAAAGGTAAACTATCACCTCGATACATAGGGCCTTTTGAGATACTGGAGAGAGTTGGTACATTAGCTTATCGACTTGCACTACCACCATCCTTGTCGAAAATTCATAATGTATTCCATGTGTCGATGCTATGAAAGTATATGAGAGATGAGTCACATGTATTGGGATATGAGGAAATCACGTTTGAGCCTGACTTGTCATATGTAGAATAACCGGTAAGGATCCTTGACACGAAAAAACAAGTATTACGAACCAAACGAATTCTATTTGTTAAGGTGTTGTGGAGAAACCATGAGATTGAGGAGGCTACGTGGGAAGCCGAGGTTGAGATGCGGGAGAAATACCCTTATTTATTTGATGGACTTGGTAAGGAATTTAGGGGCTAAATTCTTTTAAGGAGGAGAGGGTGTAATACCCTGAATTCTATATGCCTTATATGTGTCTAATTGCTTGAATAACATGTTAGACTAGCATGCCTTGATTCTTGATACAAATCCTAATCTTTGTTACATCTATTTGCAATGCATTAGTTGTTATAGTTCATGTAAATTTCCATTTTACTTATGTGTTACTTGTCTAGCATGGTTTTTAGGACTTTTCGGAGACCTTTGCTTAGTGTTTTAACTTCACCTAAGTGTTAGAACCATCTTGGGACTATTGGACATCATTTTGGGGCTTTTCTAGAGCACATTTTATGAATTTGGGTGCACTGGAGCAAGGGCGAGCACCTGGGCGAGCGCTCAAAAGACAGAATGTTGAGATTGTAAAATTTGGGAGCTGCGCGAGCGCCTAGGTGGCCGCCCCATGTCCAGAATACTCAAACTCTGTTTTCTTGATTTTTAAAATTTGACCATTTCACATTTTGACCTCAACTTAAACGAGCCTTGGGCATTTGACCAGCTATTTTCTCTCCTAAAACCACTAAGGAGACATACAAAAACATCCATTCTTCTCTTAGTTCATCCATGGTCTTTTGAGTGTTAGTGTGAGAGACACAAGGTGAGATTAGTGTGTGTGTGTCTTGTCCTCTCAATCCAACCATTGAATCTTCCATGCAAGACCACCAAAGGGTTGCTAAGGACTAGGGGACTCCATTACCAAGCTTTGATTTTGAATTCATTGGTGTGATACCTCTATTTAAGGTAAGTTACTAAACCCCTATGTATGTTAGAATTTGTTACATGTATGAACATTGATGAACATGCATGACTTGTGTTGGTGTTCAATTCATGTCTAAATGTTAGGATGATGTGAATAACATGCTATTATGTGAAATACCTGGTTTGGAAGGTTAAAAATATGTAGAGATGGTTATCAACCAAGAAAATGAACTAAAGAACATGGTAGAGACTTTAAATGGTGAAAATTGCATATAGCAATTATACCCATATTTTATGAACTTAAAGAATTGACACCAAAAGTGAATTTTTGGAAAGATTATAAATCTCTGAATCACTAGTTTAATTACTACAAAAATTAGAGTTCAATTGGTATGGAATTTGGTCCTCCGAGTATTTGATACTGGTATGTTAGAGACTTGTAAATTAGCTCTAAAATGGTGTTTTATGACTTTGAACAATATGTTTGATGATTATATGTTGTAGAAAAATATAATCTACATGAGGTTTGTCAAGTTCACTACTTTTGAACTTGACGGTTATTTACATAAGTTGAGTAAGAGTACCTACTTGTGTGTTGTGTAAGTCCAGCTGGTGTCATCGTTGTTAGTGTCATAGTGGGACGACGTATAGTCTTTATGAATGGGATTCATGATCGCTATAAGTCGCCGTACCAGAGTTCACACACCTCTCATCTGTTGGCCACAGTTGGGAAGTAGCCCCATTGTTGTAGCAATACGCATGACTTTGGCTTGCTAGAAGAACCAGATGGATTTTGTTGGGGGACCCGGTAGATTTTGCCAGAATAGTCGATACACGTTGGTTATTTTGTGTATTACAGGAGCAACACAATGATAGAGAAAGAGAAATGATATCCTTTGTAAAGTGGTTTATTTATGAGAATGTATATGAATATCAAGGTGCTATATGAGATATGTGATTGGTATATTAATGATGATGATATATGTTTAGTTGTGGTATATAAATGATATTACCATGTTACGTTTATTGCTTGAGCGTTATGTCATGCCTTGTAGTTGCATTTAGTAACTTATTGAGTTTGGACTCACCCCGTTTGTTGTTTATTATTTTTCCTTGGATCCGAGCCAGCCTAGCAGTTCCCAGTGAGGTCGGTGAGACTCCGTTTAGCTCGAAGGTTGTATTTTGGTCTGTAGCTCTTGGAGCTTGTTGTTGTTTAACAGTATTTCTTTTGCTAAGGACGACGGTTATGTAATGTTATGTAAACTTTACTTTGGTAGTATTTGTTGTGTTGTAAACCATATATTCTTTTGGTAGCCGACGTATATATGTCGTGCTTGTATATTTAACTTCGTAGTAAGTTCAGTTTCTCACTCGAGCATGTTGTAGCTCGTGGTTATGTTTTGTTCCGGCATGTTGTGGCCGATGTTGTTGTTGTTATAGTTGTTTATTTCCCAAGTTTTAGACTTGTGGTTTTAGTTGTTGAGTTCCGGCTGTAGTTTCGCCGAAGACATGTCTGTTTTAAATCAGGTTATCAGTTGTGTTTTATCGTAAGTACGGGTGGTTACGCCACGTGCTTATTTTGTTGTGTCATGTTGTTGTTTTGGCGACCCGACCTTGGGATTTCGTATAGAGATCCGGGTCGGGCGTCACAGGAAACATCCATTTTAGGAACGTTCTCTTGTTCACTGACCTTGATTTACCAAAGGGAGGTGTCGACCATGTTGATGCGCTGCATATTACAGTTGGAGTTCAAGAAAAGAGGGTACCGAAAGTTCTAATAGACAACGGATCATCCCTGAATGTTTGTCCAACAGCAACCTTAGCCAAGCTGGGAATGAAGATTTTGGACCTAGCTCCATCATCGCAATCAGTGGGAGCCTATAATAACACCAGTTGATGTGTGGTTGGGATGGTAACGCTTATGCTAACCATTGCCCCGTTTGAAATGTCCGTCGAGTTGTAAGCGTTGGATATTCCTTCAACTTTCAGTCTACTATTAGGTCGTTCGTGGATTCATGGCGTGAAAGGGGTAGCTTTATCACTACATCAATGTGTGAAGTTCATCCACGACGATCATATAGTCATCATTTTGGCAGACAAACTCATGGAATCAAAGGAAAAAGGGGATGTTCCTATCCTCGAAATTGAGCACAATGCCACTGGCATCTCTTTTAGTGGATTCGAAGTAATTCCCCAGGCGAGGGTGAATACGATTCAGCATACAGGAGAAACCGGTGTTAGTAACAACAAAGTTGTGGAACCTAGAGAAATAGTCCCTTATTACATGATTCGTAATATAGGCTACATACCAGGACAGAGGCTGGGCAAGAGTCAGCAAGGCAAAATTAACCTGGTACAAGATGACATCAAAGAGTGCATGCCACCTTTTAGGCTGGGATACAATCCAACACCTACAGAAGTAATGACAGAAAAATGGAAGAGATGCGTAAGAGAAACAGAGCAGTTCAGAAGAACCCGTACACGGAACCTCCCATGAACCCTTACAGGAAGAACCTGAATGGATACTTTGTCAAGCATGAAGAAACCGTGGCTTACCTCATGTTCCCTGTGCCATAGATGGACAACAGTAGAAAGATATACCCCGGATGGGAGATCTTCAACGACATCAGCCTCATGGTAGAAGAAATGGAAAAAATGATTATCGGCCCACATGACACCTCTTAAAAGGTGGTGACAGTCAAGAACACATGGACTATTGATCAGAAAGATTCTGCCCTGGCCCTATTCAGAGAAGACTTCATGGGAGACAGTTTTCTGGGATTGATCGACTGAGCAGCAGATATCAAAGAGGACTTGGTAGCAGAGTTTGAGATAGTGGCATACAATCCGCTTCAAAACTGGTACACCACTATAGGACCGCTGCTGAGGGCCGAGCACCTGGTGAGCGCTTCGAATACCCCTTACCCCCTTCTTCCCCTTTTGTTAAGAACTGGTCATCAATCGATTCTATTCCCGAATCTAAAATTGAGGATCTCACCTGTGAGAACCTCGATGAAGTAGTCAACCTTGTAACCCTTCCTTTCATTAATGATAATGCAAGTTTTTCTGTGTACTCCTTGGTTGCCAATATGTTAAAAGATAAATTAACTGAAAACATGATAAATCATCCTGTTAATAATGAATCAATTAATAATGGGGATCCAAAAGATAAAGACTTCTTAATTAAATTAGTTAAAATGATCAAACAACGAGGGGAGCACCGATTGGAAGCTCTGCAAGAAGACTTGTCTACCATCAATCTGTGGCTGAATGATGAAATCAGAAAGGTCAAGATTGGAAGCTACATGTAAGATGAAGAAAGCACAGCATTGATCAACCTGTTGACAGAATTTCAGGATGTGTTTGCTTAGTCTTACGAAGATATGCTTGGGTTGGATCCAACGATTGTTGAACATCAGATTTTGCTGTACCCTGACACCAAGCCAATGAAGAAAAAGCTCTCAGAATCAAGCCTGAATGGTCCCTACAAGTCAAGGAAGAAATCATCAAGCAGTTGAAAGTCAAATTCATCAAGGTAGTGGAATACCCGATATGGTTATCCAATATCGTGACAGTGCCGAAGCTGAATGGTAAGGTTTGAATTTGTGTGGATTTCTGGGATCTCAATAAAGCATCTCCAAAAGATGACTTTCATCTACCTAACATTGACATTTTGGTACATGCAGTAGCTTCACATAAGATACAGTCTTTTATGAATGGAATGCTACGTTACAATCAGATCAAGATGGCAGAAGAAGATCAGGAGAAAACTTCCTTCATCACCCCTTGGGGAACCTACTGTTACACAGTCATGCCCTTCGGATTGAAAAACGCTAGGGCTACATACCAAAGGGCTGCTGCCATACTCTTTCATGACATGATTCACAAAGAAGTAGAGGTGTATGTGGATGATATGATTAATCATTTAGTGGACACAGACAATGCTCACTAAAGAGATCTTCACAAGTTCTTTGAAAGATTACGCAAGTACCGAATGAAGCTCAACCCTATCAAGTATACATTTAGGGTCACCCGAGGAAAATACTTGGGATTCATGGTAACCTACAATAGAATTGAAGTGGATCCTGCAAAGGTCAAAGCCATCACAGATATCCCACAACCAACAACTCCAAGTGAAGTTAAAGGCTTCTTGGGCTGATTTATAACACCCCGACTTGACTTCTTCCCTAAATCGCTTGTAATCTCTCGTTATTGACCTTGAAACCCTCGGAGAGTGAGGCGTCATGCTTGTTAAGCGTGACGTGTTGAGTCGAGAACCGTATTTGACGCGTATTTAATCCACATTGTGTCGTGTGTTGTTTTCATATTCGTTCGAGACTATTCTTGACCTTGATTAACATTTGTATACGTTGTTCATTCCCCACGTTTAAGTGACCTAACCTTGGTTTAGATTCACCCTCGAATAACAAGCATGTTATTCTTATCGTTAAACCGTAAGTCGAGTTGATTCTTATGTCGTTTCATGTGTTTATCTTTGCGTACGAGTGAGACTTGTGTTGTTCATCCTTCAAGCTTCATTGGGGAATGATTTGGTTGAGTTTTGGATGTGTTTTGACCTTTATTTGATGTTAGAATTAACCTAGGATCACTTCGAGACGTTTCGGGATCAACCTAGGCAAGTTTGGCAAAAATAGCCCTGAACCTTAGGTCAATGCGGCCGCTCTATACGAGCTCACATTGAAATCTCAACATTCTGCCTTCTATGTGGTCACACTATGCTTTGGCATAGTGCCTTTGCGGCCACATTATGCTCCCACATAGCCACGAGCTCTACTTCGCCGGTTTTCGATCTTTCTCGGTTTTTAACATTTTTAAGTGGTTTAAAATGCTCAAACAAGCCCGGGATTGGACCAAACACTTACCCATAGATTAAATAAGATAACCCAACCTATTTCCCCTCATTCTATTCCTCCAAACCCAGCTGAGTTTAGAGAGAGAGAGTAGAGAGGTAAAATTGCGATATCTTGAGCGTTTGAAGTCGGATCGACGATCCATCTTTGCCGTAGCATAGAACGCGGCGAGGAGCACATTTCTAGCCAAAGAGATCCCACAATCTTTTGAGAATCATGGACCCTCACTCATCTCCCACGTTTTAGAGAGAGAAAGTGAAGTTTTGAAGAAGAAAAACTTGATTCGAGCTTGGTTCGAGCTTGGGATTGACGATTGGAATCCATAGCGGCGTAGAGGTCGCTGAGGAGTAAATTTCCACCCAAAGCCTCTTTCATTTCATGGAGGATTTGCGTTGTATTGTAAGTTACTAATCTTCTTCTTAGATTTCAAGCATCGTAGTGTAATATCGCAATGTTTATGTGTTATACATGTTGTATATGGAATCTCTACATGCTATATTTGTTCAAGATGATTTGTTAGCATGTTGTTCGTTGGGAATTGATGATTTGTTATTAATTTTGTATAAGTCTCCGAATATTAGAGACTTGTGGAATTCGTTGTTATACACGTTGTTGTTGTTATTGTGATGGTTGTTGTCTCCGAGTATTAGAGACTCCTCAAGATTGTGTTGTGAATATTATTGTTATTTCCCGAGTTGTAGACTCATGGGTTTGTTTTATAGTTGGGTTCCGGAAGTAAAGTCGTCGAAGACTTGTTTTAGTTCTATTGAGCATGTATAGCTCATTGAGATTATAATCGTTAATATTCTCACGATGACTTATGAGATTTACATGGGTAGTTATACCCGAACGTTTTTTATTTTTTATTTTTTGGAAATAGGGACGGCACCCTGCAAGATTTTATTAGAAAAAAGGAAATATAAACAAGAGGGGGACAACCAGCCTGGCCCTTAAAAATGGGAGAACGGAGGAGCCAAACCTCTGGGGAAAAATGGCATAAAGCCTACAAAACAACAAACTATTTCCGAAATGTATAGAGACCAATGGCATCCATATCTAAGCTTCGGCGAACCTCTCGAGGCAAACCTTCTCTAGAATCATAAACAATAGACCCCTGGTGAGCATGAGCACCCGCTGCAAGCCTGTCTGCCACCTGATTGCATTCCCGAAAAATATGGGCCACAGAATACCCCAACAAAAGTTGACGACACTCTCTAAGCTCATACATGTAAAGCCATGCATCGCTATGTATACTGCCAAGAAACTGAACAGCTGCTCTAGAATCTATTTCCACTCGCCCCTCTAGTAATGATAATGATCGACATAATCGTAATCCTTCACGAAGAGCCATAATCTCAGAAAACATGTTCGTGCCTGGCCCATAACAAGAAGAGAAAGTATTAATAATATTTCCATCGGATCCCCAAATAATACCTCCTCCTATAGCAAGACCATTAATCGAAGAACCATCTGTATTAAGCTTATAAAATCCCAGCTCAGGAGCCAACCAACGAATCCACTAACCACGTTTGAGACGAGGATGTAAAATGGGTAGATTTAAACACAGAAGTCCGACAATCTCCCGAGAGAATAAATTAGTTTTCAGAACAAAAACATGCAGGAGCTCAGACAGATTTTTATGAACCCTTCGAAGGATGATATCAGTGCGCATACCATAACCTTCAAAAATGGCTTGACAACGAGCACGCCAAATCTCCCAACAAGTAAACAAAGCAATCCCAATGGAACATGCCCGCAGTTGCGAGCGGACAGAAGACCGACTGATCCACACTTTAGCTAGGTGTTGCACCGAGACATAGCTGGAAACTTTATTCAAAGGAGCTGCCAGGGTAGCCCAGATATCCCTCGCAATTTCTAACTGAAAAAATAAATGCTCAATGCTCTCCACCTGAGGAGCAACAACACAGTAAACACATTTGGAAGCTAACGGAATATGGAGACTTAGTAGTTAAGACACCACCGGCACACCATTATACTTTAGACGCCAAAAGAAACCACTAACTTTCTTGGGTATCCAAGGCACACAAATTTTCACAGCCCATGTGAGACGCTGAGCACGTGGACGTAACATATCCTAATAAGCTTTAACCTCAAAATTTCCAGACTTAGAAAGAGAACACACCAACCGATCTAGAGTCTGAGGCAGAAATTGAACCCTTTGAACTAAAGCCTGATGTTCCGAAGGAAGGAGAAATAAAAGCGAATCAAGCACAGGCCAAGCTTCTTGAACTGTTAAGTGGCCATCCACAGGTAAAGGGCCGTCAAGAACCACACCGCACCAGTTAGTTGTCCAGAACGAAACCAAACCATCGCCAATAACCCACCTACAAAGTTGCGAAACATTTGGCATGTGCACCATGATTACTTTCCACATTCGAGATGCAGCTAAAGGAGTCCTAAAACCATGCTCCGTGCCATATTTGCTGCGCACAAACCGCGACCAAAGGCTATCACCAGCCAAAGTACTCCACGCAAGCTTAGCATGCAAAGAGTCCATAACTGAGAGTAAAGATCGAACACCCAAGCCACCCTCAACCCAGGGACGACAAACATGCCGCCATGAAATCCAATGGTGTCTAGGCTCACCATTAGAACTCCATAAGAAAGCTGTCATGTAGCTTTCGAGACGGCGTAGGACTACCTTTGGAACTTTAAGAACTGCAAGAGAATATATGGGAATGCTTGCCAAAATTGACTGTAAAAGAGTAATCTTTCCCCCAAAAGATAAAAGATGGGCTTTCCATCTAGATATTTTCCTCCGCATTCTATCCTCCAACTCCTTGAAGTACCTCTACTTCGTTCGACCAGAGAAAAGAGGGATACCAAGGTATTTCAAAGGAAAAGCCTAGCGCGAACAACCAGACCATTTGGTAATGAGACCTGCCCTTCGCGTAGAACAGGATGAAGAAACCAAAAAATAGCTTTTCTAAAGATTAACCAGCTGACCTGAACTGCTTTTATACTTGTCTAAAATCCTTCGAATCTGCTGAATGGCCCGTTTGCTTCCATTGCTGAAAATGAGCATGTCATCGGCGTATAATAAATGCGTAACTGGGATACCACGACCATGACAATACGACAAGAAGTTCCCTTGATCAAAATTAGCTTTAATATAGCGGGATAAAACCTCTTCCACCAAAATAAATAACAAAGAGAGAGGGGGTCTCCTTGACGTACTCCACAAGATGATTGGAAGAAACCAAAGCTCTCACCGTTAACACGGAATGAATACTAAATAGAGTTAAGGGTGCGTAGAATGAGATTACAAATACCTTCACCGAACCCAAAAGCCCGTAAAGCCTTCATCAGAAAATCCCATTCCAAACGGTCATATACTTTAGGCATGTCCAACTTAAATATCACATTACCACCCCGCACATTTTTGTCAAGCCGATGAACCATTTCTTGGGCTAACATTACGTTTTCTTGAATGGTGCGCCCGTAAACAAAACCTGACTGTTCTGGGGAGATGATTTTTGTGAGAATAGCCGCTAAACTAGAAGCAAGAATCCGAGAAATGATTTTACTTGTGAAATTACACATGCTAATAAGTCTCAAATCCCCCAACCCCTCTGGCCGAGCAACCTTAGGCAAAAGAATCACCGGTGTAGACATAATACTTTTGGGTAAAACGGCTCCACTAAAGAAATCCTGAATCGCAGCAACAACATCTTGCTGAATAATCCCCCAGCAACCCTGGAAAAAATGACCTATGAACCCATCAGGACCGGGAGCACTATTAAGATTCAACCCTTTAACTGCATCCCAAATCTCATCCACCGTAGAAAGCTTTTGCAAATCCTCATTATCTTGAGGACATAAACAACTAGATGTCCCCTCAAAAAGGCTGTCATCAATCGTGTGCGTCGCTGTGGAAAACAAGGAAGAAAAATATTGAACAGCCATACTCCCCATAATCGCATTATCAGAGCATCATTCACCCGTCGGGAGATGTAAACGTACAGCATTATTAGCAGCCCGTTCCTTAATACTTGCATGGAAAAAAGCCGAATTCCAATCCCCATCATTAAGCCAAAGTTGTCAAGATTTATTCTGAAGAAGTTCTGCATCCCAGCGAACTAATCTGCCCAAATCCCGATTTACTGCATCTACACGAGTAGCCACTATATCAAACCAACCTTGCTGCAGCTCCAAGTCCAGACGCAAGAGCTCATCTTGATATTGCGCTATTTGCTGATGCACATCGCCAAAAATAGTCCAATTCCAACCCTTCAACTCCGTTCTAAGCAACTGAAGCTTCTGGCCTAAGACACTTAAAGGAGAACCATGCACAGGTTGAAACCACTGCATACGAACAAAGTCAAGAAAACCCTGATGATCCAACCACATGCGTTGAAACTTAAAAGTGCCTTTAAATTTTTTAAAGATTGGGAACTCAATAATAAAAGGGGAATGATCAGAACACACTCTACTCAAATGACGGACTTTTATCGGATTATACGCAGCCATATATAAAACATTCACAAGAACACGATCAAGACGTTGCCAAATACGATCTCCATCATCCTGATTATTACTCCATGTATATAGACTACCATCAAATCCCTCATCCACTAAACCACCCAAACTCATAAACTGATTAAAGTCACTCATACTCGAAAAATCACACCCAGCCCCTCCAAGCTTTTCAGAGGGCTGAGAAATAACATTGAAATCACCACCAACAACCCAAGGTTCAACAAATTGTTGCGAGAGCTGAAATAAATCTTGCCACAAACTTTGTCGCTCCAGACGAGTGCATTTAGCATAAATGAATGAAGCAATCAGATTAAAATCATCCCCCACTCTAATACGGACCAAAATCTGTTGCATAGAGGATGCCACCAACCTAACATCCATAGACTTATCCCATAAAATCTAGATATGGGTATTATCAAGGTTACAATGCAAACTATTCGCAAATTTCAAACGTCTAGCAAAATGTTTTAATCTATCCCCAAAGAGTTTGGGCTCTAAAATTACACAGAAAGACACCTTATTCTGTTCTTTAAGAAGTTTAAGATACTCTATAGTATCATCATTACCTACCCCACGGGCATTCCAAAGAAGAACCGCCATAAAAAAAACTAGTATAAAGGAGCAGAAATAAGGCCATTAGGCTTGTACCTTGGCTGCCGCAGGAGTAAGTCGTTTATTATGACCGACAAATAATTTTTTTTGTTTTTTCTTACAATGCACCTGAAAGGATTTGACACTAGCCTCCGAATGTGGATGATCTCGCAAATCATCTAGAGATGCCGACCTTGTAAGTTTGATTTTTGAGGGTCCCCTTCATTTGATCACATGAAACTATTCTGGTAAGACCATTCAACAAATGCCCATTTCTAGCAATCTTTCCCAGCGTAGCTCCTTCCACATCCAAGTCCTCCAAAACAGCGAATGCATTCTGAATTAGAACTGGATCAGGGGTGCGATGTAAAGAAACAGTCAGCTAAGGATTGCATGGCAACTCCTCAAATTGACCATTAAGCCCTAACGCAACAATATCATCAACCTTATCCTTAGCTTCATGTGAAACTTCAATCACATGTTGAACCTGTTGGCCATCCATAGCTGTATCATGGTGAACAATTGGGTCCAGCTTCTCAAGATGGACATCATTAGCCACGTCAATTACTTCATCCCCCTGAACCTTGCCCATCCCATCTTTGGTATTTGAAGGACCCCCAGAATTCTCTCCCGGTGCTGCCTGTTTGGGCTCCCATCGTTGTGTCTTATTCTCTCCCGGTGCTGCCTGTTTGGACAAGCTCGAGGGATTAAAGAGAGGAAGAGGAAGATGATACATCCGAGCCCACACCGCCACCAATGGATTATCTTTCTTAAAAGCAAAGTCCGATGACCATCAAAATAATCGATACATGTAACTATTGATCATCCTTGATTCCTTTGATAGAGCCCTAACCAAATCTTCCTCATTAGCAAGGTGTATCATCACGTGCCGTGGATCCAGCAAACCAACAATAAACTGGGCAATAAGCATCCAATTCCTCGAAATATGATCTTGAATATTGTGAATAGGAGGTCTTCCCACCGAAAATTTCATGATGCCAAGTTCCTTGGGGAAAGTACATGGTAGAGCAAAGGAGAGGCTGATGTGAGAAGAGAATATTAGGCGTTGTTCAAATAACTAGTATTTGAACAACTGAGTGCTGAGCACTCGGCCAAGAATGATGACAATTCATTGCACAATCGACAGCCCTTATAATGTAGTATAAGTCTGCCTATATGAATGAAGTATGGATTATTATGCACTGGTTCTTCATCGGACATCTTCAAGCTTGGTCAATTTTCAACGACGAGCAGGATGCTTAGTCTCTAGCCATGGATTTAAGATATAGCAACTAAAGAGACTGAGTCTTTCAAAGGAAGAAAGAACTCAAATCAAGAAAGAAGTTCTTGATCAAGCAGAGCTTCTTTGCCTTAAGAATTTTAGATTTCTCTCCCACAGAGTGTTTGTTCTTACACTTGTGTTTTTCTCACTCTAGGTGTAGTTGCAGATAGGAAGCACTAAGATCACCACCCTCTCTTGAATGAGAAAATGAGATTCTTCTTTTATAAGCTGGAGAAGATGAAAAAGAGTCGTTGAAGCTAAGATAAGTTTTTCCGTTAGAGATCTTAATCATCAATGCATCAGAGTACCTTGTTCAAACTGTTGGGCAAAGACCTTCCATTTGAGCTTTGTCTTGAAGTCTGTCTGTGATTCAGGCTGTCAGGATGGGACGTGACATGCAAGCCTAGGTTGTAGCGCACTGTGTTTGGCCTTTTATGGAATGCAGCCTTTGAAAACTGGGACTAAACACGAAAGTGGAAATATCTTCTGAATAATAGTTAAAGCACAGACATCGATGCGTACCTTAAACTGTCAGTAAGATCTTGTAACGGATTTATTTTGAATTGTAGCTTCGAGCAACGACCAATGTTCCTCTTAAGAATTATCAGCTTTCTTGCAGTTGTCTGATAAAGAGCATGGTTGATACTGAGATCTGTCAATTGTAAAACTGCTGTGGTATAGATTGTTGATGACACATGGCAGGTAGGAATATCTGCTGGAGAGATATTGCTGATAGAGATGTCTGCTGGCGCTGGTAGAGCTAATTCATATGAAGAGTCATCGTTACATGGTAAGACATAGACTCGGACATGTACAAAGACTTCCTAGTCTAATGACTTATGCAATGTTTCATCAAGAAGCCACACTAACCGGTACGCAGTCCTTTTAGCCACTTGTGAAACATGCGTTGTAATGGGAATAAGTAAATCACTTTGTTGGAATATGCAAACATATGCATCAGCTGTTTCACAGGCATATTCCTAACGGAATCTATTATTATTATATTGTTGGATAGTAACAGAGGCATATTTTATAGTTCTGTGAAGCAGCAATGTAATCTTCTTCTACGACTTCATGGAGCTATAAGGTCGAAAGTGTTTCAAGGGATTTTGGAGGTGTACCTCGAATCCACCGTATCCACCTTTATGTGTTTACTTACACTTTATGTGCTTCATATACGAACGAATGTTGGCCATGGTCTCCAACCAGTGCATGACGGTTGGCGGCTACTGAGCCTCTCGTGAATATAGGGTTGGTTGTCCTATGTGTTACAATCTGTTTATTATCCTTCTGTATTAATGTGCATAATGCCATGCCATATTGTTACATTAGTAACTTACTGGGTCTTCAACTCATTCCTTCCATATTTGTTTTCCTTAGTTTGCAGGTTTTGAGTTCCAGCGCAGTGAGGCTTTAGTTCGAAGTTCCTCTAGTTATATTTAGTTAGTATTTTGTGTTTATCTCTTATCCTGTGAGATCGTGAATTTAAGCTAAGTTATGTAAACTTAGTATGTCGGGTAGAAATGTTGTATTTTATTTAGTTGAATTTTGGTGACGACTCGTGGAGTCGGCCCGTCGTGCCTTATTGTATCAACAGTAATTTTATTTACTTCCGTTGAGACTTTGAGCCGTTTATCTTTAATTGTTTTCCCAAGCATGTTAGCTTGTGGGTTTCCAGTATTACTGTTTTTCCGGCTCGTGTTGGGCTGTGGAGATTTTACATTGTTGTTGGGATTTTGTTATTCGAGTTTTTGAAACTCCTATTTTATTTAGTATTCTGCTGTTTAGTTTGGTTTTGAGCTTTTGTTGCTCGCTTTATTTAGTTCTTTCAGCTATTCTTCTTCGGTTTGGCACTCCGAGTTGGGGTTCAACATCGAATCTTGGACTCGGGTTGTCACACGATTACAGTACATCAGTCGTTTCATTCAACAACTGACATCCATGTGCGAACCTCTATTCAAGCTTCTCAAGACGGACACGGATAGAGAATGGGATGAAGAGTGCCAATATGCATTTAAAAAGGTCAAGGAGTACCTAGCTAGTCCGCCAGTTCTAGTTCCTCCTCACAAACTGAAGCACCTATTGTTATACCTTACCGTCACAGACACTGCGGTTGGGGCCATGTTGGCACAAGAAAAGGAAGACTCTCACGCTGACAATGCCATCTACTTTGTCAGTAGAAAGTTACAGGGCAGTGAGTTGAACTACTAAGCACTTGAGAAGAGTTGCACAGGTCTGGTATGGGCGACGCAGAGACTCAAGATTTACTTGCAAACATTGCCAATTAAGGTGATCTCCAAGATGGATCTGATCAAATACATACTTGAAAAGCCGTCACTTTCGAGCAGGCTTGCCAAATGATCTTTCTTTCTAAATGAGTTTGATATAACTTATACAATGGGCAAGTTAATCAAAGGAAGTGTGATAGCTAACCATTTAGCAGATCTGCCTATAGAAGCAAAAATGTTTGAAGAACCAGATTTTCCTGATGAAAGGGTTCTTGAAATTATAAATAGCACGTGTAGATGGCTACTCTTTTTCGATTGAGCCACCAACAAGAAAGGATACGGTATAGGAATACTATTGATCGATCCCATGGATACGCATATGCCCTTGGCAATACGGCTGGAATTTGAATGATCCAACAATACCACCGAGTATGAAGCTTGTATAGATGGATTAGAAGAAGCCTTAAAAATGGGCACCATAGAATTAGAAGTATACGGTGATTCAACTTTGATCAAAAATCAGGTTGAAAGAAAATGAAAGACGCAGGATGCTAGACTGCAGTTGTAGCATGCCTGCTTGATAGCATTGGCAGAGAAATTTGAGTCTATATCATTTCACTAACTCCCTCGAGATAGAAATTGCTCCGCGGACGCTTTGGCAACTTTGGCGTCACTGGTTGAAATCTCCGCTGAGTTTAATGTCCAACCCTTTGTTATAGGGACGAAACACATGCCAGCATTCTGTTTTGCCATTGAGAAGGACCAAGAAAGAGCTGATGGACCTTGGTACCAGGATGTTTGGAATTTGCTAAAGAGGGGTGAGTATCTACCTAACACTGAGAGAAAAGGTAGGATTGCCTTGCGATTATGGGCCTCCCAATTTGTAATCAGTGGTGACAATCCATACAAAAGGCATTATGAAGGACTTAATCTCCTTTGTATCAATCAAGCAAAAGCTGAGGAAGTCATGGATCAGCTGCACAGTAGTACTTGTGGTCCGCACATGAATGGACATATACTCTCAAAGAAAGTAATCTTTTTTTTTTTTTTTTTTTTTTTTTTTCAAGGAAACAGGGGCGGCACCCTGCAAAATTTTATTAAAATAGAAAAAAGATACAAACATGAGGGGGACAACCAGCCTTGCCCTTATAACCGGGAGGACAAAGGAGCCTAACCTCGAAAAAGAAATACAAGTACAATAAAAACAAGCGAAAGCATTACTTTCTAAAGCTATATAAACCTAATTCATCATGCCCTAAAGCCTGCCAAACAGTTATAGGGAGAAAACCTTTGTTAAGAAACGTGGTAGAGGATTTATGAGAATAAGCATGAGCTGCCAGCCTATCAGCCACATGATTTGCCTCTCGAAAAACATGCTGAAGCCGAAAACTTCCCAGCAAGGACTTACAAAGCCGAAGATCATAAGCATAAGACCATGGAAGGAGAGACTTCGCAGAGATACCCATAACTGCCACTAAAGAATCTGATTCAACTTCAACCAAATCCAGATGAAGATGTCGACAAAGAAGTAAACCATCCCGAAGAGCCAAAATCTCAGCACGAGTGTTTGTGCCAGGACCATAGTAATTAGAAAAAGCACGAATCATTTTACCATCTTTATCCCGAATAATACCTCCCCCCGCACAATTACCATCAACTGCAGAGCCGTCAGTGTTTAACTTATACAAGGCAGACAAAGGAGGGTTCCACCGCAGCCAAGACCCCCGTCTGATAGGAACATCTAGGATCGGTAATCCCAAAAGCTGCAAAGGAAGGGGGCTAAAACGATCCATAGGAACTTTGGGCTGATAAATCATAAGCATATCTTGTAATCCATGAATAACGTTGTTAAAAATCAGGGTCGGGTTCATCGGAATGTTTTCAAAAACCGCTTTGCACCTTGCCTTCCACAACTCCCAACAGGTAAAAACCAAAATACCAATTTGACATGCTCCAATCTGAGAACGAATCGAAACTCGATCAGCCCAAGTCTCAAAAAGATGTTGTAATGTAACATACATATTAACTTTGTTGAAGGCAGACGCAAACTTGCTCCAAACATGTAAGGCAGATTCCGAGTGTAAAAATAGATGAGCCAATGACTCACATGAAGGGCGTGTAACACAACAAACACACTTCGAAACTATAAAGATCTTTCAACGCTGCAGAGACAAGTCCACCGGAACAGCTCCATGGAACAACTTCCACATGAACCCACTAACTTTCAAAGGAATCCATCGCTGCCAGATTTTTTGAGCCCAACGAAGTTTGGGACTACGAAGCCGAGAATTATTCCAAAATGCCGCTGCTGTGAACTCTCCAGATGGCGTCAAAGTGCAAACCAGTTTGTCCTCCAAATCTGGATCGAGCTGAACCGAAGCAATCCATCCATGCAATCTGTCGGGGATGAAAGGCAGAAAAGCTGGAAGCTGTGCGAAGGCCTCCCTCACAGTTAACTTAATGTCAATCGGCTGAGGACCATGCAGAATCTCGCCACACCAATTCTCCTTCCAAAAAGACACATTTCCCCGCCCAAGAATCCATTGGCTACTTTGCTGAACTTTCGGCATAATATTCATGACTGTCTTCCAAATATGAGAGGCTGAAAAAGGAGTAGCAAAACCACTAATCTGACCATACTTAGCACGTGCATAAGATGCCCACAAACTTTTACCTTGAAGAACACTCCATGCGAGCTTAGCATGTAAGGAGTCCATCACTTGAGAAAGGGATCGCAAACCAAGACCTCCTTCGTCTAGAGGCCTACATACCACCTCCCAGGCTAACCAATGAGCTCTATGAGTGCCAGCCACATCCCATAAAAAATTATCCATTGCCCTTTCAATATTTCGAAGAACACTTTCGGAACTTTAACTGCCGCAAGAGTATAGATCGGAATGCTGGCAAGGACTGATTTCAATAAAACTATCTTAGCCCCAAAAGAAAGAAGTTTAGATTTCCATCCGCTAATCTTATTAATCACCTTCTTCTCTATATCCTCAAAATAACTCCTTTTGATCCTCCCTTTAAATAAAGGAAGACCCAAGTATTTCATTGGAAGAGAACTCTGAGAGCATCCAGTCCAAGAGGCTATGTTACGAGCTTTGCTGCGAGAGCACCGATCAGAAAGATAAAAACCACTCTTGGCCATATTAATAAGTTGACCCGAAGCCTCTTCATAACTAGCCAGAACCTTTTTCAGAGCCATAATCGATCGACGACTAGCATTACAGAAGATGAGCATATCATCAGCATATAACAAATGAGAAATCACAATCCCATCCCGACCATGCAAATAAGGCTGAATTTTTCCGTCCGTAATAGCCCTCTTAATATTGAAAGATAAAACCTCCTGGGCAATAATAAACAGAAGCGGAGACAAAGGATCACCCTGCCGGACACCTCGAGATGATTTAAAAAAACCATATCCTTCACCGTTAATCCAAAAAGAATACCAAATATTACTAATCAGCCTGTATATTAAATCACAGCTAAAATCATTCAGCCCAACTGCCTTTAAAGCTCGCAATAAAAAACTCCATTCAAGACGATCATATGCTTTTGACATGTCCAGCTTGAAAAGCACATTACCACCCCTGACTTTCATATCAATTCGATGCACTAATTCGTGCGCTAGAATGATATTTTCTTGAATACTTCTACCTTTAATAAACCCTGACTGTTCAGCGGAGATGATTCTAGGTAAAAACTTCGCAAGCCGAGTAGTCATAATTCGAGAAAGAATCTTGCATGAAAAGTTACATAAACTGATAGGCCGCAGATCCCCTAACGACTCAGGATTAGTCACTTTAGGAATAAGCACAACAGTAGTAGCCGACATGCCCCTTGGAATCATACTACCCCGAAAAAAATCTTGCACTGCTGCCACGACATCTCCTTTTATAATATCCCAACATCCTTGAAAGAACCACCCTGTAAATCCATCACTCCCTGGCGCACTGTTGGGGTTCAAATCTTTTATACTTTCGTAAATTTCATCCTCATCTGGAATGCTATGTAAAGATGCATTATCAAGACTATCCAAATAGCAAGGGAAACCCTGAAATAAATCATCATTAATAGGGGGCCTAGAGGAAGAGAATAAATCAGAGAAAAACTCCACAGCCTTGTCCCCAATTTGCTTGTTATCCGTACACCAAGATCCATCCGAAAGACGTAATTTCACAGACTTAATGCGAGCACGCTCACGAATACTGGCATGGAAATAAGCTGTATTGCGCTCCCCATCAGCCAACCATAACTGACGCGATTTTTGTTGAAGCATCTCCGCATTCCATTTCAAAGATTGGGCCAATTCTTTGCGAACACAAAAAAGCTCCCTAGCAAGAATATCATCCCATCCATGCTGCAAAGCCATCTCTAAAAGTAAAATAATATCCTGCTGAACAGCTGCTACACGCTGGACATGGCCAAATACATCCCAATTCCACTGACGCAGCTTACCACGTAAATACTGAAGCTTTCTATACAAAACTTCCATGGGATTGCGCAAAACCGGATGCTGCCAGTGATCCCTCACAAAAAGTAGAAATTCCGGATGATCCAACCACATACGCTGAAAACGAAAAGTGCTTTTAGGTTTGTCAAAGCACGAGAATTCAACAAGGAGAGGAGAATGATCCGAGAGAACACGACATAAATGCTGAACACGAAGCCCAGGAAAAGCCACTTTATAAAAACCATTCACCAAAACTCTGTCCAGACGCTGCCAGATACGATCCATACCATCCTGATTATTACACCAAGTAAAAATGCTCCCATCATAGCCAGCATCATCTAAACCTGCCTGCTGTATAAAATCATTAAAATCTCCAATGGCTGGAAAATCACACGGAGCACCACCCAATTTCTCAGTAGAATGAGAGATAATGTTAAAATCCCCTCCAACCAACCAAGGTTCTGTAAGAGATCTTGAAAAATCAAGTAGGTCCCTCCATAAATCCTGACGCTCCCACCTGGTACACTTAGCATAAACAAACGAGAAGACCACAGAAAAGACATTACCAAAAGTAATACGAGCAGTAATAAACTGAGTCGTAGCAGTAAGAACATCAACATCTACCCCTCTCTCCCAAAACAACCATATATGCATGTTGTTAGGGTTTTGATGTAAACAGCTACTATAGCGCAACTTTCTAGCTATTTTAGTAATACGAGACCCCGGAATTTTTGGTTCCAAGATAACACATAAAAGAGGATTATGTTGTACCTTAAGTAACTTAAGATACTCCACCGTCTCCTTATTTCCCAATCCTCTAGCATTCCAAAGAATTGCAGCCATAAAAACCAAAATTAAAGACTGACCTGATGGGCTTTTGAAGCAGCCCTAGTGAGACGTTTATTCTGTGCCAGATACGTTGTTTTTTTCTTCCTCGCAAACAGAGTACGACAATGTTTTTGAAAGCCCAAATAGTTTACCGAGGCCATAGCAAGCTGATCAATATCATCTACAGAAGGGGAGCGCTTCAGAAAACCCAATGTTGCAGCAGGTTTGTTGCCTTCCAGTTTGGGCCTAGCACTGTGTGAAATAGGTTGGTGCAAACGATCCGCCTCACTCATATCTTGTAAGTCCTCCAAAGCAGCAAAGGAATTAGACAGATGAGTACTCGTAGCAAGCGATTTTGTGTTAATCCCGCAGACATTAGCAGCAGAATAATTATTTCCATTAATCTGTTCAGCATCAGGTCCGTCATTTATCACACACCCAACAGAAAGTTTAAAATCCATAGTACCCCCATTACAATTAGGAGCACTAGTATCAACAGTATCATTCTGACTGATCTTAGGATTGTTAGGATTGTTGTCCATAGCAGCATCCGTACGCACTGGGGTAGAAATAATGTCAATAATCTCAGTTTCCTTAGGGCAGCCTTCGAGATCCTTAGAGTTTGAGCCTGACCCCTTCTCATTCAACACCCCTGTCTGAATGGGAACCCATTGCATATTGATTGGAGCCTTAATAGAACCCGTAATTCCATCCATATCACGGTCAGTAAGAACTTCTTTAGCCTTAGCCAGTGTAGACGGTTTCGTAATGTTATCACCAGACAACATACGTCTATCTTCAGCCTGCTCATTAATAACAGTCTTGGGTTTTCCTTTTGCATTCTTTAGACTAGTAACTGGTCGTCTCTTCTTTCGACAATCATCTTCAACATGGCCTAACAATCCACAACCTTCGCAATACGAAATATTCCCTTCAAACTCGATTGATTGCCAAAAACCACATTCTTTACTCGTACCAATCCAAATTCTAGACGGAAGAACAAGGGAGACATCAACCTCTATACAGACTCGGGCAAACATTGGATGAGATAATGTTAAAGTGCGATCATCAGCCCGTAAAAAACGTCCAATAGAATTACCAATTCGCCGTAAACTTGCAGGGTTAAAGAAAGGCAAAGGGAGATGGTGATATCTTACCCACACCGCCACTACTGAACTATCTTTCTTGAACTCAAAATCCTTAGACCACCGGAAGAGACGATACATACATGTCTCAATCATGCGAGACTCTTTCGATAAAGCCCGAATCGTGTCTTCTTCCGAGGATAGATGCACCATAACGTGTCGCGGGTCAAGGAGTCCAACAACATAGGAACTCGTCAGCCTCCAGTTTTTCGATATATGATCTCGAATCGCATGCACCGAAGGACGGCCAATTGAGAACTTCATAATCAAAGTATTACCAAATTGCTTTTCAAGCAAATCCATCTCCACCGAAGAGAACAAACACCCTGGTTCATCCTGAATCGAGACAGGCTGTCTCGGAGCCAAGGCAATCTCAGTAAGGGTAGGTTTGGCAGTAGGGTTTGCACACAGTTGTCCCGTTTGTTGAGCAAGAGCCACCGCATAGGTTAGGGTAGGGCGCAACTGGTTGGAAGCCTGTTGAAGGGAGGGAGTAATGGTGGTTGTGACCACCGGAGGAAGATCCTCAAGAGAGGGATCCGGCGGCATAGCCAGCCGGCCGGGCAAGAGAGCCCTAGGGCACGCTAAAAAATTTTAGAGAGAAAATTTTTTAGAGAGAGAAAATTTTTCAAAGAAAGTAATCCGGCAAGGTTATTACTGGAGTACAATGGAAACTGACTGCATCAGATGGGTACGCCATTGTGATAAATGTCAGAGGTTCGCCAACCTGTAACATGCCTCCTCACATGTTATACAATTCTATAGCACCTTGGCCTTTCTCAACATGGGGAATAGACATCATAGGGCAAGTACACCCGAAAGGATCGAACGGTCATGAGTATGTTCTGGTTACCGTCGACTACTTCACAAAGTGGGTTAAAGCCGCTTCATACAAAGTTCTGAATGCCAAGTAGGTGGTAGAATTTATCAATACAAACATCATTTACCGATTTGGGGTACCTTTTGAGATGATCTCTGACAATGGTACACACTTCGAGGGAGAAGTCAATCGGGTACTGGAAAAGTTTAAAGTACAATGGCACAAGTCTTCACCTTAAAGGTCGCAGGCCAATGGCGCTGTGGAGGTAGTCAACAAGACATTAGAAAACATCATTCCAAAAATGGCAGATATAGGGAGTGATTAGCCTGATAAATTACCGTTAGTAGTCTGGGGTTACCGTACTTCTGTCCGTACGCCTATTAGGGCTACCCCATTTTCTCCTACCTATGGCATGGAGGCAGTACTGCCTATTGAAGTTGAAATCCCTTCCTTGAGGGTGATGATAGAAGTCGAGGTGGCTAAAACTGATTGGCTTAATTATCGGTATGATGAACTGGCACTCCTGGATGAAAAGAGGTTGTTGGCTTTAGAACACACACGAGCATACCAGAGGAGGATTGCTCGATCCTTTAACAAACGGGTCAGAGCCCGAGACATCAAAGTAGGTGACTTGGTTCTCCTAGAAAAGTCGCCTAGCTACATTGACAGTTTTGGAAAGTGGAAATCACCATAGATGGGACAGTACGTTGTCAGGCTCATACAGTCAGGCGGCGCAGTCTTCCTCACCAATAAAAATGGAGAAGACCTCATTCAGCCCTTTAACATAGACAAGCTCAAGAAGTACTACGCGTAGTTACCAGCTCAACTATTGTGTATTCAGTTTTACTTGTGTTTGTAAATATTTTTCTCCCTCTTCTAAAATAACTCGGTAGGTCGAAAACTCGAAAGGACGGCCTAGGCAAAAATTAGAGTTCAAAAAGAAAATGAGAGAGATAAAACATTGGAAAATAAAAATCTCCGTCTTTCGCAAATCTGGGTTGAACTACGATCCAACCTGATTCTCTTCATGAGAAATGTAGGCAGCCTTCGGGTTCGATCGTTTACTTATACATTTTATAATATTTTGGCTCCCCCTTTCATGTTGTTTTGATCACACAAGAGAAAAACTACTACTCACATAATAATAACACACCTTTAATTTATAACAAGGTCCTCGGTTTGGCAACCAAGGAGTACATAAATAAGACTTACATGCACTTATATTCTGTCTTAATTTATTATACATACACGGTCATCACACTCTATCTCCTCCAACGTTCACCACGCCAGCCCCTCAAACTTCCCTCGCTCTCATTAGTGCTTCTTCTTTCACGCTCGCCACCACCACTGGTCTCAGCTCCATCAGATCTCCGCGAGCCATGAAACATGCTCCTCTAATTGCACTGAAATTGCTGAGGATCCCTTGCATAAATCTCTAAACTAGAGTCCTCCACAAATTCACTCATCTTCAGCAAACGAGCATCTGCTCCATTAGTCACGATTTTACTAAGCAGACACTCCAAGGTAAGTCTGATATTGAATGAATGCTCTATCACCTGTAGGACCAGCCATGTCAGATAATTGATGGGAAGGCAGATATTCTTCAAAGGGATATGATCTAAGGAAAAAATAGTGCGCGGCCCTATCTCGTGACCCCAACCGAGAGGCATAATAAAAGGTCGCAGCGTGGAGCCCTGCAATTATGACTTGTGCGAATCGATGGGTCCCTGGTATGAATCGCCGAGTTTTCCAATGGGGTACAACCAATACAATATCAAAGGAAGGGACACACAAGAAGTACTCTACCCAATCCTTTTCAGTCACCAAATAATCATGTTGGTGACCCCTCTGGGCATAATTGATTAGATGATATCTCGTGCCAAGTACTGGAGAAATAACCCTCATAAAGCGTTCTTCCAGCCACATATGCAAGAGAATGGGGCTGCCAGAAGGAACTCATTCTTCCCCCGTTGGCATATTGTCCAGACCGAGAAGGGTCTCTGCCAGAATAAGAGGAATCATATTCCTCACTCATCCCCTGACATGCAGGACAATATCCAAGACCCGCATATCGACATAACCGTCAAGGTTAATTAGGAAAAATTTTCCTAAAATGCACAAGAAGAGGGCCATTTGCCGGTGTTCTAAATATGTGTCGTCAGGTTGGTAATTAGCAAAAAGCCTCGGGAGCTGAGTTAGGTCGAAAAGTCGACCATGCAACATGCCACGGGCCTCTCGAGTGGTAAAACCGAGCAATTCTTGAATAATTACCAAAGGTGGTTTTCTCAACATTGGTATTGCGACAGGACCGCCGATTAACGTGTCTGTCAGGGCACAGAAATCTTTAAATGTTGAACACATCTCATTCAGTGAGAAATTGAAGAGATGATTTTCTAAAGACCAGAAACGGGAAGTACCTTGTATCATATATCAATGAATTCGGATACGTCTCCATCCAAATGCACATCTAAAACCATAGGTATCAGCAAGATATCCTTTTCCAGCGGCACTAAGACTAAGGCACCAATCGTTTACATGGGCCTCATAATCTGCAATGGTCTCGGAAGAATGATTCATTTTTCAGAGAGTATGTTTTTGACAAGAAGAAATGAACTCTGCCTGAGACGAGAACAACTTCTCGAGAAGGAAGAAAAAGGGCAGAGGAAGAATGCTTGGCGTTGAGTGTCTTGATCAAATTGCCTTATAAACAAGGCATGCGAATGAGATTTTTGACAGAAGCTCTCAGCCTAGGTCTTAGGCAAAGAAAATTACGTCGAAGCCTGTCTCTGCCATCAAATTCAGCAACAGGAAAGAAAAGGCCAGTTTGGTGCACGGGCACCAAACCTGGTGCACCGTGCACCAAACCATGCATTAGACTTTTTTGGCTCAACTATCCAGTCCACATCTCTCCCTCTCGACAGAAGTCGATTTCCTAGGGGGAGTGGGGGACGCCCCTGAAATCACTCCTGGGCAATTGAACATTCCAGTAGTGATTCCTTCACAAATAGGCATCAGGCTTATCGCCACAGCGTAGCAGCCGCTACGAATTTGAGACTCTTTCCTCCCGTGGAAAAATCATTCAGCAATTATACACATCAACCAACAACCGCCCCTGGCCAAATTTCTATTTTCTCTCCCATAGCACAATTTGTGTAATTAAAAGCAATTAGAATTGAGACTCTAGGTTTTTTGTTCTTTTTTCGCATTTTTGTTAATAAGAAATAATGTACAAAGTAAATAAAATTTGTTCACAAATACATTCTTTTACAATAAAAAGGAAAATATAGCTGGAAAAGGAAATCATTGTCTTCCTCTCTTCGCCTTGCTAATGTTGGCACCTTCGGAGCCTCTGCTCCCGCCACCTCTGCGACGTGGCCTAGTCGCGTCTGCACCTCCTCAGCAAGTGAAATCACTGGCCCCGGCCTTCAGCTTTTGATACAAATCGGACAACTTGTAGAATCTGCTCAATAGCTTCTGGTAGGAGCTAGCAGGCACCTAGTCATAATACACATTTTTTTTCATCAAATATATACAAATAGAAAAGACAAATAATGTATACCCAGAGTGATCAGAGACATACCAGATCTCTCCTTCGCGGGAGATAATCGTGGAGTGGAATCTCACCACCGCTCAAGTCCTCCTCCCTGTAGTTTTCCCCCTCTACGTAGTCAATAGTACGCAAGACTTCTGAATAATGTATCCGTCCCGTAAAAGAACCGATCACTCCCATGAAGATGGGAAATGGACCATCCGCTTCCTGAGCAGGAGGAGGAGGATACAGCACAATCTGCACGAATACCCCGTACTCCATCTCTACATAGCTATGTGGATCAATGGCCTCCCTCGCGAGAAACCATTCGCGTCTCGGCATCACGTCTAGGGTCATCATCCCAAAGGGTGGTGAAGGCGGTGTCAGAGGATGGCCCATGTTGGGCCCATGCTGGCGATTGACCCGATCGCCCAAATACATTGAGTCGCACATGATGGAAACCATCAAAATGTGACAACCATTAGTCATCTGGGCCGGACCATAGGAAGTAGGTAGCTAACCTCACAGGAAAAGGCTGACATATTCCAGACTCGAGTTGATAATCGCAGTCCGAATCACCTCGGTATCAGGCCGAGCAAGTACCCTCTAAGCGTACTTTCGGTTTGAAGTCCGAAAGTTAACCACAAATTATGGGGTCATCACCCTAGTGCGGAGCGTGAAAGGGTGGAAGCTGGACACCATATAAGCCCAAGTCTGTCACATCAAAACCAATGAGTCAATATTTATTTTAAAACAACAAAAAAAGTTTTTAAAATAAAGATTTTTGTTCTGAATATTACCTTCCATGCCACATTGTAGCCAGTCACGCTACTGGCAATGTTCCGGCTGGCATGATCCATAAAAAAGTAACATTCTGCCAGGCCAGCCTGTCCCTAGTCAAAGTTGCCCAGATACTCGCAACGTTAAGGAAGCATTGGCAAAGAGGGTGATCCCCAGTGCCAAGAACAAGAAAATCCGGACGAATCGGGTCACAGCAAACCGGTCGGCGGTGTCGATAAGGTCCACATTGCTGAGTAGCCACTTTCTAACATAGCTGACGAAAATCTCGTCATAACTATTGTACACCGGTACAAAGCCCAGCAGCTGAGTCACGACGTCGGGACAGTGTCGTAGCTAGAAATCTGGCTCAATACCCCGACCCTGGCCAGTTGGTAGCCCCGTGATAGTCAAAAAATCCGCAGGGGTCATGGTCACCTTACCCCACGGTAGATGGAAAGTATGGGTGGTGTCCCACAAAAAACACCGCAACACCTCATGAATGTTGGTATAGCCAATGAAGCCACCAACATTCTGGATGAATGTACCAAGACAGGTACCATCCACCCTCTCCTGAATCAGTCAAGGAAGATGATCATAGATCTCCCTCACCATATCCCCATTCGCCCGAATGTGGGTGATCCTCCTCCATGCCTGAAAAATTAAAATTCCAAAAAATTAATCTCTGCGTGTCATCACAAAACACACGTGCATATCTTTTATGTTTTCACATAAATTTAGATCAAGTCAATTTCTTAAAAAAAAAACAACTTGAATGTTTTTTCCTTTTCATACATTCTTCAAAACCCATCCCCGGGATCCCGGGATGAAAATAAAATGTTTTCAAGTGTTTAGTGAGAGTTTTTTTCACTTTTCTTCGTTGAAGCATTTTTTCAAACAGTTGGTGTGCGACTTTCACGCAACTTCGGGCAAGAAAAATTCACACATTTTGAGCCACCCCAACAAAATCAACTTGGGGGTTTCCATCTCTATTCATCCTCTACACATATACACTCTCAATTTTGAGAAATTTTTATCCTAACATGTTCAAATTTGTAATTAAAGTTGACACTTTAAACAAGCAAAATCAACAAATATACATACTTGTTTATACCCATAATGTATAAATTAACATTTTTTGCTTAGATTCAACATGCAACAACACATATTTGCTACTTGAATACTAACAATTGCAGGATTAACATCAGAATCCAGCAAATTACACAAAAACTTCGAATTTAGCATACTTTACGAAACAAGTGGGGTTTTCGAAAACTCACCGCGGGTGAATCTAAAGGAGAAATATGACTCTTCGGTCACGATGGATATCGTTTGGATTACTATCCGAGAATGGATAGTGAACCTGATTCCTGGCCATCACCTCGTCGGCTTGTTCGTCACTGACACCTAAATCGACAGGAATCTCATTTTCTGAGTCCAAATTGTTCGCCATTATCTCTACAAACAATTTTGGGGTGATAACCTCGAAAAATTTGAGTGATTTCGGAAGAAATTTGAGAGAGATCGGAGAAGAGATGAAGAAAAGAGAGAAGAGAAAGCACGGAAGCAACAAGCTGCTGCTAGTGTCGTGTTCTTCCTTAAAAAGAAAGGAGAGTTTCCCCTTTTCCCTCTAAGTTTTAGCATTTTACAATTTGCACCCCCAAGTCCTTCTAACGGCAACTTAACGTCCAACTAATGGTCGTTAACCGGACACCCTAACGGAAGTCCACCATCAGCATGTTCCCAAGAATAACCCCTAACGGAGTTACTCCAAACGGCCCCGTCGTCCAATTCAACATCTCCAGTAAGAATCCCCATAGGACACTCTACACATTATATCGCAATAAAAGCATTGTCAATGGTCGTGCGCATCATCTCCAACAAACTTTGTCCCTTGGACACCACACAGATTGTAGTGCATTCACACACGTTTACACACCCAGTTATCCGGTTGTTTTCCCCACAGCTTCAAACCTGATGAGGCCTCTAGAAATCGACCGCTGTACAACACAACTCAGAATCTGTCCCCCGGACGTTGCTCAAAAATAGTATCTTTGCTTTATGTCAATTTACAGCTTATCCTAAACTGCAATTTGCTTCATTTTGCATTAGTATAGCTTTCTTTGGTGACTTCCCAACGGGTACGAACCCGGGGTCCGAAAATGAACCATCCCCACACACAATATATTTTTGAATTGTGTTTCTTCCCAAAAAATACACGAACTACGTTTCGACCTAATTCTCTAAACAGAGATACGTAGGCAATCTCTTAGGAGATCTGGTCGCCCGTTGATATCTTTTGTCACTCCACAACATATCACAATCGCGTTTCTTCCCCAAAGAGACACGAACTACGTTTCAACCTGATTCTCTTAACTGAGATACGTAAGCAATCTCATAGGAGATCCGATCACGATAGAGTAGACCTTGGTGCTCTTTCCCACATCCAGAACATTCCACAATCGTGTTTTTCTTCCCTGAAGAGACACGAACTACGTTTCGACCTGATTCTCTTAACTGAGGTACGTAGGCAATCTCTTAGGAGATTCGGTCACCATAGAGCAGACCTTGTCACTCTTTCCCACATTAGATACATATCACAATCTTGTTTCTTCCCTAAAGAGACGCGAACTACGTTTTGACATCATACTCTTAATAGAGATACGTAGGCAATCTCTTAGGAGATCTGGTCACCATAGAGCAGACCTTGTCGCTCTTTCCCACATCTATAACATTTTACAATCGTGTTTCTTCCCTGAAGAGACGCAAACTATATTTTGACCTGATTCTCTTAATAGAGATACGTAGGCAATCTCTCTGGAGATCCGGTCGCCACAGAGCACATCTTGTTGCTCTCCCCAACAATAAATATTCTAAAATCGTGTTTCTTCCCTGAATAGACGCGAACTACGTTTCGACCTGATTCTGTTAATAGAAATATGTAGGCAATCTCTCTGGAGATACGGTCGCAACAGAGCACATCTTGTTGCTCTCCCCAACACAGAATATTCTAAAATTATGTTTCTTCCCAGAAAAGACATGAGCTACGTTTCGACCTGATTCTCTTAACCGAGATATGTAGGTAATCTCTTAGGAGATACGGTCGCCCTTTGACATTTTTGTCACCCACAATATTTCCAATCGTGTTTCTTCCCTAAAGAGACATGAACTACGTTTTGACCTGATTCTCTTAACCGAGATACGTAGGCAATCTCTCTGGAGATTCGGTTGCCATAAAGGACACCTTGCTGCTCTCTCCTATATCCAAATTATCACAATAGTGTTTCTTCCCTAAAGAGACACGAACTACATTCTGATCTGATTCTCTTTATAGAGATACGTAGGCAGCCTTTTGGAAGGTTTAATCACCGAATGGCATACTTCCTTAGTATGGCTATAATTTTCCCCAACAGTGTTGCAAGGCTCTTGCATCACAACATTTCCCCGACAAATTTCTGCCCCTACAGAGTCATGACTGAATGTTCTTCTCCCCAAAGAGTTCAAGCTAAAGTCTTCACACCACACTTGGTCATACAACCCCGATGCAGGGTTCGACCACACACATATACACTTGGTCACACAAAACTCCGATATAGAGTTTGACCATCCAATTGCCAATACAAAGCTGGATGTCTCTCTTTTTTCGACGACGCTCCCTTACTTCTAAGCGAACATAGTCAAGGGGCTTTGTAGACACCCAAGATTAGTACACCTACATTATACGAATTGTCCTAAAAATAATTGTTTATTTACAAATGCACTAACACTTATTTCTATGATCATTTCATGAAACAACCTATCAAACAGGACTAACGACGTCCGACAAACACAAACAACTTCAGTTAGATTAACATCAAGGGTCCAGAATAAAGATACAAAGCTTAGAAGGGCCAAAGTGCAAGACACAAAGCCTGAAAAAGACAAAAAAATAGTTTTGGTGCGCTGAAGCCTTGCTTGGTACGCTAAAACAACAAAAACAGGGTTTGGTGCACGGATACCATGCCTGATGCGCCACGCACCAAACCATATAAAGCCACAGAAGTCAAGTTGCGGGCTGCTGAAGACTTTGAAGGCACGAATTAAGCTTCGGGCTTTACTTGGGGACGAGAGTAACCAACAAATATCTCTCCCAACTCCTCCTATATAAGAGCTCTTAGCTCTCTCCCTCAAACAGGAGGAGGAGGAGGATCAACACAAACCATCAACACAACACACACACACACATTCATCTCTCTCTCACTGAGAAAGAAAGAAATGAGAAAAGAAAAGAAAGAAAAGAGTTATCTAACTCTCTTTCACCCAGATACACAAACATAAACACAAAACGTAAGTATTCCTTTCCTAGTATCGGTAGCAGTAGAAGCACAACGGTCAGGCTACGAGCTAGCTTGATCCAATATAACACAACGGCCTAGAACTTGGCCCGAATTCTGTAAAACAACAAAAGTTAACCACCCCTTCCATTCGTTAATCCATTTAATATGTAAATAAATATATTTGAAGTGTGTACATATTTATTTCAATATATTTGATATGCAAATACATGTATTATACTTGTTAAATTAAAGTATATATTATATAAACATGCATACGTAAACGGGGATAAATACTCTGTAATACATTTTTCCAGTCACATAAAATAATAAACTCGCGATACTTAAATACAAGCATACAAACATGTAGAGACCGAAAGGGCGAGATGGGTGCGTAAAACCTTCCCAAATCGTAACTTGGCCCCCGAATCCACAATCTTAAGTTTTTCCCTTATTTACTTTATAAACGAGAGTGGTGACTCTGTTTTTCCAAAATAAATGTGTTTTCATATTTATCACACACAATCACAGAGGGAAGTCCAAGAGCGAAAGGCCCAAGGGAACGATCTGCGAATCGGGGCGCTCACATATGGATTATACTGATCTCAATAAACCATGCCCAAAAGACTGGTACCCATTCCCAAGGATTGATCAACTCGTTGACGCCATATTTGGATAGAAGATCATGAGTTTTGTAAATGCATACTTAGGATACATCAAATCCAGCTGTAGCTAGCGGATCAGAAGCTCACTACCTTCCGAGCTACAGGGGCTCTTTATTGCTATGTCATGATGTCATTTGGATTAAAAAATGCGGGAACGACATACCAAAGAAAGGCGAATAAGGTCTTCAGGGACAGCTCGGAAGAAATATAGAAGCTTATATAGACAACATGGTGATCAAGACCAGGGAGACTAACCATGTCGAAGATCTCCGGGAGACATTTATCAGCCTAAGGAAAAATAACATGAAACAAAACCCCGTTAAATGCGCCTTCGAGGTAACAGCCAGAAAATTCCTTAGGTTCATGGTAAATGAGCGAGGCATAGAGGTAAACCCAGAAAAAATACAAGCATTGGTCAATATGAAGGCCCCGAGCTGCATTAAGGTTGTATAGCAGCTTAATGGTAGAATCATGGCCTTAGGAAGATTTATTGCTAAGGGGTAGAAAAAAGTCTTCCATTCTTCAAAGTTCTGAATGGAAGTAAAAAGTTTGCTTGGGGAGAGGAGTGCGACAAAGCCTTTGTCGACCTAAAACAATACCTCGGCAGCCTTCCCTTGCTCTTCAGCCCTATGCCTGAGAAAACACTCTATATATACCTCGTCGTATCTGACACATCTATAGCGGCAGTATTATTAAGAGAGGAAAGATCAGTGCAAAGGTCGGTCTACTACGTCTCCTATGCTCTTTTCGACATAGAGACAAGGTACTTGAATGTTGAAAAAGTAGTACTTTCTCTGGTGGTAACCGCAAGAAATCTAAAATACTACTTCCAGACACATGCCTTGATTGTATACAGTGATCTCCCGCTAAGAAGAATTCTGCATAATCCTAACTTCGCGGGACGAATGATGAAATGGGCGGTTGAGCTCTCGGGATTCGACATCACATACGAGCAACACAAGGAAATAAAAGCACAAGTCCTTACAGATTTCATTGCAGAAACTTCATTCACTCGTGTAATACCCCCAACCATCATACCGCCCAGACTGAGAAAAAAAAAAGACCCAACCTAGCCCGCCCACAAAAGTTATCTGGTCTAGTTCACAATCTCCTCGAACGGACAACCACTAGAAGTTATTTGTGGACAGTTCTGTTAGCAACTCGGGAGCGGAGCGGGTTTGTCCTTGGTACCCCTAGAAGGTGGAAAATTTAACAAGGTGTTACGATTCAAGTTCCCCGCATCAAACAATCAGGTTGAGTATGAGGCCCTGATCGCAGGCTCGCAATTGGCTAAAAAGCTCGGGGCAACACAGGTTGTTGTCTTCAGTGACTTGCAGCTCGTCGTGAAGTAAATTTTGGGGGAGTATGGGGCTAACCACCCTACCTTGTCAAAATACTGCGAGCTCTCTAGAAAATTGCTAAACGAGTTCGAGTACTGGGAGTTGGAGCAGATCGATAGAGCCAACAATACCCAAGCTAACTACCTATCCAAGATTGCTTCGATGATGCTCAAGGACTTACCTCCGGATATTCAAGTAGAGTTCTTCGATTCACCATCTGTCAATAGAGAAGATATCATGCCAATCGCGGTAACGACGAGGTGTTGGATAGATGAAATTCAAGAATACATTGAGCACGAGACTCTGCCCACAGAGAAGACTTTGGCACAACAAATAAGAAAGAGAGCTGCGAGGTATAGAATGATCTCGGAAGTATTATATCAAAGATCCTTCACAAAACCTCTACTGAAATGTGTGCGACCTGAAACCACAGAAAATCTCCTTACAGAGGTGCATAAGAGGGTATGTGGTGGACACCTCGGGGATAGAACTTTGGCCGACAAGGTCATCTTGAGAAAAGATGCCGAGGCCTATGTGAAGAAATGTGATAAGTACCAGAGATTCTCCAACATTGCCCGGTTACCAGCAGTACTGCAAACACCTATTGTCGCAGCCTGGCCTTTTGACATGTGGGGAATCGACCTCATCGGCCCATTCCCCAAGGCTCGTAGAGGTTGCGAGTTCTTGATTGTGACTGTGGATTATTTCACCAAGTAGATAGAGGCCAAATCACTGGCTGCATTGCCGAGGACAAGGCTATTAGTTTTTTTCACGACTTCATTTGGTAGAGATTCTGATTACCTCGAGTCATAGTTTCTGACCATAGGACCCAGTTCTCCACAAAATTCACAACGAGCACGTCTGAACGTTAGGCATTGGAAGTCCTTGGTTGCTCATCTACAAGGCAATGGTCAGACAAAAGATGAGAATAACAAAGTCATGCATGCTCTCAAGAGAAGCATAGACGAAAAAGATAGAAGATGGCTAAAAGAGCTCCCAAGTGTCCTATGGAGTATTAGAACATCTATCCGAGGTCCCACAGGTAAAACTCCCTTTACCTTGGCTTACGGATCTGAGGCAATGACACTCGTCGAGATGGCACTCCCAACAGCTCAGGTGTCCCACTTTGACGAGGTGACAAACTCTGAATCTCGAGGGCTAGACCTTGACTTACTGGAAGAAAGAAGACTAGAGGCACAGGTTAGAATGATAAACTATAAGCATCTCGTAAAAAGTCACCATGACAGGAGGGTTAAGCCTAGGACTTTCACAGTTGGAGATAAAAAATTGAAGCCACGGGCAGAAGCACGCAAAAAAATAAGTTATCCCCAAATTGGGAAGGTCCCTATCAGGTTATAGCAATAATCTGAGAAGGAACATACAAATTGGTTGAACAAGATGGGACACCTCTTAGGAACTCGTGGTATTCAGACCATTTGAAAAAATATTATCAATGATGTAACTTTTGAGAAATGTAATGACAAGGCTTATATGTGAAAGTCTTGAATTATTGTCTTCTAGAAAATGTGTTGTTACGAGCATGAGATTCTTTAACTCTCCAAAACTTAATGGCCACTCGAGGTCGGTAGTAGCCACTCGGGCCGGGCAAACAGTTGCTATATGAGGTTAGCAGTTGCGACTCAAAAGCAATCCACTCAAAATGCACCTTACCTCGCTAAGGTCATTAAACGCACATTACCCTCCTAAGGTCACTAAACTCACCTTACCTCCCTAAGGTCACTAAACGCACCTTACATAAGGTCACTAAATGCACCTTACCTTGCCAAGGTCACTAAATGCACCTTACCTAGCTAAGGTCACTCAACGTTCTCTTCCTCGCAAACTGTTACCTAGCTAAGATCACATAAATGGAAAAATTCGTGTAAATTCTTAGAAGTTTAGCATATAACAAAGATAAGAAATTCATTGGCAGCTTGAAGAATCGAGCATATACTGTGTGAAAGAAGAAGTTATACAGCAAAAAGTACGAGCTTCTGGGATAATGAGAGCTTGTTTATAATTACAAAAATATATAGGGCACGCAGGCCCGATCAAAAATACTTGTCATAATATTTGTTCAACATTTTACAAATTCAGAAGGCACACAGCCTCGATCAAGATTGACCCTTGGTATCAAGCTCGATGACCCCAGTAGTTTCTTTGGCGGCAAGCACATCGCGCTCATTCTTAGTTAGATTAGTGATCGAGCCCTCGGTCTCCAGCAAATATTGATCTGCAACATGCCCGAGCTCGGTGTTCTCTTTGACCTCCCTCTCTCTCTCTCCACGATCTCCAAATCCATTTGGTCTAAGCAGGCATCTACCAGGGTTTTCAGGTCTTACTGGAGGGCTGTAGGGGTTCCCATTCAGGCTTCCCCTTTTTCTCATCACTCTTCCTGATAAAAATCAGATCTTTCTTATAATAAGGCATGAGCTCGGCCCCCTTCCTTTTTAAGTCATCATAGGGATCAGAGGCTCCCCACTCAACAAGCTTATCAATGGACACCCCATCACCGGCAACAGCTCGCAAAATCTGGTATCGCCCCTTAATCATCCAAGGAGACATGTCGGAGACAAAAGAAGTGGAAACTTTGTATTATGTAATCACGGTCTCATCAAGGACGGGCTCTTCCACCCTAAGTCGTTGCAAGCTAAGTTAAGCTTAGCCACCCTCTCTTTCAGTAATTTGATTGAGGCTTCGTGCTCAGCATCTTTCTACAGGAGGGTGTCCTCGAGCTCTTTCATATAGGCTCGGGTACGATCTAATGCTTCTTCAACCGTTGACCTCGCGGTCAATGTAGTCAAGAGGGTGGCATAAACCTTCTCCAGCTTCTGCTCCTTAGCCTTCAACTTGGCTCGAAGTTTTGACAGCTCAGACCCATCGCTCTTAACTTGCTTGACTAGCTCAGACTTTAGTTTATTGGCCTCAGCCTCATTGAAAGACTCCTTCAAGGCACCTTTTCGATTACTCATGGCTGTAGCTCTCTTTGCCTAAAAAAACATCTGAAGCACTCACCATATGTGCACAAAAATATTTTTCAAAAGCAATACAACCTTTGGGAAGAGGCTAGTAGTTTCTCTCCTCTTTTCCCCCGCACTCCTCGCAGTGGGTGGAGAACTTATCACCCTGGTGTCTGAACCAACCATGAGCGGACTCTACATCGGGCATGAGGCACCTCGGGACTACATCATCAAATTTTTTCTTGGAGACCCCGACCAACGACAGAAAATGCTCATCCTCAAGAATGGCTTTTCAGTCAAGCAGGTAGACCTGTTCATCATTAGATTCCAGTGGGGCTTCCAACACGCGGCTCACCAAGTCGTCGTATTCCCTGAGCTTCTTGAGACGCTTTAGACCGTGCGTGTCTTTTATGGGAATCCCAAAGTTCCACCCTATGTTGCACTCCACCAAGACAATCTTATCTGCCTAGCCATCGACTTACCCCGAGAAAGGGGTAAAAATCCTTATTCCATTGTTGTGGGCCTTGCACTGGAGGCGATGGTTTGAGTGTCAAACTTGGAAATAATAGCGGAAGAGAGAGATGGAGGGTTCATACCCGAGCACCCGGATACACTCCGTGAAGCACAACGACGTCCTCACCAATTTGAGGGAGTAGTCGAAAGGCCTGGCAGAGGTTTCCTCGAGGAACTCACAAATGAAGGGATCTAGGGGTAAACGAAGCCCGCCAAGAGTGAAAAAGCTGAGGTAGAACCCAACTTTACCACGTAGGCCTTCAATTCCACCCAATTCTTACGGGCCTTTGGGATATAACCCCGGAACTTCGAGGTTTAGAAAAGGATTTCCCACGCTACGACATCCGCAAAGGAGATTTTGTTGTGCCAATTACGCGGAACCCTGGCAACCGCGACCTGCCCGTCACTCGGGCAACCACGACTTGCCCGTCACTCGGGCTAGCCTAGTCATAATTCTTCTTACCGACCCGAGCTTTTGAAGTACTTACCCTTCTGAGACTCCATTCTACTCGAAGTAGACTCCCCACTCATCTTGACAGAAATTTTAAGATGAGTACGGTATGAAGGCTAGGAAGGTGCTTGAGGTCTAAAACTTTCACCTTGCTCTTTAAGTTGTCAGCAATCACTCCCTCGCGAAGTCGGCGGTTACATTCACAGCAAAGATTCTACAAATACTGGGTCATCAAAAAGTATCTAGAGATCAGGGCAGTTATAATTTCCCTCCTATCCTCTAAAGCTTCCATTGGTGTGGAGAATAGGAGTTAAGGAATCCAGTGAGATTCATCGGGAACCACTTTGTCCGTGAAGTCAACTCCCTACTTGGCTAAGGTGTCCCGAGCTTCACTGGGGACAACGACCTCCCAGTGGTCCTCAACTAACCTATAAACATTCTTACCTATGGGTGATCGAGCGTATACGAATCAAGAGGGAGAATCCCTAAAGTTTATGGGTTCACGAGATGGTGGGGGCTTGCACCATCCACGCTCCGGGAATACCCCGAGGACGAGGAAGACTTTGAGGTCAAACTACACTCGGGAAGTACCCTAAGACTAACTCTATTTCTCCTTGCAAATATGTTTGAAAGATTTAGAAAAATTTTAAAGTGTTAAAAAAGATAGAAGGGATACTTGATGCGAGGAAAGAAGGTCAGATTCAACAAAGGCTGTCAGATATCGTGGCTGGCGTCAACTGTTAAGAATATGCCTGTGAAACAGCTAATATATATGTATGAATATTCCAACATAGTGATTTGCTTGTTCCCATTACATCGCATGTTTCACAAGTGGCTAAAAGGGCTGCGTATCGGTTAGTGTGGCAGCTTGATGAAACGATGCATAGGTCATTTGACTAGGAAGTCTTTGTACATGTCCGAGTCTTTGTCCTACCAAAGTGATGATAATCTTTTATATGGATTAGCTCTACCAGTACCAGCAGACATGACTACCAGCAATGCCTCACCAGCAGACATCTCCACCAGCCATGTCTCATCAGCAATCTTTACACCAACAGTATTATATCGGCAGATCCTAGTATCAGCCATGCTCTATATCAGACAACTGCCAAGAAGCTGATAATCATCAAGAGGAACATCGGTCGTTACTCAAAGCTACAATTCAAAAAGGATCCGTTGCAAGATCTTCCTGACAGCTCATGATACGCATCGATGTCTCTGCTTTGACTATTATTCAGAAGACATTTCTTCTTTCGTGTATTGGTCCCAATCTCCAAGGCTACATTCCATAAAAGGCCAAACACAGTGCGCTACATCCCAGGCATGCTTGACAAGTCCTATTCTATCAGCCTGATTCACGGACCAACTTTAAGACAAAAGCTTAAACGGAAAGTCCTTGCCCAATAGTTTGAACAATGCACTCTGATACATTAATGATCCAGACCTTCAACGGGCAAAAACTCATCAAAAGCCTCAATGACTCCTTCATCTTCTCCAGCCTATAAAATAAACCTCTCATTCTTCATTGTTAAGAGAGTGTGAGAGTGTTGTCGATTGATATTGTTCCTAGTACTTCCAATCTGCAACAACACTCAGAGTGAGAAAACACAAGTGTAAGCACAAACTCTTTGTGAGAGAGAGAACAGAAATTCCAAAGGCTAAGAAGTTCTGCTTGATCGAGAACTTTGATTTGAGTTCTTTTCTCCTTCGAAAGACTCAGTCTCTTCAGTTGCTGCACTTAAAATCCACAGCTAGAGATCAAGCTTCTTGAAAGTCATTGAAGACTGACCAAGCTTGAAGATGTCCGATGAAGAACCAGAGCCTAATAATCCATATTGCATTCATATCGGCAGACTTATACTACATTATAAGGGTTGTCGATTGTGCAATAAATTGTCATCACTTTTGGCCGAGTGCTTAGCACTCAGTTGTTCAAATACTCGTTATTTGAACAACGCCTAATATTCTCTTCTCACATTACTCTAACTCTAGCACTTCTCTTGTCCTCCTTCCTTGGGGATTAGGAACTGCTAAGGTTAGAGTTTTAATCATGAGTCTTCCTGATATCCCAATTGACTTTCCTTCTTTCCCCGGGGAGATTGCTAGGTTAGAGAGTCTAGGTTGATGTACTAAGCATGTTTGTCTTTATGCAAACCTCTCCTGAATTTTAATAATAAACCATATTTTGTTACATTCAGCCTTTACTTATCTTTCTTGTAATTTTTGATATATATATATATATATATATATATCTTATCCAATCTGTTTGTAGAAAGCAATTGATGCATCTAATACAAGATTTTAGTTTGCTGTTAAGATAAACTTGTACCTATTTACTTACAGTTGCTTTAATCTTGTTTGCTATACTTATGCTGCTTATTCTTCCGCTGCTTAAAATCTCTTATACCAGCTAAGTAGAACTTTATCTTGCTATCAGCTATCCTTCAAGTCTGCTGATGCACATCAGCTGATTCCACTATATCGGCTGTGTTGCTTAAACTAGGAAGATGACCTATTCATGTTAATCATTTCATCCATGTTTCTCAACATAAAATTTAAAATAGGATGAAATTTTTAATAAAGGTCATATAGGCTATTCACCCCCCCCCTCTAGCCTATATTCTGAGCACATCTTCTTGGACCTAACATCAATCTATTATAGCGACCTGCAAAGCACGTGACACCGGAGTTAGTACCGGTATCAATGGCAGTCATCAAAAACGAAAGCAAAGGTCCCAAAAGGCCAAATATGGGGCTAAAACACCCTATAAAACTACTAAAAAAGGAAATAAGTTTTGTATGACACTAACTTACGGAGCAGAATTGGCAAAGAACTGTGGAAAAAGGGTGAAAATCAAAGATTGTGTAAATCCATGAGCTCATTGGAAATCACAGGGTTCGCCGGAGAAGTTTGAGGGATTTTAGGGTTTTACGCAAAGTGAAGACAAAACATTGAAAAACCTTCCTTATACCCTTCCAATGCGACAATGTTTAGAGCCCGGATCCAAAGTTAAAGCTGAACCCAAATGGGTAACCCACGTGCTTTCCTCTACATGATCGCCAAACGGCCCCGTTTAGCCCAAAAGTGATGGTTAAAATTCAAAAAGAGAAAAGACGTGCATTTATGAGGCGCCCTAAAATTTTACACCAGTGATGCAGCACGATTCCCCAAAAACAATGCGTATTCCCAAAAATAACTACTACCTACCTACTCCCCAGTCTCCCGGGATAGAAGGATTTGGGCATCACTATACTACACTTCCCAAATTGAAGGATAAATCCTCACCTCAGGTAGTCGGGGGCTATTGAAGATACCAAAGCATTTTGCCACCACATGCCAAGAGGCCTGACACATTGCCAAGCTTACCTGGAGCCCAGAACACTCCTACCTCATCCCGAGCTCCGTCACGAACTCGGGAACCATACAATCTCGTCGAGTCACAGCATCCCAAGCTTCCCCGCAAACTCGGGTATCTTGCCAGCTCGTTGTCATCCATCACCCTAACTCGTAAAGCCGTAGCCCGAGTTGCTGAACCTCAACCCCGAGGTCGCTGACCCCGAAATCAGTTAAAAGTCAACATTAGCTGTCATATTTAATGTCAACCTACTCTGACGTCATCCTGGGGACCACTGGTAATTAAACTTCTCATTGGTCCGCAACAACCTGCTCCCTAGCTGGAGGTACAGCCATGAGATCTGCACAGGTTCCAAGGAAGAGACAAATCTTCCCCTTCAATGCACGTCGCCTTTCCATAAATGTTCATCAATGGCATTGACGGCGCCCATAAATTGACATAAATGAACATTTCCTCGTCAATCCCAAGCTGACATGTGGCAACCCTACTTGCACCCAACCAACATTCCTCCAGTATAAATACAAGGTGATTATCTTCATTTATGGCCTAAGTTGCATTCATTATCTTCAACCACAAAATCCCTTAAAACCTCTTGTGCATTTACTCCAAAGAGTCCAATATTTCCCTTCATCTACTCACACCACACCGGAGGGCTTTAGACGGACCACGTCCGACTCCCTAACGGTGGTTTTATTTGCTATCTCAGGTATCAACCGGCGAACAAGTTCCAGCTATACTTGTCTATTGAGAGTCATGGCATCCTACCAATCAACTATCTACACACGTGGAGTCGACGTGGTCAACTGACCTATTTTTGGCGTGATCACGGTGTCTTTGGTGTGACTAGAATAAATAGTGTCCCTAGTGAGGCTTTAAACCACCGACCTCAAGTAGTACCAGGGTGCCTCTCGTGAAACTTGAATGCTCGACCTCTCCGTTAAGAGAAGTGAGCAATACTAAATTGTATCTTTGATAAGGCTTAAACAACAACAGTGCCTCCGGTGAGACTTAAACATCCGACCTCTCCGTTGAGAGTAGTTACGTACTGGGGTGTCTCTGGTGAGACTTGAACACCCGACCTCTCTATTAGAAAAAGTGAGCAGTACCAATTGAGTTAGAGCTTGTTGGTCAAATCAAACTATAGATCATTCTCATTCTATACCACTTATTTGTACCCCTCCTGCGACTAGCCAAATTTTGCATTGGATAATTAAGGCAAGTAGGCTATATAAAGCTATATATTTTAATTTGATTATTGGTACAGGAAAAGGTTGATTACTAGTACAGAAGATCTAGAATCTACTTATTTTCTCCCCCGACCAAGTTAGATAAATATTGATCTAGGTGGCTTATACGTGCTAGTGCCCAGAAATGCGCTAAATACAACACCCCCTAAAATTACTATTATACCCTTAATTTTTTTTAAAATTTAAATTTACTATTATAAACCCTATATTTTCTTAATTATTATAAACTACCCATTAGGTATTTTATAAATAAAATCCTCATATTTTATTTCCCTCACTTTCATTTCACAATTCTCTTTCTAAATTCTCTCTAACTCTCTCTCTAAACTATTCTGATTTATCGAGTTTCGGGTATTTTTTCAAATACGGTATGTTTTCAACACCTTTCTGTTTATATATCTTTTTTTTTTTTTTGCGCTTGTTATTGTATTAATTAGCATTATAATGTTTTATAAATAAAATTTTTTTTTTTGGAATGTATGAGCCCCGCCCAGCTCAAGAAGCTTAATCCCAAAAATCCACCAAGCCTAGGCGGATTGAGTTAACAGATTCGTTAAAAAGATTTTTGTTTTCATTTATACCCCTTAAATTCAAAATTCCGTTAAAAACTTAACGGATCCGTTAAGTTTTTAACGGAACTCCTAGGATCCGCTTGTACCAAGTGGATTGAAGCAAAAGTTCAGACCAAACTTGCCGGATTTAAGCCAGAGTTCCACCAGTAGCCTAAGGATTTTCTTTTTTTTTTTTTTTGAATCATTATATTACTTTTAATTATAAATTTAGTTATATATATATATATATATATATATAATTTTATATAATTAAATTTTACTTTATAAACTATTAATACATAATTTTCTATTATTAAATTTTATTTTATAACTTTAGTTTCTAAATTATGCCCTAATTTAATATAATTTAATTTTAGTTTATAAATTATTAATATATAATTAAATTTTAGTTTATAAATTATAATTTATAATTTTATTTTATTAATTATTAATATATAATTTAATATAATTAATAATTTTATTTTATAATTTAAAATCTTGTAATTAATATATAATTTAGTATATTATTTATGGAAATATTAAAATTTTAGTTTAGAAATTATTACACTTGTTGATTAAAATAGTATTAAGATTATTATATATAATTTACACAAATTAGATTTAAAATATGATTTGTCAATTTTTAATAAATTATTATATATAAATTACATGATTTTAAATAATATTAGCATAAACAATTAAAATTACGTTAATGAATGTTATAAATATAATTTTTTTAATTTTGTTTATAATTTAATTTAATTTAATGTTATGTTTTTTACCTAATAATGTTTGTTGATTAAATTAGCATGAATATTATTAGATATTAATTGCACAAATTATTTTTTATTTTTTATTTTTAAAGGAAACAGGGACGACGGCACCCTTCTAAGATTTATTGAAAATAGAAAAAGTTACAAACTTGAGGGGGACAACCAGTCTGGCCCTTATAAGAGGGAGAACGAAGGAGTCTAATCTCAAAAAGGAAAACATACATGCATCAAAAAGCAAAGCTATTAAAACCAAGAAGACAAAGAAGAGAATACATTAACCTCCAAAAACTATGAAACTCTAACATAAGGAGTATCAATAGAGTCAAGATGGATAAAACCCTGAATTGGCCGCGGAAGAGTCTGAACCATAGAAAAGAGAGAATCAGATGAGGTACTACAAGCTAGGTTAGCAAGACCATCAGCAACCGAGTTAGCCTCACGGAAGTAATCTTGGAACACAAAACTCCCAGCTATATTCATGCGAAGAATGTCCTGGAATAAGTAAACATATTTCCAAGGAGGAGAGAATCCCTTAGAGAACCAGTCACAAATGACTTTAGAGTCCAATTCAATTACAGCACCAAAGAAATTATGATCATGCAACCATTTGACCCCTTGATGAAGAGCTCGCAATTCAGCCATAGTATTAGTGCAATCCCCATAAAAAGAAGCATAAGCAAAAAACATGTCCCCCCTACTATTTCTGATAATTCCCCTACCTCCACCTGGACCAGGGTTTCCTTTACTAGCGCCATCAGAGTTTAGTTTGAGGACACCATCAAGAGGCTTTTCCCAATAAACCGGATGAATAACAACTCTCTTTCTCTTCACATAAAACAAATAATTTCCCAAGGATGTACGAGAAACCTTAAAGTTAGCAGCAGAAAGAATGTTGTGAAGATCCTCTCTAATGGAGCGAATAATTTGGGAATAAGGCCGCACCAAATTATCAAAGACTGCAGAATTACGATGCTTCCATAAATGCCAGAGGACCAAAGAGGGCAAAAGGTGAAAGACCGTTGAATTAGAGCTCATCCACCAAGAAAAGCAGCGTTGCTGAATAGAGGAAGAATTAAGAGTAACACCATGGACTATGTGAAAGAAAGACCAAACCGAGGCAGCCGTAGAGCTAGAGAGAAAAACATGATCAAAAGTCTCAATCGCGCTATCTTCGCAGCAATAACATCGGGAAGTAAATTGGAATCCCTTACTCTAAAGTCCTTTATCCAAAGGCAACTTACGAAGAAAAATGCGCCACATAAAAACACTAATATGCCTCGGAAGCAAATTGGTCCAAATAAATTCAGACGAGAGCAAGGATAGAGTAGGAGTAGTCACCAAGTCTTTGGCCAAAGAGAGAGTGAATTCGCCCATAGAATTAAGCATCCAGCGAGGCTGGTCGTCTTGGTCCGAAATAGAGATGAGTTGATTAGTAATAGCCTGAGAAATACCTTGAGATAAAATAGCAGCAGCAACTCGAGAAGGGGGCGAACAGAATAGGTCACTGACATGCTGAATTGAGCAGTCTTCCGGCTGAAGAATGGACTGACCAACCAACCATTTGTCATGCCAAATAGAGCACCGACCATTACCAATGATCCAAAGGATATGCGGCTCAGCAGTGGGATGGATGTGAAGAAGACGAAGCCAAGCGTGGGATCCTTTGGCTTGACTTTGAACAGGATGAGAAGAGGAACAATATCGAGCTAACATAAAAGAAGACCATAAATTATTCTAGGTCTGAAACCTCCACCAAAGTTTGACACTAAAAGCTTGTACAAGCTCAGACATCGATTGAATTCCAAGGCCACCTGCACTACTGGGACGGCAGCACAACCACCAAGAGACCCAATGGGATTTGTTTTTACTATCGAGCTGACCCAAAAAAAATTAGCAAAGATGCGCTCAATAATTTTTACAACAGCTATCGGAGGATCAAGAGAGGCCAAAAGATAGGAAGTGATGGAGTGCAACACATGTTTGATGAGGATAATATGGCTAGCAGGATTTAAAAAGGAGCTCAACCATGTACCAATCCTTTGCTACAGTTTCAGAATAAGGGAGTCAAAAATCTGACGACGTTTGCAACCGAGTACAACGGGCATCCCAAATATTGAATAGGAAGTTGGGTTGATTGAAAACCCAAAGTAGAAATAATAGCCTGAATCCGAGATTTTGAAGTATAAACTGAGCTCTTAGAATAATTAATAAGCTGACCCGAATCAACTTCATACTTAGCAAGAAGCTGCTTGTGTTTAAGGAGCGAAGCTTTACTCCCATTGCAAAAGATAATAACATCATCCGCAAAAGCAAGATGAGATACAATCGGACAACCACTAATGGTAGAGAAAGTAACTCCAGGAGAAGAGGTATGCAGCATATTCAAGCCCCTACTTAAGACCTCCGTAGCAATAATAAACAAGCTAAGGGAGAGGGGATCTCCCTGGAGAAGACCACGTGAAGAAGGGAAGAAACCCACAGATTCACCATTAATTAGAACCGAGAACCAATTGTCCGACAGCAAACGCCAAACCATGTCAATGAAGACCTCACAAAACCCAAACTTTCTCAAAACTTGAGTTAGAAACACCTACGAAATTTGGTCAAAAGCTTTCGCCATGTCAAGCTTGAAAATAATATTGGAACCATTTATTTTCTTGCCCAAATAATGCATCATTTCCTGCGCTAAAAGGATATTGTCCTGGATAAGACGACCCTTAGTAAAGGCACTTTGATTCTCAGAGATAATAGAAGGAATGACCAAGGCTAGACGAGAAGCAAGAACCTTGGAAATAATTTTATTGCAAAAATTACATAAACTTATAAGTCTGATATCCTTGAAAGTGGCAGGAACTTCCACCTTAGGGATAGTGGGAATAAGAGTACTCGTCCAGGCCCGAGGGAGAGAAAACCCTGCAAAAAATTCCAGAACCGCAGCATGGAAGTCACTACCAATTATGGACCAGCAAGCAAAATAAAAACAACCCGTAAACCCATCCGGGCCAGCTGCACTATCACCACTCACAGCATGAATAATCTGCTTAACTTCAGTAAGACTAGGAGGAATAGTTAATTATTCATTCCATTCATCAGTGATAAGACGAGGAATCATGTGTAAATTCGGGCTGAAGTGGTGACCCTCAGCTTGAAGCTGAAACTTGAAGTAGGATTCTGCAGCCCTCTTAATCTCCGGAGCACTGTCTAGCAAAGAACCATAAACATCCATTATAGAATGAATATGGAGGCGGCGCTAAGACTGTTTAACAGATGCATGAAAAAGTTTTGTGTTGCCTTGGCCCTCACACAACCATTTAATTTTTGACTTTTGACGCCAGAAATTTTCCTCGTGAAGTAAGGATTGGCGTAGATGAGCTTGAGCCTGATGAAGGTTCATCCTGTTTTCATCCGAATTGCAAAGTTCAAATAATAATTCCTTCTCCGCAACTTCCTCTTCAGCATGAATAACATTAGAAAAAATATTACCAAAAATATTCATGTTCCAGTCCTTAAGAGCATTTTTAACACACCGAAGTTTAGAAGCAAAGACATGCATAGGCCGTCCTGAGGAAGATGAATCCCACGCAGTCCGCACCACATCCATAAAGGAAGGATGGGAAGTCCAAGTGTTAGAAAATCGAAAGGCCGTGGTCTTGTGGAGGAGGATCGAGAGATGCTAACCAACAAAGGAGAATGATCGGAACAAATTCGATTGAGATGCTGCACCGAGGTTGTATTAAAAAGCTCCATCCAGCTTGTGTTGCAAACCATTCGGTCGATACGCTAATGAATAGTAACAAACCCTTCACGCTTATTCCACCAAGTAAACTTACTACCAGAATAGCCAAGATCAGAAAGACCTGTAACAGCTAAACAGGCATGAAAATCAAAAGCACCAAGACGATCCCATCCTTGACCTCCAGATTTTTCATCAGGATGCAAAACAATGTTGAAATCACCTCCCACAAGCCAAGGAGAGCCCTGGCAACGCAAACTAAAATCCACCAAATCATCCCATAAAACCCGGTGATCCTGAGAGTCACACTTGCCATATACACATGTGAAATAGGAATATGAAGACCAAGAATAATGCTGAACACGAAGCGTGAGATGCTGGACAGAATCATACAAAAGACTACAAGTGTAACAGGACTTGGCAAAAATCCAAATGGAGCTAAATGTATTCGAAAAACAATATCGAAAGTTTAACTTATGGATAGTAAGATCATCCTTTGCAGCATCTAACATTGGTTCAAAAATTGCAATAAAGGAGATTTTGTGAGTTTGAATTAAATGCTTGAGACGAGAAACAGTGGGATCATTCCTAATCCCACGCACATTCCAGAACAAGGCTTTAAGATCCATAAACAAAATTTGCAGGATTCTCCATTGTGAGCTTGGCAGCCATAGAACGAGTTAATCTATCTATTGGGAAGGAAGATAGGCCCTTTGTTTTCTTGCAATGCAACAATCCCGAATCTTCTAATTGAAGAGCTTCCAAAGAGTGGTTTATTTGATCATTCTCTTCCTCTACAACATTCAGAACAGCAAATCTATTCGGAGAGGAGGTAATAGCATCCATATAATTGGCATTATAAGCCGTATGACCAACAACAATGTCATCGACAAGGGTTTCAGTATCTTCAGGGTTATCCTCAACAATGCCTTCAGGATCAACAATGCCTTCAGTAGAATTAACATCATGGTTGTCTTGCCTTGGGGATTGGCCAACTGGAGGGTTTTTACCAACATCTTCCGGGTTAGAAACTTCAGTAATATAATGAATTTCCTTTCCCTCAGCCACAGGAGTAATGCTAGGGTTTTGGGTGCTCGTGTTTGCTGAAATCAAAGGGCTTGAGCTAGTAAGGTGTATATTGGGATCAACAGCATTGGCAGAATGAGTGATGTTAGGCGGCAAGGGCTCGGTGGTATTAGGGTTCATGCTAGTAGAAGGATCAAGGGATTTTTTCTGCACCCATTCAGTAGCTGTACCTTTGTCTCGAGCCAATAAAGATCTTCTCCTTCACAGGAGCTCTAACCGAATGTTTAATCTTGAACTTTGCCTCAATGTGACCTTGTCTAGAGCAGTGAGAACAACACTTTGGGAGATGCTCGGCATGAATAGGTTGCCAAAAACCAGCATACCTAGACCCACAATCTATCCAAACATGATTAGGAATTTCAGCCGTAAGGTCCACTTCCACACAGATTCTAGCAACACTAGGTCTTGACAAATTTGTCGTGGGCTGATCTATCATAAAGGGTGTGCCTATCAAGCTAGCAATAGAAAAGAGGGTGGACTCATGGAATAGATGTATGGGGAGCTCAAGCATCGAATCACAAATTAAATTTATGACATCATATATTAATTGAATTATTATATGTTAATTACACACAAATTAAATTAATTTGTGTTATATTTTTTAATGTTATAATTAATTTTGTATTAATTTAACAAAATTTGATACACTTTAATTTTTTTCAACTTAGTTTTTGTAAATTTTTATTTAACCCTCTGAGATTACATTTTTAGTTTGTTTATACTCTGAAAAGTAATTATAACTGATAAGTAATTAAAATCAAATTTATTACGCTATATTTTTTTATTATGTTATATTATCATTGCCATATTTTTTCGTTAAATAGACATTTGAAAAGGTAATAATTATTTGTATTACTTTAATTCATATATAATTTCATTTGTACTACGTTAATATTAGTTACGTTAATGTCATGTTTTTACGGTGATATGTAGATGTCAGACGCAGGTGGGAGTGGAGCCGTTGGTGATAGAAATTTAGGCAAGAGGCCTGCAGGTGATAATGACTACTCACAATATTCCGGTAGATTTAAAGGCCGATGTATCGCTGCGTCTGCACGACGTAGAGAAATGCCGCAAGTCATTGCTAGACAACAACAACTGAATAGGTTACAGCGTGAGTTTCAGCAGCAGCTGTCGCAACAACAAATTGACCATGATCTTGGGGTTGATGAGGATTTTTCCACTTCTGGTTCACTCGGCTATGCACCACTTTGGGATCATGTTCCCGCACCTATTCCCGTTCCTATTCCCCTTATTTTTTTCAAATGTTGATGAGGTTCTTGAGATCGAAGCTAGGATTCAGGCGAACAGGGCGCTGCATCACTTTAAGTCAACTCCTGACTCATCCCTTGTCAATTGTCGAGTTAGGATTCCCGAAAAGGGAAAGGGTGAGGCGATGACCGAAAAAAAAATTATTCCGTTTCAAGGAGAAGGGGGTTTTGAGCAGCATGAGGAGGAGGAGAATGATGAAGAGGAAGAGGAAGATGATGATGATGATGATGATGATGATGATGATGATGATGATGATGATGAGGAGGAGGAGGAGGAGGAGGAGGATGAGGATGATGAGGAAACTGTAGTACGGAGAGGAGTTACACGACAGAGAGAAGGTCCAGTTCCAATACGAGTGGGAGGTCGAGGCAGAGGACAGGGTCATCGTTATGATGACTAGAGATTAACATATCAACTTCCTAGTGGGCCCACTATGGTTGATTTACTGGTTGGCTTTCGTGGTCACGTCGCACATGCGATATGGAATGGCAAGGTAATAAAAAAAAAATCATTCATAATAAAATATAATTTTAACTGTTTATGCTAATAGGTATGGAGTTTTTTTCATTAGGAATGACAATCTTTAAAAGGAATGATCGGTGCTGACCGGGTGATTACGTGAGATATTTTAGATGAAGCACGGAACTATGCCAGGACATCAGGTTTCCAGCACTTGCGAGGTTGTATGTATTCTGAGCTAAACATGTCATTGATTTCGGCTTTTATTGAGAGATGGCACCCAGAAACAAATAGTTTTCATATGCCTTTTGGGGAATTGACGATCACTCTTCACGATGTCTGGTATCTATTAAAGGTACCGGTTGAACGAAAACTAGTCATTTCTAGAGGCACAACTCCACAGGTCAAGACCCAGTTAGGGTGGTTATTAGGTATGACTCTTGCAGAGGTGATGGCTGAGTGGAAGTGCGGCACAATTAGATTCAACACATTGTGTGCACGAATAAGTCAACCTGAGGCACATCCCCGTGTGAGAGCGACTGGTTACCTGATGTGGTTGTTGGGTGCCACTTTGTTTATGGAAAAACACATGGCTTAGTGTTAATTTTCTAGAGTTCTCAAATCCAGTAGAGGAGGTTTCAACCTACGCGTGCGGTACAGCAGCACTTGCCTATCTATACCGGCAGATGGGTGTAGCATCACGGGCTGACACTGCTCAGATTGGAGGATGTATGACACTGCTGCAAGTACGAAATACGATTTTTTTTAAGGTTATAAGTTTTTTATTTTCATTCTATCTTGTAATTTATAATTATTTTATATCGTATGGAATTGTTAGGCTTAGATATATGAGTACTTCCCAGCTTTTCGACCGACTAGAAAAGCTAGTTGGAGTAGTGATCAGTAGCCTTATGCATGTCGTTGGGTCAGCAGCCTTATATATAATTATTATGAACGTTTAATACATTTTTTGTTTCAGGGTAAGGGGTCGAAGTGTAAATATGATTTACACGTGTTCTATTAATTGTTTAAACATGTTGGCTAGTCACATTGATTCTTCAAAATTCGTAGCTTAAATTGAAATTTAACTTAGTTCATATATATATGAACATTGAATACATGCTTTTGTTTCGGGATAAGGGTTTAAGTTTAAAAATTCTTCATATGTTTTCTTTTATTTCGCGGTTATGAGTTTAACTCAGAATTATTTATTATTTATTTAAACATGTTGGCTAGTCATGTTGATTCTTCAAAATTCATAGCTTAAGTTGAAATTTAACTTAGTTCGTATATTTATGAACATTGAATACGTGCTTTTGTTTCGGGATAAGGGTTTAAGTTTAAAAAGTCTTCATACGTTTTCTTTTATTTCGCGGTTTTGAGTTTAACTCAGAATTATTTATTTAACGTATTGTAATGATTGTAGGCATCTACATACGACGACCATATATACCACCTTGGGTGTTTATTGCCATTCACACCATGAAGCCCGATGATCCTTCCCAATGGGTTAATGGTGTATTTGAGAGCACATATGTAAGTATAGAAGTGTTTAATGGTAACTAATTTTAATATATATTATATTTTTTAGGTATTTTTAAAATATTTAGTGTTTTAATGACAGGATGCTTATCAGGAAGCTTGCAATGTAGAAGTCACAGAGGGACGTCTCGAGAGATCGGGCATGCACGAGTGTGCTTTGATCCTCAAAGCTACAGGGAGACGTCTTTTCTCAAGGAAGGAAGAAGAGGGGAGATAGAGTGTACGAATTCGGCGACCATGAGTTACCCACGCTCAATTACCTGCAGTCGAACGGGTAGTCTACTCAGAGTTCCCTATCGACGACTACGAGTTGGAAGAATTGATGAGGAAGAGTCAAACTGATTGAGTGTATAGAAGTCAACGGCACCAAGAGGGTTTCTATCTATTGGGATTTGAGAGTAAAGACTATGAAATGAATAGAGTAGTGACTAATGAGTTAGTGTTTTATTGGTCCTTAATTATATACTCTAATCCTATCCTACGAAGGATACATACAATTCCACTAATGATTAACAGACAGGTCTACATGCGCAGACAGGATCCTCTATTTCAAAAATGTGTTCCATCTCTTATTCCAACCGTCGGATCTTTGCCACATGTGCATGAAAATAAACAACATTAATTATCCCATGATTTTTAATGCATATGTGGTGAAAATCCGACGGTTAGAATAGGAGATGGAACACATTTTTGGCACGAATGTTAATGACACCCCTAATGTCGATTAGTAAAATGCCAAGCTGGCTAATTTTGGTAAGTTAGTATCCCACATAAGCTTTTTCGTTAATGACTTGGATGGCTAGTGCTATTGAAAACTATTTAGTGACATTCTCCTACCATAATCTTGCTGATATGGTGTGCAGTGGTTAATTCACCAATGCCACACATTCAAATTAAATCAATATATGTGCTAAATACAACACCCTCAAATTACTAAATACAACACCCACTCAAAAAAATACTATTTTGCCCATCATTTGGTGTAATCGATTATTAAAAATAAAAATAATAAAAAGGAATGTTGCCTCAAGGTGGCGCCCCTCTAGGAAGAAGGCCTACTAGAGGTGGCGGCCCTCATGGAAGAAGGCTCCCTTGAGGTGGCGGCCCTCCAACAAATACAACACCCTCCCCCCCCCCTCCCCAAATCTCGTTAGTTCCGTTAAAAATTTGACAGAGTTTGTAACTTTAGGAGTTGATATTGAAAATTTAAAAAAAAAAAAAAAAACTAACGTAGTTAACGGGAACAAGGGAGGGCCGCCTAGTGTAGGGAGTCTTTTTCCCAAGAAGGCCGCCTAGTGTAGAGAGCCTTTTCCGAAGAAGATCACCTAGTGTAGGGAGCCTTGAGTTTTTTTTTTTTTTTTTTTGCATTTATAACACAAATAATATTAACAAGGGAGAGCCAAAATAGTATTTTCACAGGAGGGTGTTGTATTTAGCGCATTGGGGGTGTTGTATTTAGCACCTCCCTAAATCAAACTTCTCATATCTAGGGTTGTTATAGATATAGATCCATTATTATGCAATGTTATTGTTGTGTGATTGAGCAATAATCAATGATCAAGAAATTAGGGATTGGAAGAAGAGAGAGTATTTGGGGTTTTAATACTGCCATATATTGATATGATGACCTTAACCATGTTTTAGGATTACAACTTATATGTAAGATACAAGACCAAACCCTAAACCGATACAAATAAGGAAAATCGCGAACTGCCAAAAATGGCACAGAGTGGCTGCCGCGATTTTCCTTGCCCTATACCCACAGTCCGTATCGCGGGGGGCGCTACATGCCTAAAATCGAGCCATCCATTCTAACAATCTCCACCTTGGCGAGCATTCACCCCTTAGAAGATAAAAGAACCCAACAACTCGAACCTCAACATGGCATCTTCATAGGACTTGACTTCCACATCCCTAACAAGAAGAGATGTACAACAAATCCAAGCAATGCTTGAACTTGTCAGTAGTAACCAGCTTCGTCAACATGTCTGCAGCATTCTCCGTGGTGTGAATCTTCTCTAGCAAAACATCTCCCATATCAATCAACTCCCTAATCTTGTGAAATCTCACATCGATGTGCTTGGTCCGTGAATGATAAACATGATTCTTTGCTAAGAGGATTGCACTATAACTGTCACAATGTAACAACATTCCACCTTGTTGAATACCCAATTACTAAGCCCCAAAGCCATAAGGCTTCCTTTGCAGCTTCAACAGCCGCCTTGTACTTCGCCTCAGTTGTAGACAATTCAATAATTGACTGAACCATAGATCTCTAACATATGGGTCCTCCTACAAGGGTAAACGCATAACCCGTAGTCGACCTCCTACGATCTAAGTCACCTACATAATCTGAATCAACATACCCTAAAACTAAAAGCTCCACACGCCTCTCAAACATAATGTCATAATCCATAGTGCCCTTCAAGTATCTGAAAGTCCACTTGACTTCCTCCCAATGCTGTCTACCCAGATTCTCCATATACTTGCTCACCACACTAATTATTTGCGCCAAATCAGGCCTAATGCAAACCATAGCATACATGAGACATCCCACTGCACTTGCATAGGGAACGTTTAACATCTTCTGAATCTCTACATTTGTCATTGGGGAATCTAAGGCAGATAAGTTAAAATGATTCGCCAATGGTGTTCTTACAAGTTTCGCATCTCCCATGTTAAACCTCTCCAACTCCTTCTCAATATAGCCAGCTTGAGACAACCACAATCTCCTAAATTTCCTATCTCTACGAATCTCTATCCCAAGAATCTTCTTGGCTGCCCCTAAATCTTTCATGTCAAACTCTTTATTCAGCAAGGTTTTTAATTTATTAACCTCATTAGTACTCTTACTAGCAATAAGCATGTTATCCACATACAGTAACAGGAAAATAATAGAACCATCATCAAGGCTTCTCACATACACGCAACAATTATACTCACACCGCATATAGCCAATACTGATCATATAAGAGTTAAACCTGGTGTACCATCGCATATAGTCCAGGATGCCTGAACCCTTATGGTTGCTCCATGAAAATCTGCTCTTCTAACTCACCAGGTAGAAACGCAGTCTTCACATCCATTTGCTCCAACACCATATCTGGATGTGCTACAAGCCCCAACACAATCCAAATAGAAGTATGTCTATCAACAAGAGAAAAAAATTTATTGTAATCTATCCTTTGTTGTTGTGAGTACCCCTTTGTCACCAACTGAGCCTTGAATTTTTTTCCCCTCTTTTTCTAATACTACTTATTTCCTCTTGAACACCCACTTGCAACCAATAGCACGCTTCCCTTGAGAAAGCTCCACCAAATCCCATGTATCATTCTTGTGCAATGATTTCATCTCCTCCGCCATATCAGTTGGCCATCTATCTTCTTCAGAATTTTGTAATGCTTCTTGAAAAATATTTGGGTCTCCACTACTAAGGACAAGGGCATAAGAAACCATATCCTCGAAACCATACCTGACAGGTGATTTGATTGCTCGTCTTGGTCTCCAATCTGAAGTACTAGCCTCTTTAGTATCTTGTGAAGTTACCTCTAAATCCAGAAGAGTGTAATCCATATCAATTGCTTGTAACTCCAACTCCACAACCTGCTACCTTTACTTTTGGTTTCTGGCATCTGTTGTTCCTCTTTATCTTGAGTACCTTCCAATATAGCTTTCTCATTGAAAACTACATCTTTACTGATCACCACCTTGCTTGTCTTAGGATCCCAAAGTTTATAGCCCTTCACTCTTTTTTTATACCCAAGGAAGCTGTTTAGACTTTGGGTCAAGCTTTGATCTTTCTTCACTAGGAATGTGCACTTAGGCTGGACACCCAAATACCCGAATATCGAAGTAATCTACCTCATTACCTATCCATACCTCCTCTGCCACCTTGTTATCTAATGATACCCTTGATGATTTATTAATCAAGAAACATGTTATACTCACCGCGTCAGCCCACAAATTCTTTGCAAGCCCTGCATTTAATCGTAGACACCTACCCCTTTCTGCAATAGATCTGTTCATCCTTTCCGCCACACAGTTCTGTTGTGGTGTCCTGCATACTGTGCAGTGTCTTTTGATCCCATGCTCCGCACAAAATTTCTTAAACTCACAATCTTTGTACTTAGTTCCATTATCACTCCTCAAACACTTGATTTTTCTGCCCGTTAATCATCAATGAAAGTGACAAAATACAAGTGTCCTCCCCTTAATTATGTCCTAACCAGTCCCCAAACATCTGAGTGAACATAGTCAATGATGCCCTTTGTCGAATGTGTACCCGTCTTAAATTGCACTTTGTTCTGTTTTCCAAGAACACATGATACTTGTAAAACTCAAGTTTACAAGTTTTAACACCCTTCAACAACTTCAAGTCCTCTTATGAAGTTCCTGCATACCTCTCTGACCCATGTGCCAAAGAATAGTTTTTTTGTCTACCTCAAATTCAACAGAAGTGACTCCACCTACAATAGTGCTCCCTAGAAACCTATAGATGTTTTTAGAGCCCCTTTCCCCCCTTTATCACATGACTAATGCACCCTTGACAACTTTCAAAACTCCACCTTGAGCCTTATAGGAGAACCCATTAGAATCCAAGGTGGAGAATGAAATAAAACTTTTAGAAACGTCTGGTACATTTCTAATATCACATAACAACGTTCTAACCACACCATCAAACATCTTAATTCTTATAGTTTCTATGCCTGTAATTTTACATGTAGCATCATTACCCATAGTAACTATACCAGAATTAACTGACCTGTAGGTGTCAAACCAATCATGATTGGACGTTACCTGAAACAAACATGCAAAGTCCATAATCCAGAAATCTGCAGGATGCTCTAATGCTGATGAAGTCAAGAGCATGTCACCATCTATCTCCTCTGAGCCATCTTCGACCACATTAGACGACCTTGAACCATTCCCTTTCTCCGGACAATCCTGCCTCTTGGGCCCTTTCATCCCACACTTGAAAAAACTACCCTTGTACTTCTTCCTCAACTTAGACCGGGAATTCTGCCTTTGCTGTTGACCATCCCGAAATTGACTTCTATCACGTTCCTGATTGTCCTTCATAAATAGCCTCTCTAACAGGCTCCAACTCTAAAGTCTCCTTCCCCCATGTCAAGGTAGTCCCAAGGTTTTCATACGTAGAAAATGTAGGCAAAGAGTTCTGTTGTAATTAGTATAGATTTGCTTGAATCCATAACCTAAGTCTAAGACAAGGTGACTAATGGGCCTGCGTGTCTGTTAGAGTGGCAACTTGTACTTAGACTTAGCTTGAATAGCCTAGGGTTGCTTTTTGTAAAATGTCTTGAAGAAGATAGCCTATAGGACATCGAACGTCCTCTGCACATCAGCCTAAGTGTTCATCAGCAATGTTCCTTGAGATAAGTGTGCATCAGCAATGTTCCTTGAGATATCGGACAAGCTCATCTCAGCCAAGCTTCATCAGCCAAGTTGAAGACCCCAAGAACGTCCGATAGAGATCTGCCGAAGACATGTCCTAATTTGAAGCTTTCATTGACTTCGATACAACGTTAACCTGCAAACCACATTCAATGAAGCTTTCCATTCTTGGCATACACTCAGAAAAGGACATTCTGCCTGCAAACATAGTCTACCTATTTTTGGCAAAGTGTCAGGAGACTGACTGTATGCTGCAGGACCGCCTATCAGAGATCAACAACCACATTAGAGCATTAAATGCTCTTAAATTCAAATTGTGAAGATCTCCAACGGCTCCAAGATCTCCCCTGCATATAAAAGGAGACTTCATTGCTGCATTCAATAACTCTCAACAACCTCAACTCTGAATCTTCATCTTCTTCAAGTGCATTAAAGCTTAAACGTCCTATCTGTTCATTCTTCATTGAAGAGCTTCACACTAAGACGATCAGTCCATTAAAGCTCTTCATTGATTGCAACACTTAGCTTTCATAGCTCACGAGAATTCATATCTTATAGATATCAATTCTCCCACAAACACTGGTCAACAAAATTTTCGTACACAATCCATTAGAGATTTAGTTTGTAAAGTATCTAGTGGAAAAACTTAGTACACGATTTTCAAATCCAAAGTTGACCACTTTGGTTGTGGACGTAGCACTTATTCATAAGTGTGAACCATATTAAATCCCTTGTCTATTTCTGTGTGATTGTGATTTGCTTGTGTTGTTTAAATTTCCAGAATTCCATACATTTGAGAACTGCTGATCTTGTCCTGTGAATATCAGCCATTCTCAACTTGTCCTATACTTCACAAGTCTTCCGCCTGCAAAACTTTCTAACTTAAAGTGAAGTAGATTTTTGAATCAATTTCAAAAATTGGACATAGGCTATTCAACCCCCCCCCCCTTCTAGCCTAAATTGAGCAACCCTGAGACCTAACAATTGGTATCAGAGCTTAACTCTTTGAAAACTAGTTTTTCCGAGATTAACCTCTTGAGAGATTAAAGATCATGGCTGCTCATCAAATGTTGGAAACTTCAAATGTGAACCATTGTCCTGTACTGGATGAAGTTCACTTTGATATCTGGAATGATAAGGTTAAAAGACACATGAACTCTATTGATAAACGTTTGTGGAAATGTGTCACAGATGGACCCAGAATTCCCATGAAGCCTAATACTCTGGCCACACTGGATCCAACGGCTGATCCTGAAGTTCCAAAGCCAGAAGAAGAGTGGGATGATGAAGACAGAAAGAACGATGCTCTGGATGGAAAAGCCATCAACATCATCACCAGCTGTGTTGATATCAGCACTTATCAGCAGATTATCAACCTGGAAACAGCTAAGGAGATGTGGGAAGCCATACTTGAATATCTTGAAGGTGATGGTGAAACAAAGAACAACAAGCTATATACCTGCATCCAGAAGTTTGACTCCTTCAAGAAAGATCCCAAAGAGTCTCTACGAAGCGCCTATGACAGATTCTATGAGGTAGTCAACTCTTGTTATTCTTTAGGAAAGAAGTATGAAAAGAAAGAAATAAACATGAGATTTCTTAATGCACTAGGCAGTTTATGGCATGTTAAGATCACTGCCATGAAAGAGTCAAAAGATTTGAATAAATTGACTCTTAGAAACCTTTATGCTAGTCTTTCAGTCTATGAGCTTGAAATCCAACAAGCTCAAGAAATGGAAAAGAGTTTCAAAAATTTATCCTTACCAGCCATGTCTGCTGAACCTTCCAGTTCCACACCTGATGAAACCCCATCTACATCCAGTGATGGTGATGATATTCTTTCAGACGAAGCCTTTGCTATGTTTGTAAAGAAGTATCAACGTTTCAAAAGGTTCAACAAATCATCTCATAGGCAGTCTCCTCACAAAACTGCCGTTCCTCAAAGAACAGCTGCTCATCCAAAAAGTTCTGCTCCTTATAAAACTGCAGACTATCAAAAGGAAAATGAGCTTGTCTGTTTTAACTGTAGGAAACCAGGTCATTTTGCTTCAAAATGTCCAAAGCCAAAATATGAATTCTACAAAAAACGTCCCGAATCCAAATTTCAAAAACAAACAGGGATGGTGGCTGAGGACATAGATGAAAGCAACATGCCTACTTGGTGTGACACTGACACTGATGAGGATGACTCCTGTGACTTTGCTGAAGAAGCAAATATATGTCTTATGGCCAGGGAATCACCCCATGATTCAGTTAGGTCACTACCATTTCAACAAGATGATAGTGATGATGATGAGCTAAATAAACCCTCTAGGGGAGAGCTCATTAAAGCAAACAAAGACATGCTGGAAGAATTTTCAAAATTCAAAGCTGCCTATGTGAAACTAGCCAAGAAGCATGAACTGGCTGTCTCTGAGAAATCTACCTTGTTGTCTGAGATCAAAGATCTCAATAGACAACAAGCTGAAAGTATCAAAATTCAAAAAGAGAACAAAGCTTTGACTGAAAAAGTGGATTTCCTACTTGAACATATAAAGAAAATTAATTCTGAGAAAGATGACCTTCAAAAGGTTGTCAACACTTGGAATAATTCAAAAGGAAACTTTGATATCATTCTTTCAAACCAGAAAACTCTTGATGACAAAACTGGTATTGGTTTCCAAAGTGAGTTCAATGTAGGAAGTTCATCTGGTTCTCAAGAAAATGAGACATCTGAAGTTATTGCTGAAGAAATGGCTGAAGAAGCTTCCTATAATCAGCAATCTCCTAAAAGGCAAGGACTTGGTTTTAATAAAGTTCCCTTTGTTTATCCCAAAAATACAAAAGACAAGTCCAAAGGTAAGCAATCTGCCAAAAATGACACTGCTAATAGGAGCTCGAGCAACGAAACTGCCATCGGTCACCCTAAGAAAACAGGATGATGGTAGCAAGTCAAAGAATTCTCAGCTCAAACCTATTAAATTTGTCAAAGGCAAGACTGCTGATCCTAACACTGCCGACAAAAAGGCCAAAGGAGTTAACTCTGCCGATAAAAAGCTTAAAGGAGTTTTGCCTGTAAATGTGAAATCTTTTGATAAAAGGTCTACCCATGGTAAACCTAATATCACTAAGAAATGGCATTATCAGCCTAAGTCCTATAAGCCTGTTATCAGCACAAAGGTCATCTCCAAATCTGCTGATAATAAGAAGCCTTCAAAAGAAATCCTTACACATGTTCAAGGTTTTCATAAATGCTCTTTCTGTAAAGGCCATGGTCATGAAATTCATGAATGCCTTCTGAGATTCATACCCAAATCTAGAGGATTCACTCCTCCAAAGGTTAAACAGGTATGGATCCCAAAAGGTTGCTAACCTTGAGGACCCAAAAGTAAAAGGGGACCATATTCTTAAATGATTGTATTTCAGGAATGATTCATGGCTGTTAGTGAAGAAGAGAAAGACTTATGGTATCTAGACAGTGGCTGCTCAAAGCACATGACTGGTGATCCAAATCTTCTCTCAAATATTGTTGAAGCTAAAGGTCCCTCAGTAATTTTTGGTGACAATTCAAAAGGAAAGACTATTGGCTATGGAAGCATAGTTAGAGGAAACCTCTCCATCAGCAAAGTTTCTCTAGTTGAAGGTCTGAAGCATAATCTTTTAAGCATATCACAATTTTGTGACAAAAGATTAATATGTCAGTTCACTTCAAGTCTCTGTCTCATCAAGGACAATGAGACATGTTCAACAATCCTGACAGGCTTCAGAAAAGGAAATGTATATGCTGTTGACCTAAATGCTGTTGGAAGAAAGTCAAATCTATGCTTGGTTGCAAGGTCATCAAATGACAACAGCTGGTTGTGGCACAAAAGGCTTAGCCATCTCAACTTCAAATATTTGGAGAAGCTGTCAAAGGACAACCTAGTTGTTGGCTTGCCTAAAATATCGGCTGAACCACACAGTCTTTGCAAAGCATGTCAACTAGGCAAACTACACAAATCTTCATTCAAAAGCAAGCCTTGCCTATCAACATCCAGACCTCTACAGCTCCTGCATATGGATTTGTTTGGACCTGTCACTACTACAAGTCTTGGTGGCAGCAAGTATACACTTGTAGTAGTTGATGATTACTCTAGATTTACTTGGGTTGAGATGATGTCCTCCAAAGATGAAGCATATGACATCATAACTGAACTCTTCAGAAGACTACAAACTCAAAAGCTGGATGACATTGCTGATGTCAGATCAGACAATGGGACAGAGTTCAAGAACAATGGTGTTGCCAAATATTGTGATGACCATGGAATTGGTCACAATTTCTCTGCAGTTGGCACACCTCAACAAAATGGAGTTGCTGAAAGGAAAAACAGAACTCTTATTGAAGCAGAAAAGACTATGATTGCTGAAGCCAAACTACCTATGTATTTCGGGCGAAGCTGTAAACCTGCGCTTCACACAAAACAGGTCCATTATAAACAAATTTCATAACAAAACTCCATATGAAACATGGAGAGGCAGAGCTCCCAACATTGGATTCTTCAAAATATTTGGATGCAAATGCTATGTTCTTTACAATGGAAGAGAACATAGAGGTAAATTTGAATCCAAAAGTGATGAAGGGATTTTTCTGGAATATGCCAAATTTTCAAAAGCTTATAGAGTTTACAATAAAACTTCACTTAGAGTTGTAGAATATGTGCATATCTCTTTTGATGAATTTGATTTTATTGGGCCACATTTGGCTCCTAAGGTGACTAATGATTCTGATGAGTATGAGACAAGTACAGAACAGCCAAGCTCCAGAACTGCTGATCCCTCATCTTCACCAGTTCCTCCAAGAATCAACTTGATAGAATCCTCAAATGAACCAGCAAATGAAAACTCTGAAAACCCAGAATCCACTTTGCCTTCCACACCAGAAGTTCTACAGCCTACATTGGAATTAACCTATCCTTTGGAAAACCAAGCTTCAGATACTTCCACTTCTCAAGAACCCAACTCTGCCGATGCAATAAGACAAGTTCAACCTGCAGATGTTAGAGAAGTTAAAGATCATCCTATCACTCAAATCATTGGTGATCTTAATGCTGGTGTTCAAACTAGACAAGCTTCAAGGAATGAATGCATGTATTCCACTGCATTTGTATCTCATATTGAACCCAAAAAGATAGATGAAGCTCTAGAAGATCCAAGCTGGGTGAAAGCTATGCAAGAAGAATTAAACCAGTTTGACAGATGCCAAGTCTGGTCACTTGTCCCTAGACCTAAAGGACAAGCTGTGATTGGTACAAAGTGGGTTTTCAGAAACAAGATGGATGAAAATGGGAACATAACCAGGAATAAGGCAAGACTGGTAGCCCAAGGATACAGACAGGAGGAGGGTATTGATTATGATGAGACATTTGCTCCTGTTGCTAGACTAGAAGCCATCAGATTATTCTTGGCCTATGCATCCTACAAAGACTTCAAAGTATATCAAATGGATGTCAAGAGTGCCTTTCTGAATGGTGAACTTCAAGAAGAGGTCTATGTAGAGCAACCACCTGGATTCATTAACTGTTCAAGAAGAGAAGATGTCTACAAGCTAAGGAAATCACTTTATGGACTCAAACAAGCTCCAAGAGCCTGGTATGAGACCCTTTCAAGGTTCTTGACATCTCAAGGCTTTGTAAGAGGTCAAATTGACAGTACTCTTTTTATTATGAAGCATAAAGGTCATTCCTTACTTGTTCAAATTTATGTTGATGATATTATCTTTGAATCTACTAATGAAAATCTTTGCAAAAGATTTGAAAAGCTTATGCAGAGTAAATTTAAAATGAGCATGATGGGAGAACTCAACTTCTTCCTAGGTCTTCAAATTCAACAAAGCTCTACTGGTATCTTCATCAATCAAGCCAAGTATGCTAAGGATGTTATCAAGAAATTTGGACTTGAGAATGCAAACAGCTTCAGCACACCTATGGCCACAAACTGCCATCTTGACAAAGATGAAAAGGGCAAGAAAGTGGACATGACTCTATATAGAGGCATGATTGGCTCACTTTTATACTTAACTGCAAGTAGGCCTGACATCATGTTTGCTGTTTGTGTTTGTGCTAGATTTCAAGCAGATCCAAAGGAGTCTCACTTACAAGCAGTCAAAAGAATCATCAAATATTTTATAGATACTCCAAACTTGGGTATTTGGTATCCAAAGGATTCATCTTTTAATCTTATAGGCTATTCTGATGCTGATTTTGCTGCATGTAAGGTTGACAGGAAAAGCACAAGTGGGACATGTCAATTCTTAGGAAATAGACTTGTCTCATGGGCCAGCAAGAAGCAAACATCTGTTTCAACTTCAACAACTGAAGCAGAATATATAGCTGCTGGTAGCTGCTGCTCACAATTGCTGTGGATCAAACAGCAACTTGTTGACTATGAGATCAAGACTGCTGATTGCCCTATAATGTGTGACAATACATCAGCCATCTCTGTCTCTCAAAATCCTGTCATGCACTCCAAGACAAAGCACATTGATGTGAGATATCACTTCTTAAAAGACCATGTTGAAAAAGGTAACATCAGCATGCAATATGTGTCTACAGATCATCAGGTAGCTGACATCTTCACCAAACCACTTGATTCAACCAGGTTTGCCTATCTAAGAGGAGAGCTTGGTATGCTTGACCTCAATCCTTAATCTTTCTTGCAAATTCTTTAAAGTTATTTCATAAACTGCCTTTATAGAAATGCCTATGTAATCAGCCAAGTGCAACTCTGCCGAAAATATAGACAACATTGTGTAAGTACTTCTTTCCACATCGGCAGTCTTCAATAACATAGTCAGATTAAGTACGTTATATGAACAGTCACTCATCAGGTCATAAATGCAGACTTCAAAAACTATTAAATGTCATTTATTGACCTGTCAGAAGTACAAAAAGCGAATTTGCACAGTGACTCTTCACATTTTCCTAAAACCGCCATTTGCAACTTTCGAAATCCTCCAAACCTCAAATCTGCAATCTCGCTTACAGCTTCTCAAATCTCCAAAATCTTGACTTATTTGATCCACATTCTTCAATGGTAAGGATTTCTACATCTTTTCAATTCTTTTAAATCCAGTTCTACGGTCTGTCTTGACCTAATTTGCACTATTTTGAACTGACCGCCATTGATGAATCTCGAGTTCTTGGCGATGTTGCTTGAATCCTGTTTATTTGATATTGAATATGCTTTAGAACTATCTGTGATTCAATGTATTCATTCTATACCATTTTATTTGCTCAAAATTGACAAAATCAGTTGCTGTTCAGAAACCCAGAAAATGAACTGTTCTTATCATATTTCATAACTTACCTATATTTTGGTTTTAGATCTGAACAGTGCATGTTTATGTTAATATCTGCTGTTTCTTGTCTATCTGCTATTTTCTTTATATCAGCTATTCTTAACTCTGCTGACTATGTATAGGCAAAGACTCAAGTTTCTAAGTCTGCTGGTACCTCATCTTCTGCCGATGCCAAGCCATCCAGGGATGCTGAGGCAACTAAAATTCCTCTTAAAATACTTCCAAGATCAAACTATCACCCAGGGATGACTATTGACAGGGACTCCATCTATGAGTCTTCTGCTGGAGCAGCTCTGCTCAAGGACTTGGAAAAATGTGGTCTCCTACCCTTCTTCCAACTCAACGACACCCACTACAGCAACATCCTGGCAGAGGAGTTCTACACAAGGATGGTGCTTCCTCCTGCTCCTACCTCTGCCAATGATAATGTCAACATGAGCTACATTAGGAGTTCTACACAAGGATGGTGCTTCCTCCTGCTCCTACCTCTGCCAATGATAATGTCAACATGAGCTACATTAAGGGATACATCGGCAGATACTTCATCAAGTTGACCTACAAGGAGGTAGGCAACATCCTCGGACTGCCTACTGAAGGCAAATTATAATTGACTGATGAGGAGTCTGCTGCGGCATGGGAAATGATGAGGGGATCTGCCCAACCAGAAAGATTCTCAGAGATGTCCAGGAACTTGTTTCCTGAGGGTCCCTACCACATCAGCCATCTGCTAGACAAGAGCATACTTTTCAAGAATGGCTCGAGGGACATTTTCACATCACAACAGCTGATGTGGACCAAAGCTGTGATCCTTCGCAAGCAGCTAAATTGGGCCAAGATCATCTTCTCCATGCTATTCCAGAGTGTGGCTGAAGTCCAAGCCCATCCTACCATGAAGAGGCCTTTTGTAAGGGTTATTAATGTTCTCCTCAGAAGATATGAAGAGATAGATGAACAAGTATCTGGTGATGACCTGATAAAGGTGTCCAACACCTACGTCTTCACGGTTAACAACATCACCAGATACCGTGACGACATGTCCAAAAGGACAACTGCTGCTGCTGCTTCTTCTGCTGCTGGCCCCTCTACCCAGGACAAGAAGGGTAAGAGGAAGGTCACCTACACCTCTACCGGGCTACCTGCTCAGGAGGAGCCTACACCCATTGGGGCTGAGCTACCAGACAACTTCGACCTCAGCCGCCTTGACCACGACCCTTATGAGCCAGCTGAATCCCCCTCCAAGAAGCCAAAACACTCACCTCTCCCCACTCCTAAACTTAAACAATCCAGGAAGCCTGCCAGAACCAAACAGGTTGTTGAGAAGGACACATCAACCTTCAAACCAGCAGACCTCACCAAATCTTCTCAACCTACCACTCTCCCTCCTAAAACCACCACAACATCTGCCAAACCCAAATCTAAACAAACCCTCCTACCAATAGATGAATCATTTGGCCTTCCTAAGGTCTCATCTGCCACTTCCTCCACACCAGCCGTATCTACACCGGCTGTTCCCTCACCAGCCGTTCCTACTTCTGCATCTCCACCACCAACTTCTGCCTCCTCTACTCCAACAAAATCAAAATAAGGCAAACGCCATAAGAAGAGTGCCAAGAAGAAGGTAAAATTTGTGGGCACTGCTGATGAAACCTCTTCTCCTCCACCTTCACCAACTCTGCCTACAACCTCTCCACACTCACCTACATCCTCTCCTACTCACTCTGCTCCCATCCAAACAACCCCCATCCAAGAACCCTCTCTCACATCTGAAACCACCTCTCTCAAACATTCTTCTAAACGATCTCTCACTTCTTCCTCCACTCCTCCTACTCCCAAACGCATTAAAACCAACCCATATAGCCACCTCCATCTTGAGGTGCAGGATCTGCTGTCCTTCAAAGACAGCCGTCCTAAACCTAACCCTGCCGATTCTGACCCCTACCTATCCACCCTAAATTACCCAAAGATGATTCCCTGCCAGCCTATGTCTGCAGGAGAAATCATCTTCAAATGGGGTGCCTTCTATGACCCCCTACCACCTGCCTGGTCCCAACTTTTCTTCTCCCATAACTCTGCAGTCCAAGATCTTATGATCTTTAACCAATGGACTTGCATTCATAAGGACCTAGTCCTTCCTCTCCCTACAAAATCAGACATCTCCCTTTTTCTCTCTCTGCCTAAACCTCCAGTCTTTACCATTATCAGCCATCCCTCCGTACTCCTACAGCCTGTGGTCTACAACTTTATTGATGTAGTCACCATGTATATAGGATTTAACCCCCTCATTCCTGTTCTCTTCCGTTCCCCTCACCCATTCACCTACCCCACACCTCCCTTTTTCATTCACCCCCTATCCTATGACCTTTACATAGAAAAACTATTCCCTGTTCCACGCGTCTGGACCAGCCATCCTTCCTTGACCTCCACCAGCCATTCCCAAGCCTCAACCAGCCAACCTCTCATCCCAACCAGCCAACCTCTCATCTCAACCAGCCAACCTATCTTCTCTACCGGCCATCCTCAAACCTCCACCAGCCAACCTCTCACCTCCACCAGCCAACCTCTACCCTCTACTAGCCCACCATCCTCTCCAGCCAGCCAGCCTTCCCAACCAGACTACTATCGTGCCTCAGACGTTGAGGACTTTTTGAAGAATTTTTAGACTATATCGGCTGACCTCACCAAGGCTCTACCTCAACTATCTACCGATCAGTCCCACATCACCCATGTCACTGCCGACTGCATGACTCAAGTCATGGGCATTGCCAGGGGTGTCAAGGCTGCCTTTGAAGCTTGCCAGAAGGCCATTGCTGCCTCCCAAGGTGTTTTGTCTACCCAGCTGTCAGCCTCTTCCTCGGCCTCCAACGCCCTTTTTAAGGAGAATTGGGACAATCTCTCCCAAGGAATGCTGCAGATGATGGCCTCATTGACACCGGCTACAAGCATGTGCTCAAGTCTCAGTGCCTAGCCAACCGCTCTGTCCACTCTTCAGTGCGTCAGACGCGCAGGATGACTGACAAGCACTACAACTACTTTCGCAAGGAGTTCAATACTACTGATCATCGCCTAGGCAACATTGATCGCTCGCTTGCGTCCATGAAGGAGGAGATGAGTCGAATAAACAATACAGCTGACTGAATTCCACTAGAGAAATGCTCTGCTCAGACTGAAAAACAAGAGACTCTCCTCTGAATTGGAAGACACCAAAGATGAGTTAGCAGAAGCCAAAGAAGAAATTGCCAAACTGAAAGCAGCTGTTAACTCAAAATGGGCTTCAAAATGGGAAGGACAAGCTTCCACTTAACTCAGCCGGTATACTTTTTGTTTATCTTCTTGTTTAATCTTTTGACAAAACCATTGTAATTAAACAACTTGTTTAATAAACAATGTCCATTTTTCAAATTTCCATGCTTCATTACAAACTGCCTATTCTGTGTGTGCATGAAATTTAAACCACTGGTTTAAAGACATGTCCTATATAATACTTTGCATGCATATCTTTAAATTCAGTCTTCTTACAAGTGTCCTATGCTTCAGTTTCCTATTTGTAAACACTTTCTAATATTGAATACACTGACCCCTTTGTATGTCCATCTAGGGCATGCTTATTTAATATATCAATCTTACAAGCATGTTATTACCAGAATTGGACATGGTCAGCTGATATTGTATTCATAAGGTCATGGACTCAAGCAAATAGGAGGAGATTGTTGTAATTAGTATAGATTTGCTTGAATCCATAACCTAAGTCTAAGACAAGGTGACTAATGGGCCTGCGTGTCTGTTAGAGTGGCAACTTGTACTTAGACATAGCTTGAATAGCCTAGGGTTGCTTTTTGTAAAATGTGTTGAAGAAGATAGCCTATAGGACATCGGACGTCCTCTGCACATCAGCCTAAGTGTGCATCAGCAATGTTCCTTGAGATATCGGACAAGCTCATCTCAGCCAAGCTTCATTAGCCAAGTTGAAGACCCCAAGAACGTCCGATAGAGATCTGCCGAAGACATGTCCTGATTTGAAGCTTTCATTGACTTCGATACAACGTTAACCTACAAACCACATTCAATGAAGCTTTCCATTCTTGGCATACACTCAGAAAAGGACATTCTGCCTGCAAACATAGTCTACCTATTTTTGGCAAAGTGTCAGGAGACAGACTGTATGCTGCAGGACCGCCTATCAGAGATCAACAACCACATTAGAGCATTGAATGCTCTTAAATTCAAATTGTGAAGATCTCCAACGGCTCCAAGATCTCCCCTGCATATAAAAGGAGACTTCATTGCTGCATTCAATAACTCTCAACAACCTCAACTCTGAATCTTCATCTTCTTCAAGTGCATTAAAGCTTAAACGTCCTATCTGTTCATTCTTCATTGAAGAGCTTCACACTAAGACGATCAGTCCATTAAAGCTCTTCATTGATTGCAACACTTAGCTTTCATAGCTCACGAGAATTCATATCTTATAGATATCAGTTCTCCCACAAACACTGGTCAACAAAATTTTCGTACACAATCCATTAGAGATTTAGTTTGTAAAGTATCTAGTGGAAAAACTTAGTACACGATTTTTAAATCCAAAGTTGACCACTTTGGTTGTGGACGTAGCACTTATTCATAAGTGTGAACCATATTAAATCCCTTGTCTATTTCTGTGTGATTGTGATTTGCTTGTGTTGTTTAAATTTCCAGAATTCCATACATTTGAGAACTGCTGATCTTGTCCTGTGAAGATCAGCCATTCTCAACTTGTCCTATACTTCACAAGTCTTCCGCCTGCAAAACTTTCTAACTTAAAGTGAAGTAGATTTTTGAATCAATTTCAAAAATTGGACATAGGCTATTCAACCCCCCCCCCTTCTAGCCTATATTGAGCAGCCCTGAGACCTAACAAGTTCAACAGCATCAAGGCCTTGTCGTCCTCCTCAAACGTCACATCCACCCTCACCAAATTACCAATGAGTTGATTAAATGTATTGATGTGACTATTGAGATCTGAACCCTCTGCCATCTTAAGCTCATACAACTTTTGCTTAAGATGCAGCTTATTCGACAAGGATTTAGACATATATTTGCCCTCCAATTTTGCCCAAACCTCTGCAAGCTTCTCTATATCAGCAACGTGATACATCACGTCATCCAAGAGACATAGCTGTATGGAAGATACAGCTCTTTCCTTGAGATCCTTCCAATCATCATCCTTCATCCCTTCGGGTTTGGCTTTCCGAAGAGTCTTCCCTAAGCCAGCTTGAACCAGGACATCCTTAACACATCTCTGCCATAATTCGAAATTCTCAGTTCCATCGAACTTTTGAAAATCAAATTTCGTAGAAGGTGAACCAATTACAGCCATTGAAACCTATATTCTGGCACCAGTTGTTGTGCGACAGCGAAAGCGAGCAAACAATAGATTGAGCAATAATCAATGATCAAGCAATTAGGAATTGGAAGAAGCGATAGTATTTGGGGTTTTAACATTGTAGTATATTAATATGATAACCTTAACTACGTTTTAAGGTTACAACTTATATATAGGATACAAGACCAAACCCTAAACGCATACAAATAAGGAAAATTGCGAGCTGAGTACAAAAACGAGACAGTGCGGCCGTCGTGACTTTTATTGCCCTATACCCACAGTCCGTATCGCGGGGGTGCATAGCCCCCCGCACTTCCCAAGTCTTACATGCCTAGAATCGAGTCATTCATTCTAACAATTATGCATACTGGATTTAGGAATTAAAAAAAAAAAATATTTGTATATATAGTTTGTAAATTTTGCAATTCTATAATTCCTGAAATAGGGAGGGGGTAAAGTGAAATTTTTGTACTGTTTTTTAAAAGGAAAAAATGTAAAATTTTTAAACCCAAAACAAACTATTCTTCTTTCAACATTGTCGAGAAAGCACCCTCCTTCATGCTCGTGGTTTCTCCATTATTCTCTCTCCATTGAGATTGTACTAGCTATATTTGTAGTTTTGAGTTTAATATATAATATTATTACAATTGATTGTCTTTTTTAATTTTTTTTCTTAGTAATATTTTGCATATCCTCAATCAAAATCCTAAGAGCATTCACAGTGATTTCACCCTATACCAGACTCTAAACATCTTGTTTTCTGTTTCAGTTTTACTTTTTCATCACTCTAAAAAAGAATTCACTCTAACAAACACCCTCTATACAACCCTCTAAAAATTAAATCTTTTTCATATCAACTAATAAATCTAACTATCATTCTATTTTCCTTTCTTTTTTTTTTAATTTTTCTAACACAATCGGAATGAAATATTTTATATTCTATAAAATATAGTACTTATGTTTTAATAATTTCAATTTCAATTATCTAAAACACATATGTGACAAAACTTATAATTTAGCTACAACCGTGATTATTTTTTTCCGTTTTCAATAATTTTTTTTTTTAACTACATTAGATCCAAAATATAAAGAGAGAGGGGGGAACAGATCTTTCTTTGTGTGTGTGTGTGAAAGTGAAGTGAGAGGGAGGAAGAGGGAGAGGGGCAGGGAAGGAGAGAGAAAAGAAATGGAGAAGAGAAAAGAAATGGAGAAGGGAAAAGAATGACTAGTACTCCCGTAGGAATAGAGAACGGAAGAAGAGGGGGAGAGCATTTGACCAAAAAAAAAAAAGTTACTATTTATATTAGAAGAGATTTTATATTTGAAGGCTAGGTTAGATAAATTTAGAGAAAGAGAGTGGAGTAAAGAGAGTGGAGTGAAGTGTCTACTGTAAGATTAAAGTTTGGTAGAGGTATCCATTGTCGAACTAGTTATACAATATCCCATAATCTACTATTCCAAGTGTAGACATATGATTAGTAATCATATATTGTATTATATCATTATAGTGACATGTCTTGATATTAACTTTTTCATAGCCATAGCAGTTTGGTGTAGCATTTTTAAAACGTAATTTTTTTAAAATAAAGATTATTTAAAACACAAATTTTTTTTCTTTACAAACGCGTTTGAAATACTATTTCAAAATGCAACTTTTTTCTCAATAATGTTTTAAAATCTACGTTTTAGAAAAAATATAGATATTTTAGCGTTTAAAAATATATTTTTTCTACTGCAATATTAAAACGCTAAGTTAAATAATAAGTCCACTCCTATAGTTAAAGAATCATTAAAATCCTTTTTAAGGGCCTTATTATATTCTACTACAACATTTAACTTGTGGAAATTGTGAAAATTACTATACTTTCTATTTATGTGTTATAAAGATAAACTTAATTTGTGTAATATCAATAATATACCTAATATTTTTTTTCGTGAATAAAAGAGAAGAAAAATGAGGATAGCGAAGGGTGAAAATATTGGGATGCGTGTTGAGCTGGTCAAGGAGGATTGGGTTGATCGAAAAAATATTCAATAATTACGGAGCATTACAAGGTATAGTTATATTGTGTACAGTACGACCAATAATAATCCTTTGTTCTGATTAAAAGTTAATTTTTTATTTTAAGGGATCGTTTGGTAGAAAAGTCAGGATAACATTAATTAATACTATAACATATATTATTTTAACTGAGATTATTTTATCTCGGTTATAGAGTTATCTTATGTTTGGTAGATTACGGATAAGATTAATTTATTCTGCTAGTTATCTAATTTGAAGTTTGGTAGCCCAAATTAATTTTAGTATTACGCTATTTTTTCAAAAACATCCTTATAAATTAGGTTGATTAAATGATGACTCGACCTTATCTCACTTGGGTTTTTTTTCTCCGAACTACTATTGTCTGCATTTTTATGTATAATATAGTTAATTCCATTGTTTAATGCAACATCAATATTTTTATAAATTAGATAAACCTAGCTATTTATAATTATTATAAAGTATATAAGGATAATAAAATTGCAAATTTATAAATTTTAAAGTTCTTTTTAATCTCAACCTAGAAAAAGATATTAATATATTTAGTTTATTTTAAAAAAATGAATATGTATATGTATTGTACGTATAAATAAATTTATACATAATATAGTAATATAAAAATTAAGAAATGAAAAAAAAAATGTTGGTTGGTTGGATGGGAGGAGCTGTGGAGGAGGGAGGAGGGAGGGTGAGTGAGAGAGGGAGGACGGTACTAAAAAAAAAAGGTAGGTTGAGGAGAGGAGGGGTTGGACTTTGGGAAGAGGGAGGAGGAAGGGGGAAGGAGGGAGACTGTGAGGGTAATTTAGGAATAAATAATAGTTTCAGTTTGTTTATCTGGGATTAAATTATAACAGGGGGAGGGAGGTATTATTTAATCCCTGATAAGGGGTGATAAGGGGTTATCCCGATAATTCGGATATTTTTATCCTTGATAAAAAAAGTTACCAAATAAAGAATATGGATAATTTAGTATTATCCCTCTATTTATCCCTCTACCAAACGACCCCTAAGAGTTAATCAGTGACTTAAATTAAATTAAAATTTAATATGGTTTAATTATATTTTGAAAAATAAAATTTTATTCACTAGAAATTATATTAAGAATATTATTGATTACAACTTTCATAACTTTAAAAACAAATAAATTTATATAAATCGTCGGTTAAACTTTCATTAAGTTGACAAAAAAAAGAGTCAAAAGTAAATTTTTTGGTTGAAATGGAAGGAGTGAAAAATAGATTCACTTTCAGCTTACATTCTACCATTTTAGGGCTTCAAATATTGGGAAAAATAGCCAAATGATCAACGTACTATAAAAAAGTTACTGATTTGACCAACCAACTCCAAATATACCAAATGTGACCAATGCACTCACTAATTGAGGCCAATGTGGTCCCTCTAACTAGCGGCCCATCCATGAACTTAACGGACTTGCTGATTGAGGCCAAATGTGACCAATGTACTCAATAATTGAGGTCTTAATTAATGAGTACAGTCTCACATTTGGTGAGTACATTGGTCACATTTGGCCTCAATCAGCAAGTCTGTTAAGTTTATGGATGGTCTGTTTGTCAGAGGGACCACATTACCCTTAATTAGTGAGTACATTAGTCACATTTTGTATATTGGAAGTTGATTGGGTAAATTAGTAACTTTTTTATTTTACGTTAGTAATTTGGCTATTTTTCCCTCAAATATTCTATCTCACACCTTATCCCACTCTCTATCTCATTGAATCATAACCCTGCACGAGTACCTATTATTTTATCCGGCCTTCTTTTTACAATTTTGAGAAGGACACATGCAGAGTTATGGTTTACTTCCTCCGTTTCAAGCAAATAGTCTACTATTTTATTATGAAATGTTTTACTTAAAAGAGTCTAATCTAAAATATAATGCCTACAATTTTCATAAACCTTTCCATTTTACTCTCCACATATACTATAAACATTTTGGCTATAATGCTACTTATATATATCCCTTAATTCTTAGACTTTTCAAATGTAAACTCTTTGGTGGAACGAAGGGAGTAATAGATAAAAAGTATAACAGAGAGTGAGATAGAAAATTTGAATCTCTATTTTAGTAATATATCATTCCGCTAAGGGCAAGTCCAATGATAGCCCTTGTCCATAGGAATCAAATTCAATCTTTGGTGAAGTCTTTCACATGGTAGTAATTTTGCTATCTCTTTTAGGACTAAAACAAAATTTGGTAACCTTTATTTTACTATTAGAGATACTAAGACCTTCAATCGGTATCAAAGTTTGAATTTGACCATTTGTTTCACTCCTTTCGTCCCTAAATTATTATTTTATTATTTTTTTTATTCGTTCTAAAATAATTATCTTATTAAAAAAAATTCTACTTTAATTATAAATTACATATATATAAATATTAAAAAAATTAAGTACTATATTAATATTAATAATTAAATTAATTATTTTTAAAATTTATGTATCAATAAAACAATACAATAATTTAGGGACAGCGGAGTAACATGCTAGATGTTCCCAAATTATTATCCGTATATTGTGGCAAGTAATTGGTTACAGACAGTGGTGCACGTGCGATAAAGACTGAATACGTGTTTAATAAAGGTGAGGAAGAACTGGCAGTGGCTTGTAACTATGATGGGCAAGCAAAGTAGGAGTACTGTATGTGTAAGAACGAAGCTCTTTTGGTTTGTTGCCCTTTGGGCCCCTTAAAGAGATCCAATCAATTGATAACACATCACTCACTGTCTTATGATTTGACATCTTCAAATTTGACATTTGTCTTGTCTTTTCAATCCCCATCCCTACCCTTCCTCTTTATCTCTTTTGTAAAATAAAAAATAATTAAAAACAAAAAACAAAAATATGCTCCTTGCTTTTAAGAATATTTTTATTTAACTCCGTACATAAATTTAAAAAATTAATTAATTTAAGAAAATATTGTGCATTTTTTATTAATACTGTAAGACCCCGTACCGAATTATCATAGTAAAATCAACTTTGGAGAAAAAGAATGGGCAAATTACACAAATGGTCTCTGTATTTTTTGACTTTTTTGGGATTGGTTCTAACCCACGCTAGTGGTCCCTGAACTCAATTTCTTGACGCAATTGGTCTTTCCGTCCATTGCCATCTATTTTTTTGCCGTTAAGTGAAATCACGTGCGTTTCACGTAATTTAGCCCAAGGGTAAATTAGTCAATCTTAGTTAAAAAGTACATGGACCTTTTGTGTAATTTTTCCTAAACTAAACCCACCCAAATATTAACACTCTTTCTCTCTCCTATCCCCTCCCTCACCACCCACCAATAATGCCGCCCTCTGTTTCTCTTTCACTTTCATTCTCATTCCCTTTCTCTGTTTCTCTTTCTCTTTCTCTTTCTTTTTCATCTGTAAACATAGAACCCTAATCCTAGAAAAATCCAGAAAGTAAATGGCACACTACTAGAAAGCGGACAATTACCTACGGAAAATTTACCAACGGAATTTCCGTAGGTAATTACCTACGGAACTTTTACATTACCGACGGAATTCCGTAGGTAAAATGGCGGGATTTCAAATCACCGACGGAATCATTCCGTAGGAAATTTCCGTCGGTAAATATGGAATATTCTAAGAATATCCATTTTATTCCGTCGGTAAATTCCCTGAAAAAAGCGCCAGTATTACCGACGGAAATTCCGTCGGTATATTTATTTTCCGTCGGTAATTACCGACGGAAATTCCGTCGGTAATATATGATATTTAAATGTTAGGTCGACTTTCGGCGTCTTTTTCTCGATCTCTCTATCTCGATCTCTCAACTATAGCTCTCTCGCTCTCCCGTTCTAGCCGTCGCCCTCTCGCTCTCTCTATCTCCCGTTCCGCCATCGCCCCGCCGCCGCCACCACCGCCGCCTCTGTCTATATCGATCTCTCTCAACTATAGCTCTCTCTTGCTCTCCCGTTCGCCGTCGCCCTCTCGCTCTCTCTATCTCCCGTTCCGCCGTCGCCCCTCGCCGCCGCCACCGCCGCCGTCCGCAATTTTGGCCGTTATTTTTCGCCACCCCGTTGATCCGCCACCGCGCCGCCTCAAACCCTCTTTCTCATCTCGGTTTGTATACGGAAACATAATTAAGCTAGCAACTAGGGTTTGAAATTAATCTTTATCGGTTTTATATTTGATTTGTAATTGATCTTTATCGGTTTTATATTTGTATTTAACTCTTATCCGGGAATGTATAATCGTGTAGAATGAAAATGGAATTAGTTAGAAATTTGACTCAAATTCATACTCGAGTCAAATTCTGTGAGCCACTAATTGACATATTAACAACCCTTAATGTAAGTATTTGATTTGTAAATATTCGAAATTTTTAACTCAAATCTATACTTAGGCCAATTGCTAAATATATAATCAAATTTTTAACTCAAATCTATACTTAGGCCAATTGCAAAGAATTAAAGCACACCAAAAGCTGCTAATATATAGTGTTCATATTAAAATTCAAGATTTTATTATTTTTCAAAATGTTAACATGCGTTTTTGAAAGTCATATTCTCTACATCGAATTGTTGAACTAGACCTAATTTGTTGTTCTTTTGAATTAGAATATATTTACTTTATGGTATTATTAGTCGACGTAGTCCATAGTCCATACAAATGGTTAGTTGAGTTTCAATTATATGTTCATTCTATTCCGTAGTATTAGAAAACAGAGAAAATTCAGCAACTTGATTAGTTTATTCTTTTTATTTTATTTTTCCTAACTTTCCACCAAACTCAAACTGCCGAATATAATTGATGTTTTGGTAATTAAGTTGAATTTCTATATTTTTATAGTTAATAATTGTCAAGAATCGTAATTGCATGCGTTAATCGCATTTTCTAATTGATGGTTACTTTCAATAGTAATCCTTGATTATTATTATTATTATTATTATTATTATTATTATTATTATTATTATTATTATTATTATTATTATTATTATTATTATTATTATTATTATTATTATTATTAATTATTGTAGTCATCATCATGTACCAACTATACTAGAATGCTAGCTACCTAGCTAACTTGCAAGAAATTAAGGGTGAAAAGAATCATTTGTGTTACTTGAACTTTCATAGTTGACTAGAAAGGAAATAAGAACAGAAAAATCCGATTTAGGGTGATATTTACTTGGTTTTAAACCTAAACCAAGTAAATATCACTAAAGAGGCCAAACATTTTAAAACTCTAAAATTTTAAAAATTTTAGACATTAACTCTAAAAATTTAAAACTCTAAAATCTAAACCCTAAAACCTTAAACCCTAAACCCTATACCCTAATTAAACCTTAGTAACTTGTTTAATTGCCTAAACTAACCCTAGGTCTAGACATTAACTCTAAACTCTAACCCTTAAATCCTCAACCTTAACCCAATTATCGATAGAATATTCATAGATATTTACATCAAACCCTAAACTTAAACATAATACTCTTTGCGTATTACTAGCACGTACATATATTAAGTACTGTTAATAAGGTTTGACTTAAGAGGCCAAATGTAAACCTCATCTCTAATCACTATAACCCTAAAACCTAAAACCCTATAACCTTAAACCATAAAACCCTAAAACCTTAAACCATAAACCATGAACCTAATCTCTAAACCCTAAAACCTAATCTCTAAACCCTATAACCCTAAAACCTTAAACCTTAAAACCTAAACCTAATCACTAAACGACCCCTTAAACCCTAAAACAAAACCCCTTAAACCCTAAAACAAAACCCCTAAACCTAAAAATTTTAAAACTCTAAAATCTAAACCCTAAAACCTTAAACACTAAACCATATACCCTAATTAAATCCTAGTAACTTGTTTAATTGCCTAAACTAACCCTAGGTCTAGACATTAACTCTAAACTCTAACCCTTAAATCCTCAACCTTAACCCAATTATCGATAGAATATTCATAGATATTTACATCAAACCCTAAACTTAAACATAGTACTCTTTGCGTATTACTAGCACGTACATATATTAAGTACTGTTAATAAGGTTTGACTTAAGAGGCCAAATGTGACGAGGGAAACACTAAGAATCAATTACCTACGATAGGCTACTCGTGCCAAACCTAAATTAATTAGTTGATTCTCCTCCTTGATTGACTATGTCACTTTACCCACGATTGGTTAAATGATTCAGTCATGCAACTTAAAAGCTTAGAAACCCGTTCGAGAATCTTTAGCAGATGTTGTGGTCAACACAAACATAAAGTTCGTGTTGCGGTGAACATGTACTATTGATTCTTGAATTGTCCGTTTGGACGCTTTGGAAACTCATGGTGTGTGTACTTGTAAAACATTATTGTCTTATATAAATGCTAATGTATTTGATATCTGAGATATTTTGGTGGCATTATCCATTGTTCTCTGGGTGTATACTAGATGTGGGTTGATCTAATACTGTCGGTGTATAGTCGACAGTGTTGGAATGACCCTGTCTACGTCGTGCACTTGGAGAGCCATGGGGAGGTGCTGCCAAAATTTTCTTGGGTATCGTATACAAAGCATATAGACAATAATGGAATTACAAGACATACAATCGTGGGTTTTTGAATGGGATAGCAGCCTGACCTGAAATCAAATGACTTGCCAATGATGGAAACGACGTATTTGTAGGAGTAAACCATTTTTGATGGATTAAATTGAGAAGAGTCATAACTGGCGTCTTATATAATATATATTTATTCAAATGTAGGAGTGATGTCGCTCACGATCGTAGTTGGATGTATAATCGGAGATTGCCGAACCGAGAGGGTATTACCGATGAGTTCGAAGAGGTTTGAAGAGTTTTATTGACTTTGCTTTGGCGAACCCTCGATATATGAATGGTGAAAAATTAGGTGTCCATGCGTTAAGTGTCATAATCGAAATTTTCATCACGTAATAGTTACTCAGAGACACCTCCTAACACACGGGTTTACTCACGGGTATAATCGGTGGATAGCTCACGGTGAGAAAATTCAAGTACGACCAAATGTCGGCTCTAGTGGATCCCAAATGAATCGTGCTCCTGTAATTGAAGCAGATGCTGGAGTTATACCTGAAAATATGATTATTGACGAAGAACCATTCCAGTGTATGGAAGATATGGTTAGGGATGCAGCTGGTCCTGAATTTGACTGGTCAGAAAATGCTCGACAAGAACCAAATCCTGCCCAAGAAGTTCATTGATGCTATGGACTCGGCAAAGGAGAAGCTTTATCCTGGTTGTGAGAAGACAGTGTTAGAGGCTGTGGCAGAGCTCCTAAACATCAAGTCCGATTGCAATATTAGCCAATCTGCTTATAATCGTATAATTAAAGCAGTTAAGGGATGGTTGCCTGAGGGAAATAAACTGGTAAAGAACTTTTATGAGACAAAAAAGTTGGTAGGGCACATTGGGTTAGGGTACGAGAAGATAGATGCGTGTAAGAATGACTGCATGTTATTTTACAAGGAGGATTCAAGCAAGACAGAGTGTTACGTGTGTGGTCATAGCAGATATAGGCCAAAACGGAGGGTAGCTCGAAACGCAAGAACATACCTTATAAGCAGCTACGTTACATGCCTTTGATTCCGAGACTACAACGCCTCTACGCATCTAAAGCTAATTCAGAAGCTATGCGATGGCATAAGGAAAGCTTGCGTGAAGAGGGCGTGTTGACTCATCCGTCTGACGGAGAAGCTTGGAAACACTTTGATGCAACCTATCCCGACTTTCTTTGCCGGTTAGAAATATAAGGTTGTGCATATGCGCCGATGGTTTTACTCCTTTTGGGCCGGGGCAAAGTCTTACTCTTGTTGGCCGGTTATAGCTACTGTCTACAATCTTCCTCCGTGGTTGTGTATGAGTGATCCCTACATGTTCTTGTCACTATTTATCCCTGGACCAAACAGCCCTGGTAGGAACATTGATGTTTATCTCCGACCTCTGATGGACGAGTTGAAAAGGCTTTGGGATGACGGAGTTGAAACCTGGGATGCCTTCAAAAAAGAGAATTTCAACATGAGAGCTGCGCTGATGTGGACAGTTAATGACTTCCCTGCTTATGGGATGTTATCGGGTTGGAGTACGCACGGAAAATTGGCCTGTCCATATTGTATGGGTGACACGAAATCCTTCACTCTCCAATACTCTAGAAAACCGTGTTGGTTCGATTGCCACAGACAATTTCTGCCAATGGACCATCCTTTTAGGACTCAGAAGACACAGTTCACTAAGAATAGGGTTGAGCAAGATGAACCGCCTATTCGTTTGACCGGTGAAGATGTTTTTCGAGAGGTATCTAAACTGCCCGATATTAGGTGGGGAAAGAAGTTTAAGAAAGATAGAGTTCAAGGGTACGGGACTTTTCATAACTGGACTAAGAAGAGTATTTTTGGGAGTTGTCGTACTGGAAGACAAATTTGATACGCCATAACCTTGACGTCATGCACATCGAGAAAAATGTGTTTGACAATATTTTTAACACGGTCATGGATTTTAAGACAACCACCAAAGACACAGCCAAAGCTCGTCTGGACCTTAAGAACATTTGTAAGCGGCCTGCCTTGGAGTTGAAAGAGGTCAATGGTAAGACAGTGAAACCAACTGCCACATATGTTCTTACCAAGGATAACAAACAGAAAGTTTTGAAGTGGCTCCACGATTTGAGGCTTCCAGATGGTTACGCGTCTAACATCGGTAATTGTGTGAATCTAGAAGAGGGGAAAGTTCAGGGATTGAAGAGTCATGATTGTCATGTGTTACTCGATAGACTACTCCCTATTGCACTCAGAGACCTGTTGCCTGACCATATCTGGGTTGCCTTAACAGAGTTAAGCGAGTCTTTTAGAGCATTATCATCTTCGACTCTGCGTGTTGATGACATGAAAAAGTTGGAGGAAAGCATTGTAGTGACACTTTGCAAGCTTGAGAAGATATTTCCTCCTTCGTTTTTTGATTCTATGGAGCATTTACCGGTACACTTGGCATACGAAGCTAGGGTTGGCGGTCCGTTCAATACAGATGGATGTATCCATTTGAGAGGTAATTGATTTTACTTTCATATTATTTGCACTAAATACTTAAAGATCAATCAAAACTTGTTTAACATTTATGCTCTTATCTACAAATAGGTATCTAGGGGCATTAAAAAGGAAGATGAGCAACAGGGCCAAGGTTGAGGCCTCAATCTCGTAGTGTCATTATAGATGAAATCGTTGCCTTTGCAAGAACATATTTCCATCCCGATGTTGAGACGAGATTGACTAGGGTAGGCCGCAATTATGACGGTGGAGAACCCGACTCTAGTGAAGGGATCTCAGTTTTTTCTCCCCCAGGTCGATTCCTCGGCAAACAGGTTGGTAAGCGAATGTTAACCCGTAAGGAGTTTGAGGCTGCAAAACTCTATGTTATCCTCAATTGTCCCGAGGTTGAGGATTATCTCAAGTAAGTTAATTAAAAATTCACTTACATCATGTTTAATTATAAGTAGATATTATTTGTATTAACATTCATCCATTGTCCACTCCTAATGTAGAGCTTTCGAAGATGAAGCTGGAGATGATATATCTAATGAATTACTCCAAATTAGGACAGACAAAGAATTTCCTTCATGGCTCAAAAAATATGTATAAAATCATCTCACTTTCACTATTTATATAGTACACTTATTTTAAAATTTCAATCTTCAAATTCTTATAAATTTATTCATGTTTTATAGATCTCGGAACATCCTGAGGATGCCAAAGCTGCTCGGCTAAAAGAATTAGCTTCAAATCCGTACATGCAAGTTAATTTATACAACGGTTATTTCGTTAATGGCTATGTCTTCCATACTAAAACATATGGGGAGACAAGATTAACATGGAATAGTGGTGTCAATCTTAAAGGAAACTTTGAGTATTATGGTGTCTTGAAAGAAGTGATCGAGTTGAGGTATATAGGGAATAATAGTGTTGTCCTTTTCAATTGTGATGGCGAGATTACGTTCGAGGTATTACAAAGCATGAGATTTTTGACCTCGTTGATGTAAAGGAGTCGTCTAGACATGCGTGGGATGACGTGTTCATCTTAGCTTCTCAAGCTCAACAGTATATATGACACCCTATCCTTATCGTCGACCGAGTTTAGCGGATGGTGGGTGTTTGGAAGACTAAAGCTAGAAGCACGATTGACATAGCATACCGGTCGAGTCGACCCACCTACGTAATCATCATTGGAGGGATGCTATCGGGAGGATGAAATGCCCGTGCCTCCAAATGTTTCTTCACTAATCATCTCTTCGACGATCCTACTCATATGGCTAGAAATGTAGAAGAAGTTGATGAAATTTTACCGTTGATTTGCCACCTCCTCCCCTCGCTCGTGCCAACTCGCAATAATTGAAGGCTGTTGAGGAAGAGGAAGAGGAAGTGGAAGAGGATGAGGAAGAGGATTTTGAATCATCGGATGACGATAATGAAGATGAACTTGAGTTTTGTAGTAGTGACTCAGAGTCTGATGATGAACAGGAAAAAGAAAAGGAAAATGAGACGGATGATGAATAGTTATTTATGATTTCATGAATTTGTAATAGGGACAGATGTATTTTATTTTGGGTTATGTATTACCTACAAACAATTCATGAATATTTTTAAATATTGTATTATTCATTTGATTGTCATTTGTTACATTCTTATATATTTGTTTGATTGTAATGTTTTAGTTTATAGTTTTTGTTGGTTGTTACATTCTTATATATTCTTATATTGTTTGTTGGTTACATTATTGTATCTAGACATGTCTGGTAGAGGTGATGGTCGTAGTAGAGTTGGGAGGAAGGTACGGCGTATAGTTACATCCATTACTGGGACACAGCCTGCACCTTCGACACCTCTCGAAGATGTAGGTTCTCCAGACCCCAGCGCACATACCGTACCATCGTCATCGTCAGCAGTAGCGACCCCTGTCGAGGAGCCGTCCAGGCTAGACTCGGAGGGTAGGATTATTGTCAACATATCTCTTTTAAAACAGTAAGTCCCTTCACAAAAATACTTATCTTCTTTATGTATTATTCGTTTTATTAATTAATGATTTTCATATTTATCTTTATTTAGTTAAACTTATTCCTCTTTGGCAGATTTCTGGGAGCCACCCCTAGTCCAGCTCGTTGGTTTGGCGAGATCCTTCGTCAAACGAGCCACGATGATTTTTGGCCCAAGTTTAAAATGGTGTCAAACGAAAAAAAAGAGGAATGGTGGACAGAATTCAAGGTTAAACGTTAAATTTTCTATAATATTTAATTTCATAATTAGATTATCGAAATATTTAACTAATTGTTGTTTAGATTTCATCATATTAATATAAGTTTGGTTATATTTTGCAGGCCAAATATTCGTGGCCTAACAATTCTGAAGCCCAAGCAAAGGAGGCGTTCAAGGTTTTGATGTCCAATCGATACAAGGATTTCATTTATGAAGTCAAGGACAAGTATTTCATCAAACATGGAGGCTTAAAGCCAACCTTCTTCGCCGATGATGTTTGGGCAATGTACATGGTGTCTTGGAACACCACGAGGCTAAAGCAGCTTCGGAGAGGGCAAGAAAGAACAAGGCTAGCGGGTCGGGGTCGGGTACAAAGCACACAACGGGGTCGATTAACATTGCTGAGCACCAGGCGCGTATGGTATGTGTTTTTATATTTGTGTTTAAATTAGTTGGGTTCTGTGGTATTAAAGTGTAAATTTACTGTTCTTTTAATTAGTATACTTGTGTTTAAATTAGTTGGGTAACCATGTTGATGCTATGAAATCCATGGTTTAGTTTTGTTTAAGTTGTTTTTATAATTGTTATTTGACTCCATGTTTTAGTTCGGTGAGGGGTGTGGTTTTATATAGTCGATGTAAGGTTGGGTGGGTGGGGGTATTAGAGTGAACATTTAAATAAAGGGGTTAAAGTGTAAATTTCTTGTTCTTTTAATTAGTATACTTGTGTTTAAATTAGTTGGGTAACCATGTTGATGCTATGAAATCCATGGTTTAGTTTTGTTTAAGTTGTTTTTATAATTGTTATTTGACTCCATGTTTTAGTTCGGTGAGGGGTGTGGTTTTATATAGTCGATGTAAGGTTGGGTGGGTGGGGGTATTAGAGTGAACATTTAAATAAAGGGGTTAAAGTGTAAATTTACTTGTTCTTTTAATTAGTATACTTGTGTTTAAATTAGTTGGGTAACCATGTTGATGCTATGAAATCCATGGTTTAGTTTTGTTTAAGTTGTTTTTATAATTGTTATTTGACTCCATGTTTTAGTTCGGTGAGGGGTGTGGTTTTATATAGTCGATGTAAGGTTGGGTGGGTGGGGGTATTAGAGTGAACATTTAAATAAAGGGGTTAAAGTGTAAATTTCTTGTTCTTTTAATTTGTATACTTGTGTTTAAATTAGTTGGGTAACCATGTTGATGCTATGAAATCCATGGTTTAGTTTTGTTTAAGTTGTTTTTATAATTGTTATTTGACTCCATGTTTTAGTTTGGTGAGGGGTGTGGTTTTGTATAGTCGATGTAAGGTTGGGTGGGTGGGGGTATTAGAGTGAACATTTAAATAAAGGGGTTAAAGTGTAAATTTACTGTTCTTTTAATTTGTATACTTGTGTTTAAATTAGTTGGGTAACCATGTTGATGCTATGAAATCCATGGTTTAGTTTTGTTTAAGTTGTTTTTATAATTGTTATTTGACTCCATGTTTTAGTTTGGTGAGGGTGTGGTTTTGTATAGTCGATGTAAGGTTGGGTGGGTGGGGGTATTAGAGTGAACATTTAAATAAAGGGGTTAAAGTGTAAATTTACTGTTCTTTTAATTTGTATACTTGTGTTTAAATTAGTTAGGTAACCATGTTGATGCTATGAAATCCATGGTTTAGTTTTGTTTAAGTTGTTTTTATAATTGTTATTTGACTCCATGTTTTAGTTCGGTGAGGGGTGTGGTTATATAGTCGATGTATTCCTTGGTATTAGTTTTTAATCCATGTTTGTCATCTTGTTTGTTTGACAATGTTTTAACTTGTAAGTGATCATGCAAAAGATTTCAATTGGAAATATGATCAAATGTTATAGTATTATTTTTTATATACTTGTGTTTATATGAAATCTTCCAGGTTATAATTTTATAATTTTGCTTCTTACATATTTAATTAGATATATTCAACTAATAATAATAATAATTGTGTAGATGGAAACATATGGTCCCCACATTGAGTACCCAGATGTATTTGTGAGCACCCACACGAGGGTGACTGGTCCCAATGAACCCATTCAGTGGGTTGATGAAAAGGCTGAGGCGGTATATGTAAGTATTGCAATGTTTAATGTTGTTGTAACTTTAAATTAAATATGCATAGAGTTTTAATATTGTTCCTTTTTTATTATTACAGAATGAATATAAGGACAAGGTTCGGACAGAGAGTTCGTCCTCAAATATTGTGTGGAGCCCTCCTGTGTGGTGTGATGTGGCCTCAAAGGGGCGGAAGAAAAGGGGGGAGAGGATATATGGGTTGGGAGACCATGGTGCAGCTGTGATCATGCCATCTACAGCTTCGGTTGATGTTGATTCTCCATCCACGGCTCGATCTCACTCTCGGATACTACCCCAACCGTGGCTAATTTACAAAGAGAATTGACTCGACGCAGCAGCCTTGTTGGAGATGCGGGAAAGGGAGAATAGGCGTATAGCGAGAGATGGAAGAAAGAGAGAATCGGCGTCAACAAACAATGGCGCGATTGCGAGCACAAGTCCAACAACTCTTGCAACAACAAACCCGCCAAAGTCAAACCCCCTCCCCTGAATCACTTGCCCGCAATTTATTTCGAGACTTTTAAACTAAAACTTTTAGTTTATTGTAACTTTTAATTTGTATTTGAATTGTTACTTGTGTTTAAATTTGTGAAACTTTTGAATTGTTGTTTTTGAATTGTTAGTTGGTTATGAAACTTTTGAATTCTTGTTTTGAATTCTTGTTTTGAATTGTTAGTTGGTTATGATTAAATTGTATATAAACTGATCAATTAGGTACCAAAAAAATTTTTTATTATTTATTTTTAATTTTTTTTTAAATTTTTAATGGATTACCGACGGAAAATCCGTCGGTAAATTCCGTAGGTAATCTCTACGTAATTTACCAACGGAAATTCCGTGGGTAAATTCCGTCGGTAATTACCTACGGAAATTCCGTGGGTAAATTCCGTAGGTAATTACCAACGGAAATTCCGTGGGTAAATTCCGTCGGTAATTACCTACGGAAATTCCGTGGGTAAATTCCGTAGGTAATTACCTACGGAAATTCCGTGGGTAATATCCGTCGGGAATTACCTACGGAAATTCCGTGGGTAAATTCCGTCGGTAATTACCTACGGAAATTCCGTGGGTAAATTCAGTAGGTAATTACCGACGGACATTCCGTGGGTAATTTCCGTCGGTAATTACCGACGGAATATTCCGTCGGTAATTACCGACGGAGCGTTCCGTTGGTGATTACCTACGGAAAGTGGTCCGTCGGTAATTACCGTCTTTCGGTCACCGACGGAATGCCGACGGAAAATACCGTTGGTAAAAAAAAATTACCGACGGAAATATGAAATTACCTACGGAAAATTCCGTAGGTAATGACCGTTTTTCTAGCAGTGGCACCGATTGATCCCCATTCATATAGGGACTCAACCCACCTACCAACAACCCACATCTCCCTCACCTTCTACTTCGATATGCCCATCTCCACCATCTTCTCCTCCCCTCACTCCGGTTTACTCCTGCTGGGTTGAGACTGATTTTTAATTCAAACCCCCAATAGCAAACCATTAATCACACTGTGAGCACCGGGGTGTCTACACACACCAAATTGCCTTCGTCTCATCCTGGGTATTTGTTTCAGAGCACAAAAGGAGGAGGAGCCGAAAATGGCAACGGTGGATTGACAGAGTTTGGCATAAGACGTCCCAACATTAAGGCCGGTGTGAACTAGATTTGGGGGTGTATGAGGGGGCCGGTTGATGAAATTGCTTTGGTAATGAGCAAATCTTTGATGAAATTGAGGTCGTTCTGGGATATGAGTAACGATACGAATGATTGATTGGTGGAAATTTTGTGGGTGTGTGAAGGGATGAAGAGAGAGCATATGAGGATGGTGTATCGGTGGGTGACATGATAATAGAGAGAGAAAGAGAGAGAGAGAGAGAGAGAGAGAGAGAGAGAGAGAGAGAGAGAGAGAGAGAGAGAGAGGTTAGGGAAGGAATTACTGTCTTCTCCGACGAAATGGTAACAATGGACAGAAGGGAAGGGGGTTAGGATAGAGAAGAAAGGGGTATTGAAATTACAGTAATATCCTTTTAAGAAGTTTTTTAATAAATAAAATTGTTAGGGATAATTTTGTCTATTCAAAGAAAAAATTGCACGAATAATTTTACCCCTAGACAAATCACGTGAGAAGCACGTGATTATATTTAAACTGCTAAATAGCTAACATGATTGGACGGAAGAACCAATTGCGTTTAACTTAATAAGTACAAGAACAAATTTTTTGCAAAAAATTGTTTAGGGATGAATCCCAAAATTTTCAAAAAGTACAAGGACCATTTGTGTAGTTTGCCCAAAATTTTTTGAGAAACCTTAGTTTAAGAACCCTAAAGGGTTGGTGCTTGGCATGGTTTATATTTTTAGGACTTTGGTTTAAGTTTACAAAACATCTCAAGATGTTTGGAACAACTTAGGATCAATTTGGATGAAATTTAGGAGATTAAAAGTTAGAATCTAACAGACTTGCGCGAGGGAGGCTGAGCGGCCGCGCCAAACATGAAGAAGAAAGCCTAATTTGGATGTTGGGCGCGAGCGTGCCATTTCAGCAGAGCGGCCGCGCAGACACGTTGCCAGCTTTGGTGATTTTTCCAATTATGAGCTGCTACTTGTCAAAAATCTGTACAAAATTGGGGTGATTTAGTTGAGGGTAAACTTGGGGGCTAAGGAACTAGGTAGTATAAATAGTGGTGCATGAGAAATTAAGTTTCTCACACACATAAGAATTTACGTACTTCTTTTCTCTCTCTCTCTCGGCTCTTCCTCTCTCTCTCCCGGGTTGTCAATTGTCAATTACGGGATCGTTTTAGTTGCGATATTTTGGGACTTTGGCGCATCGACTCCGTGGGAACAACACATTCGACAAGAGAACTCTTTCAAAAGCTTATTTGGGAGGTAGGTTACTAACCCCTTGTTTTTAAATAAATCGCATGATAGACTAAAGATAGTACTTATTCTATTAAAGACACGTAAAAAGTATATTACTTGTAGATAATATGATATAATACTTGTTTGGTAATGAATAAATGTCCGAAAAAGTAGTACTAAAAGTATAAAGTGATACTATAGGTCGCCACAATAACCTAAAGATTAGTAATGACTCAAACGGAGTCCAACAGGATGTAATAAAATTACATCAAGATAGTTTAGTAATATTTGTTAATGACTCAAATTGAGTCAAATCAAATGAAATAAGAGTTATTATGAACCATGCTGAGAGTCCTTAAAATAGTAGAGAACTGTATAAGTAAAGTTACGATGTCATAAATGCTATCACATGTATAAAAGAGTTGACACGGATAAATAGTTAACGGGATCCACTGTACTGGACAGATAACTCAATAGAGTTATAAAGGATGCTTTGCAAATGTTTGTATGTATTGTAAATACGTAGATTCATTAATGACTTATATAATAGTGACGAGAATCAATACGGGATACAAGACAGCACGTAACAGATAAAGAAGAATTTGGTGTCATGACATGTTAACATGTGATAATAATGGGATCTGTTGTAAACCAGGAAACAAATATAGTCCAGTAAGGTAATAAGATAAGGATAGCTGCTTACAGATAAATGTTGGCACTATGACATATGATATGATATGTGTAAAGTATAAGTGGCATGTATATATTATTAGTAATGTGCTCAGTATTTACGAACACTACGAGAAAAGTAGTTGACGACAAGTAAACATCTACTTGACTATAATGATATGTGATAAATAGATATGTGTAACATGCGCTAGAAGTAAATATCATGTTTATGTGATTATTATATGCAACATGAGATTAATATAAATAAACATCTATTTGTTCATGAAGTTAAAGCAAGATACAAGATAGCAAGTAAACATGTATTTGTACGTGGTAATAACAACCAGCCGGTAGTTACTCTGGAATATGTTAATACATAAAATACATGATAATAATTTTGATGCACGGTGACAACCGTGGACTCAGTTACACATGATAATAATCATGATGCACAGTGACAACCGTAGACTCAGTTATACATGATAATAATCATGATGCACGGTGACCACCGTGGACTTAGTTATACATGATAATAATCATGATGCACGGTGACAACCGTGGACTCAGTTATAAGCCTGCCACTAGTTATGGTAAAAGGTAGTCCCCACCGTCGAGTCTGTCGTAACCAATAGGGCAACATTGGCAACCTATTTTTCGTCAGTAACTGCAGGCAATTAGAGGCATGCGAAAAAGGCTGCCCGTTGAGGTAAAGCCAGTACCTATGGTACCAATCATGCAGAAAGGGCTACCCGTAGAGGTGGAGCTGTCCATGGGAACCGTTAAAGGTTGTAACTTGAGAACTTGCATTACAGTAGCAGCACATATATAGACAAGAAGAGTAAGATGAAAAGTAAAAGGGGATGTTGAGGGCATATCTCGATAATGTTATTTGTACTGTAAGTTACTTGTTATATGCTAACTATGCATGTCAATTGGTCGCGGTTTCCAACTGGTATAGGACGGTTGGCGGCTGCTGAGCCTCTGGTAGGGCATGATGGGCCTTCCATATATCTCGAGTTGGTCGTGGTTTCCAACTGGTATGGGACAGTTGGCGGTAGCTGAGCTTCTCGCAAATATGGAAGCGACTGAGATTAGACTTGAATCATTGCTATATTTTGTCTTGGCATGTTGCATGATCACATGCCATGTAATTACATTTAGTAACTTACTAAGTCTTCAATTCACTCTTTGTTTGTTTGTTTTCCTGAGGTTTGGTAAGTGGATAAAACAAAAGCTGTGAGATTTACTAGTAGGGATCTGTTGAGGTGTTGTTCAGAACGATAGATCTACAAAGCTGTGTAGCGGTCGTGATTATATCGATTCAATCGTTAGAGTTACGTAGCATATCTACGTATGTACAGTTAGTAGTTGGCACAAGTTGTCGTGCCTTTACACCATACTGTGTAACTCTGATCAGGTGTTATAAGATATTTTCGAAATCAATGACTCGAGACAGTAATATATAAGATGTTATCCTGATTATATAGACTAGCTCCAATTTTTAGCAGAACTTTCATTGTTAATTATTGTTAGATGCATGATCCAGGCCATGCACCGACTTGGGAGTCCGTATAGAATTTCGGGTCGGGCCGTGACAAATACTTATATGAGAATGAAAATCATTAAATAAGAATTAAATTAAGAGTAGAATATTAAAAATGATATCTTAAAAAACAAAATATTGAAAAGTAGACTTTTGGGAATCGCCTATACAAAAAAATATTAGGAAAGAACGATGTACAAGTTTTATACTCCCTTTGTTTGAATCAAAAAGTACATATTTTGAGTCTACTTAGTTAATGTTTGTCCGATAATTTAAATAAATTTATTTATTTTTTAGAATTTATATAAATTGTAATTCATAGTATTTTTAATGTAGTTATTAATGAATGAGATTTTGTTTTTTAAAATTATAATTAAAATATATTAAATTTTAGTTTAATTTAATCACGTATTAACTTTTAAAAATAAAAAGTGAATTGTTTGCTCGGAAGCCAGAAACAAAAGGAGTATAAATTCTCTTGAATAAATGTACTAGACTACTACTCCCTTCATTCCTAATTAATTGTCTTCCTTTCTTTTTTTGTTCATTCAAAAAAATTGTCTTCTCTCTAAACCTTCCTTTTTAGGAAAAATATTTTTACCACTTTATCCTTATTTTTTCTTCATATTTTAATTATGACCACTTTCACAAGAAATTTTAAAGAAAAGTATATATTATATCAATATTTATAATAAAATCAACTAATTTTTCTTAATTCGTATGAGCAGTCAACGTCAAACATGACAATTATTTAGGATCGGTGGAAGTAAATCTTAATTGGTTTTTGTTCATTTACTTTGTTAGTTCGTTTTTTTTCATTTCTATACAACATATAGCTTTCGACCATCCCTTTCCCTTTGTCTATTTTTTCATTAGATGCGTATTATTTCTGGATTAGAATTCTAAATCTATTTCAAAAAAATATTCATTTCCTATTTCAATCGTCGAAATTATTTCAAATATATTCATTTTATGTTGTACTCCCTCCGTCCCTAAATTATAGTCTGGTTTGACCCAATACATGGATTAAAAAAAATTAATTGACTTGATTATTAATATTGACATAGTGTGTAATTTACTTTAATACTCATGTGTATATAACCCATAATTAATATAGGAAGAAAAAATAAGGGTAAAATGATAAAAGTGTTATCCTAAAAAGAAATTTTTTAAACAAGACAATTATTTTGAGACTTATAAAAAAAAATTTTGTTATTTACACCCTAAAAATTACTTAGTACATCTCATTACTAAGTTAACCCCACCCCCAATATTTTCAATTCCTCAAAAGTCAAAATATTGAGTACACTCCCTTAATTTCTTATTTTAACCTTACCAATATTTTTCACAAAATTAACTAAAATCTACTAAGTACACCCCACCACAAATAAAACACACCCCTTCCCCCCTTAACGCCACCCCACCCAACCCAGTCCGCCACCTTCCTCCTCCATCACCCCCCCCCACACACATAACACACCCCCCTTTTCCAAAATTTTATTTTTTTCTCACCTTCCGCACAAAACCTACCCCCTTCCTCCTCGATCCTCCTTCCCCGCACCACCCCCACACCACACCCCTAGTCAAGAAGCCTGCCCTTTCCTCTTTTTTTTTTTTTTAATAATTTATTCGGTACTGTATTACAGAATACTTATAGGAGTGTTCGACACCCCTACCAAACATGAGTGTTCGGCACCTCCACCGAACATCACTTTGAGTGTACGGCACCCCTACTGAACAACTTTAGGTGTGTTCAATAGGGCTGCCGAACAGTAATGAACATTTTTTTTTAAACCTAAAAAAATAAAGGGCATTTAATTCAAAATTTATAATGATATTTTTGTAATATATGAAAAAGATGTACTCAGTAAATATTTGAGTGTGAATAACAACTCTCAAAAAGAAAACAAGACAATAATTTAGGAACAAGTGAGTAAATTTTTACAGGGTAATTTGGTGTAAAAGACCAAAAAAAACCCACATTTAAATTAATTTCGAAAGTGATTGCAAGGAGATTTTAGTCATTGACCGAATAATATCTCATCATTATTTTCATTGATTTCTTTTTTCTCTCTTCCTCTCTGCAACTTCTCATCCTCACCGTCACCGGCCACCCACCTTCTCTCTCCTCTACTCCAATGAATACAAGAAACCAAAGAAAATTGGAAACAGTCTCCAAGCATAAGCATTTCACCAATTTAACCATATAGAAATCTCCTAAATTTAATTCTCATTCACTAAGAAATGGTCCGCCATTTGCATATCTGAGGACCAAGCAAACTGTCGCAATCTTGAAGGCAACGACAAGGAAATGGCCGAAAATTTAAGGGCAAGTCCAAGAACCTTTATTTACCTTAGAGCCAGGCCAGAAATGAGTTGTTGACTTGAGACCATGGTTGACTATACGGTCTCCCGAAGTTGCTCACAGAGCTATGTTGAAGGAGTCACTTCACTTATCGGGATAAAGGAAATGCTTGGTGATGATTTCATGGTTAGATGGGTATAAGCCAGTGACTATGGCCTATGGGGGAAGACCGTGATAATATTAGACCGTTTTCGGCTTCGATGCCATCGTGGATTAGACGGTGTGGATGTTGGATTTTAGGGTTTTGAATTTGTAGCCGAATCATAATTAAGTCGTACGATTGGGTAAGTGAATTTGGTGAGTGAGCGGGCGAGTTGATTTATGGAGGTAGAAGCTTGATTTGGGTTGTGGGAATTGAAGGAGGTGGACTGGTGGAGAAGAAGAGGAAGGCGAGGAGGCGACGGCGGAGAGAGAGAGATGCAGGTGGTGAGAAGAGAGAAGAGGAGGGCGGTGGTGGTGATGGAGGACGTGGGGAGGAGGCGAAGTTTGTTCTGAAAGTGAGGAGGGCGGCGGTGATATTTCGTGAGTCGTCGTCTTCGTCTTGGACTTGGAGTGAGAGTGAGCGAAAGAGATTGTAAATATTTAATTTATGAGAGATAATTGTAAAATAAATCTTGTACTAGCTTTGAGATATTAATTTAAATTATATATTTTTATGTTTTACAAATTAAATCTTTACTTAATTTTTTTTAATTAAAACATTTCTTCAAGTTGCTGTTAGATCAACTGACAGAATGATGACTTGGCATCCACGTTACGTGGAAATAGCGGGAAAATTATTCCAAAAAAAACCTTGTACTATTTTATGATTTTAAAAAAAAAAACCTTGGTTGTTAACAAATTTTTTTTTAAATATTTTAAAATAAATCTTGTACAATTAATATATTTTCAAAATAAACCCAGACAGTTTCTTTAATATTTTTTTATAATAAACCATGATCTTTGATTATTGAAATAAAAAGTTAATATTGAGTTTATTGAAACCAGTTATAATCAATTCAATGCCAACTACATTACTATATATTATTGAATTGATATTTTAAAATATCATTATTTAAATTAATTTAATTTTTTATTTTTTAATAAAATATCTAATATTTTATAAAATCTTAAGTAGACAAATGCCTTAATAATATTATTTTCTTATAATGGAACACGAGATGCGAGTTATGAGCATGATCGACTAAATATATTTATTCTAAAAAAATAAAAATAGAAAATAATAAGTAAAAATTAATCACTCTCTAAAAGAAAACACGTAACAAACTACTACCTCCGTCCCAAATAATTATCGTTTTAGAAACAAGATAATTATTTTGGAACAGACAAAAAATGAAAGGAATACAATTATTTATGAACGAAAGGAGTATTAATATTTATAATAAAATTAGTTTATTTTAATTTGTGTGTCCAATCAAACATAACAATTACCCCGTAATATTTAGGAAATGAAGAAGTACTTTAATGCATTGCTGTCACACACACACACACACACACACACTTTTTAATACGTAGAACAGAATAATACTTCAAAAAAAAAAATAGCTCACAATTATGGAGGTAGTAGTTTGTTACGTGTGCAAATTGCTTTTTAAGACTGGGCATGATTGACTAAAGCTTACATTTAAAAAATAAATTGCTTTTTAATACTCGACGGTGTGTGTGTGTGTGACAGCAATGCATTAATGTACTTCTTCATTTCCTAAATATTACGCGATAATTGTTATGTTTGATTGAACACACAAGTTAAAATAAACTAATTTTATTATGAATATTAATACTCCTTTCGTTCATAAATAATTGTCTTCCTTTCATTTTTTATTCGTTCTAAAATAATTATCTTATTTTTAAAATGATAATTATTTTGGGACGGAGGTAGTAGTTTGTTACGAGTTTCCTTTTTGAGAGTGATTAATTTTACTTATTATTTTTCTATTTTTATTTTTCCAGAATAAATATATTTACTCAATCATGCTCATAACTCGCATTTCGTGTTCCATTATAAGAAAATAATATTATTAAGGCATTTGTCTACTAAAATTTTAGAAATTATTAGATATTTTATTAAAAAATAAAAAATTAAATTAATTTAAATAATAATATTTTAAAATATCAATTCAATAATATATAGCAATGTGGTTGGCAATGAATTGATTATAACTGGTTTCAATAAACTCAATATTAAATTTTTATTTCAATAATCAAAGATCACGGTTTATTATGAAAAGATATTAAAGAAACTATCAGGGTTTATTTTAAAAATATATTATTTGTACAAGGTTCTTTTTAAAAATTTTTTTTTGAAAATTGTTAACAACCAAGGTTTTTTTAAAATTATAAAATAGTACAAGGTTTTTTTTGAAATAATTTCCTTGCCATTTCCACGTAAGAGTCACGTGAATGTCAAGTCATCCTTCTGTCAGTTGATCTAGTTGCAACTTGACGGAAGGTTTTGATTCAAAAAAAATTAAATGAAGGTTCAATTTGTAAAAAATAAAAATATATAGTTTAAATTGAAATCTCAAAACTAGTACAATGTTTATTTTACAATTATCTCTATTTATGATGTTTGTGATGGACGAAAATACTTTACTAAAGAGGTCGGGCGTAATGCACATGGTAGAGATAACATGTACTCCATTTAATGAAAAAAATGGATGGAGAATAGAGAAAATAACGCATTAATAAAGTAGAAGGACAAAGGTTGCAATTAAGTCATAGTATAGGGACGTCTAAACATTTTATCCAATTCTTTCTTTTTGGGCTTAATTAGCAAATTGCCAATTGTTCACCCTATTTTAAACTTCTATTCTTTAAGGTTATATTATTTTAGTCAATTTCATCATTGTACTTTATATTTACAGTCACGTCAGTTATTCCATCAACTTTTGTTAAACATTTTAGATAAAAAATGTTAAAAAATAAAAAAATACTTAAAAATTAAAATTATCCTTAAATTGTGATACGGACATGTATAATAATGTTAATATAATAGTTTACTATATTTATTTGTCAAAATAAGTATTAAATAACCAATTAACATATAAATATATAGTACTAAAATATTTAATGTAAGCTTTTGAATTAACACACCAACTAAAAAATGAATAAAAAGGCAGAGATCAAAATCAAGAATAAAACTATCTCTAAATTATCTCTGTGTGTGTGTGTGTGAGAGAGAGAGAGAGAGAGAGAGAGAGAGAGAGAGAGAGAGAGAGATTTTGTTTGTCAAAATATTTCCTTGAACATTATCATGTTTTGCCTTTTCTATTTTATTGCTTTTGCGTTCTTTTAAATATTTTCATTGTTTTCACCTTTTTTTTATTCTCTCTTTAAGTTTTGCCTGTAACTAAAAAAACAATTGAGAATTCATAGTGAGAACAAAAAAACTTGCAAATAAATAACATTAAGAGGAAACAAATATTAAAAGGGAGAAAAAGTAAAAAATGTGAACAATGACAATGTAAAAAAATATGGAAAAGTCTTTACTTTTTTATTTATTCTTCTTTTACTTAAAAGCTTAAATGTCAGTTTGGTCACTTTACTTTCGTCAAAATTCATTAAATTTACTTTATTTTCGTTTTTTTACATTTTAATCACTCTACTTAAACTAGAGAATTAATAAGCGCTCACTCAATCAGCGAGCTTATTGATTTATTCTTCTTTAACTTTCTCTTTTCAAGGTGGATTAAATGCCTAACATCGTTTTAGCCTATCACACCCCACTCCCCCAAAACCTATATGTTGTCTTATGATTGTTTTGGTAGATTGGCCTTTTAGTTGAACAACGCTAATGTTGGTGAATCTTCTTTCAATTGTGTTGTGTCCATTACGGGAATTTTAACTACAAATTTGATGTAATTGAACAAATGCGAGCACGTTTTTTGACTGGGGTTCTCACATCTGCATAATTAAATAGAGATAGTGAATAGAACAAAACCTAATTAGTTTCATGAAAATGTAAATTTTCTTTCTCTATAAGCTCCAAACGTGTTAGACCGGTGTTTGAGACAAGTCTAACGTAGAGAGATGCTGCTCTGTGTAATTGTAACAAAATTAGAAGGGGGTAAAAAGTGTCAAAATTTAGGCTCTAGTGAAATCAAAAGTTTAGAACTTGTGTGAGGGGTATAAGTGTAATTTTAGAATTGTAAAAACTTTGTCCATGCAATGAAAATCGTACGGTTCATTTGAAATACTCCCTCCGTCCCTTAATTATTGTCTTGTTTGATCCAACACACGGATTAAAAAAATAATTGACTTGATTATTAATATTGGTATAATGTATAATTTTCTTTAATACTTATGTGTATGTGATCCATAATTAAAATAGAAAAAAGTAAGAATAAAATGGTAAAAGTAATATCCTAAATTTTTTTTTAAATAAAATAATTATTTTAAAACGGATAAAAAAAAGAAAGATAATAATTTAGGGACGAAGGGAGTGGTCCACTCTATAGGACCCATTAGCTATGGCTATGGGCACGGTCATTCGGCCATCTGAGCTCGTTTTGGGCCTGCCATCTATATTTTACTGATTTCCATTAGTTTTTTCCGTTAGGTTTCTTTATTTTTCAACTTCTATTGGTTAGTGTTTTAGACTTTTAGAGTTTCAATTATAATCGGGGCATATAAATACTCCTGTCAAGTATTCCTAATACAATTTATCATTTATATTATTTTTTGGCCTAAATATTAATTTGGTCACTCTATTTTTATCTAAAATTCACTAAGCTTATACTTCTTTTTTTAACACTTTGATTACTCTACTTGGTCAGGAGAAGCAATAAGATCACTTAATCAATAAACTTATTGATTGAAAAAATCCAAGTAAAGTGATTAAAGTGTGAAAAGAAGAAGTAAGGTGAGCTTATTAAATTTTTAGAAAAAGTAAAGTGACGAAATTAATATTTAAGCCTTACTTTTTCTCATCTTTCAACACTGAGTGAAAAACCTTAGCTGTCCGGGCTTTGTTTTTGTGAGAATTGAAATGTCCCAAATTAATCTTTTGATTCATCGAAAACAATTGGAAACTTCGGCTCATAGATCTGTCAAACCTATAATCAACTTCAATACTATTTATATATTTCATAATTATTAAAATTTTTAAATATAAACTCTTTGGGTCACGTGGAGGGAGTTTAGTTTTCCACCTAGAGAAAGGTAATAAAGTTTGGTTTTACATGATTGTGGATGAAAGTAATTTAATATTATTTGGTGTCGTTATGTTGAATCCTAAGCCACTGACCTTAACCATTTGGGATAAATATAGACTATATAGTTGGAGTTTTCTCCCAATCTTGCATGTTGAAGCATTTTCAATGGTTATATTGACTTCTTACCATATATGAGACCGAATAGTCCTCCTTTTGACTCTATACAAAGGCAGCTAGGGGTGTTCAGTATTTGATTTTATCCGAAAATTAAACTAAAAATTGATCATTTGAATCAAACAACCCGAAACCGAATTTGAATTTGGTTTGATTTGGTTTGCAAAACCGAATTCTAATATAGTTTATGGTATAATTTTTGGTTTTGCCTTTCAAACCGAAAATCAAATTAGAAAAAATATAATAAAATGAAATATATTATTATTAGTTATATAAATAATTAATATCCATAATTATTATAATGTATCGCAGAAATAAAACAAGTGACAACTCAAACAAATTTCGTGGATGTTTAGTGACAAGAAAGGTCAAACTAATGTGTGGAATCCAAGACCTCCTTTAAGTTCGAGTAACTAAGTATATGTAATCTTACATTATTAGGGATATTATATAATTTTGCTAAAGTTTTAATCTTTGTTTTGGATGTTTTTTAAATGATAAATATTTAAACTTTGAATTGGATTGTAGTTTTAACATTTGTTTGGTTAAAACCGAAAATCGAACCGAACCAAACCGAAAACCGAATTCGAATTTGATTTGGTTTCTTGGGTTTTTATTTGGTTTGGTCTGATTTTTAGTTTTAAGGTTGAAATAACAAAAACCGAACAAACCGAACCGAACAACCCGAAAACCAAACCGATGAACACCCCTAAAGGCAGCCACTGTCCAACATTAAATCATTTTGGGGTGGGGTTGGGGGAACTATCATTTCATTTATTTTCAAGTATAAGAGTTTATTTGGTTATATGTTTTGACCAAAATATAGGGATAAAATAGAGCTTATTTGCAAAAAATTGTATTATAATCTGTGGCAGAAAAAACTGCATTTCCAAAACGCAGTTGCGTTTTAAAAAGCTGAAATTTCCAGCTTTTTTCAAAACACTGCAAGGAAAAAAGTTGCCTTTTGAAGTGATATTTTAAACACATTTATAAGAAAAAAGTCACATTTTAAAAATGTTTTTTTTAAAACACGTATTTTAAAAATACTGCACCAAATGAACTTTAAGTGTTATGGGTTTCCTTTTACCGATATATAGAAACATTTACTGTAAATTTACCTTAGAGACAAGTCACATAATAAAAGATTTGTTCACTTCAGAAAAAATAATACTCCTTTCGTTTCTTAGGTCATCTCCAACCCACAACACCAAATTTGATGCAATTTTAGCACCAAAATAGTGTCATTTTAGCACAAAATATTATTTTAACTCCAATCCATAACACCAAATCTTACAGTAAAAAGATATTACTTAGTATATTCTATTTTTATTTTTTAAAATTTATTTATCAACATGTATATTAATTAACATTTTAAATAATACTTATTTTTTCACAATTAATAATTTTAGTATATTTAACAATATCATATTATTTATACTTATTAATAATTTTTAATATTTAATAATTGTGTTTAATAATTTATATTATCTAATAATTTATATTATCGAATAATCTTTATATGTATGCATTTTTTAGTTTAAATGTGAAATTGTGTTTTCTAAATAATTTATTTATTTATTGATAGTATATACCAAATAATTAACAAAAAGTTAATTAATCATAAATTATTTAATTTATAATGTTCAATAATATAAAATAAATAATATTATCAATATTTATTAATTATTTATATTATCTAATATCAGATATTAATTAATTTAAATATATTTAAATTAATAATATCATATTATTAATAATTTTTAATACTTAATAATTTATTAAAAATCAAAATATACCATGGGTTACACCGACACCAAATTGGGTGTTGATGAATAGTATTACACCATTTGGTGCAATATTATTTATTCATTACACCAAAATGGTGCAAGGTATAGTGTATTAGGGCCCGTTTGGTACAACGTTTACAAAATTCAGTGTTTTAAAAATGCAGCGTTTTAAAAAACGCAGTGTTTTAAAAACGGAGGTCTTTCCTTATAAATACGTTTGGGATATCACTTCAATACGCAGCTTTTTTTTCCTAGTAGCGTTTTAAAACTGCGTTTTGGGAAAAGTGGGAATTCAGCGTTTTAAAACGCAGCTGCGTTTTGAAAAAGCTGCGTTTTCTGCCGCAGTATTGAAACACATTTTTTGTAAATAAGCTGCGTTTTATCCCTGCGTGTTGGCCAAAACGCTCGACCAAACGGGCTCTTAGTTGGAGTTGGTTTTTGCACCAAAATGGGGGAAAGGGGTATTGGTTGGAGATGCCTTAAGAAAGTGTCCTATTTAACTTATATAAAAATTTTAAAAAAAATAATTAATTTTATTATAAATATTATGATAGTTTGCGGTTTTTTTATGAATACTCATGTAAAAATGGGGTCTATCAATTAAAGCTAGAATCAAATTAAGTGTAAAATGGTAAAGACAACTTTAGAAAACGAAAGATTCGAAAGTGAACACGTTTTTAAACAACCTAAAAGAAAAGATGAATTCTTTTTTTAGGAACTGTTTACGGAGGAAGTAATAATATATAAAGTAAATACATTCTCACTGTAGGAGAAAGTTATACTCTCTCATTGCAAGTAAATAGTTCATTATTTTATTTTAAGATATTTTATTTAAAAATTTTATTTTAAAAAATTATGTTTATAATTTTCACTTATTTTCATCTTAATTTACCCTACACTTATTATTAAACTTTTCAAACGTAGTGGAACGGAGGGAGTATTATGCAGTAACTATCGCGCGGATCATAATCTTCTTCGTCTTATGTTAGTACATACTCTCTCAATCCCAAAAATAAAACATAGAAAGGAGTAACATTTAGATTTTTCAAAATTAACTTAATTTCTTTTTTCAAATGAAATAATTGATGTAAATTTTATTTTAAGAAATGGAAATATAATCTAGTTTTGAAATAGAAAGAATAGTAACAGGAACATCCTTTAGGATTATACCTATTTTAAGCATTAATAAAAGGAATTTTTTTAATACAAATAAATGTAGAATTTTATATTGTCAAACACTAAAATTCGTCGATAAAATATTACCAAGATTATTGTAAACATAGATAGCACATGAACAAGTTCAATGATTTTGTTTGGTGGGATTTCTATTTAAAAATGCAACCAAAGTTACCCATTCCTTAAAACTCGACCAACTTATGTGAAAAAAACACACACACCCACACACACCCCCACCCACACCCACACCAATTTAAACCCACAAACACAAAAAATTTAGTAGTGATCCCGTAATTTAGTTGTGAAAGTTATTACTCAGTCCTTCTAAGAAAATTATCAATTATTATTATTTTTAGGCCAAAATATAAAAAATCCACCAAAGTATCCACACAATCCCATAATGATACCTAAAATGAAATATTTTTCAACTGAACTCACAATGTTACTAACTATCCCAGTTTAGCCCTTAGCCCTGACGTCAGTTACAAAACTAACGTTAAAGTGCACGTGGTCTTTTACGTACTGGACATTTTCGTCATTTCCACTGAGAGAGTTAAAATTTCACGTGCTGAAAAATTTACCCCCAAATTGCAAGCCCTAGGGTTGCAATTTCAATTTGTAGAAGAGAGAGTTGTGGAATTCGGAGGTTGAAATGTCGGTCAAAATTGTGAGAGAGAGGATTGTGAAGGCTCGCTGTTGTTGTTGTGCGAGAGAGACGGTGTGCCGGCGTTGATGGTGAGCTTTCAGTTGGGGATGAAAATTAGAGAGGAGATGCTGTCGCCGGCTCCATAACTAATCTTTCGGATCCAAAATTCGGTTCAAATCCAAAAGTATGATCGTTTCAGGAGAAAATCTCTTGTTGAATCGGTCCTCTGATTGGTCCCTTCTCGGTGATGGCTCTTGCGTAATTTCTCCCATCGAACAGTCATCTCTAGTGGCAGTTCCGTCAAAGGCTCCAAAATTGTGCTCTCTATAATCACGTCATCGAGAGTCGATCAAATTCTCGCGGACATGACCGGAACAAAAGGCGATTCGGCTTAAGCACACTAGCACGACAAAGCAGACGATTTGCGTGAGACCTTAACCATATGCGTGAGACCTCAGTGGAAATGACGAAAATGTCCAGCACGTGAAAGACCACGTGCACTTTAACATTAATTTTGTAACAGACGTCGGGGCTAGGGGCTAAACTAGGATAATTAGTAATATTGTGAGTCCAGGTGAGAAATATTTCATTTTAGGTACCATTATTGGATTGAGTGGATACTTTGGGAATTTTTTATTTATTTATATTATGGCCTTATTTTTAAGTAAGTGTTCGTTTTTTTATAGGTTTACTTAATTTATCTTTGTTAACTATCATATCTTAGTATTCACTTGCAATTCTATTACATTGACACTAAAGACATTAGTTTATATGTCTACTAAAATAACTTAAAAGTTAACTTACTTAATTTTAGTTAAAAAGTTAAAAATAGGTGCTTATTGTGGGACAAAGGGAGTATTTGAATGATCACCTATTCAAAATTCATAAGGAAAGCAGAAATTAAGGAAAAGATATTTAGTGCGACTGTCTAATTACGTCATCATTATGATATGTTGTGAAGTCATATTTACTTTTTTGACACTTGAATTGATCAACTAAGTAAAAATAAAAATTACCCCTTAATTAGGTTTAGAAGGATTTTAAACCACCTCACAATATTTTTCGACGTAGTAATATGTAATTATTACATCACACTATGTTTACATGATGTAACCATATCCATGAAATGCCATCCTAAATCAAGAGAAGTTGGAAGTCTTCATGTGGGGTACAGGGTTGTAAATGTTTTTTTTTTCTTTCTTTTTTTAAAAGAAAATTAATAGTGGTTCTTCACTTACCCCTTGTTAACTCGAATTTACGATCTACCGGGTATAAATAGTTTAGTTTGGTTTGATTTGGGACAAAATGTAAGTAGAATCGCAGGTCATCGATCGGTTCGTAAAATATCAAAATGAACTGAACTGTTCAAAGTCTTGAACCGAACTAAACCAAATCACAACGGATCGACTCGGTTCGGTATGGTTTCATGGTTCGGCTTGATGGTTCGATTTCACGAATCAGCTTGGTGGTTTAGTTCCGCGGTTCGACTTGGTGGTTCGGTTTTATAATAATATCGTATGCGTATCCATGAGGAGACTAAAAGAGGAGTCGACTAGCGAACGAGTTGATGGTGAGGAGTTAACCGGGAGGATTTGATGGCATGGAGTGACGACACGAAGATTGAAGAAGTTGACGGCGCCAATCGAGGTTTCTAGTACCAGTTTTCTATCACTTAAGAGTTGAAAGAACTTAAGATATGAGAGTAAAGACTAAAGATAAAAGATCGCAAAGGCTTAATGGTTTTATTAGACTTTATGTACTCTTATCCAACGGGAAAAATATAATTTTACTAATGATTAATGGGCATATAAATATAGTTCAATGGTTCAGCTCGGCGGTTCAGGGTGGTTCAACTCGACAATTCTGTTTAATATGGTTTAGTTCGGCTAGGTAGGTCAAACCGTGAACTGAATCGCTTGGTTTTTCACACTCAAACCGAGTTGAACCACATAAGCCACGAAATCGAATCAAACTACTTGGTTCGGTTTGGCTCGATGACTTGGCGACTCGGATTGACACCCCTATAGGAGTATAGCTATGTATTAGCATAGTTAGAATCATAAAAACTCACAAAAAGTAAAAAAAAATTAGAAAATATTGTTTTAGTATTTTTTTTTTCTCCGTAAGATGGATCTCCTTAACCCAATATGTGTTAGTGGACTGAGCTGTGAGAGAATGAGGCTCTGTCTTACTAATTAGGATCTGTAAGACGGTGTCACATGCGACCTACTCAAAAGTAAAACTGTAGTAAATAAAATAAAGAATATGTTTACTGTGATACCGTCTTATATACTGAAGGCTCCGTCTTACTAATTAGAATCTGTAAGACGGTGTCACAGGCGACCTACTCAAAAGTAAAACTGTAGTAAATAAAATGAAGAATATATTTACTGTAATACCGTCTTATATACTGATCCTAATTATAAGACGAAGTCACATTCTCTTACGATTCAGTCTACCAACACACGTTGGTATATCTGAAATACAATTTTTTCTAAGTCTTTACCTAAAATAAAAATCTTATGTCTCGCTTCCAAATTCCTCCATTTCTTCTCCATATCTTCAATAAAAGTTTTCTTTTTCATTTCTTTTTTCTTTACTTTTTATTTTTGTTCCCCCTCTTTTAAAATAGCTCAGCCGCCCAGACTAGCCACCCAAATTGCCCCCTCCCCACCCCTCTCTCTCTTTTTCTCTCTCTCTCTCTCTCTCTCTCTCTAAAATATCTAACTACACAACACCATAGAAAGAATCTCACAAACAAAAGAAATAACAGTACATGAGATGAGAGAGAGATGAAACCACCACCATCACCATCACCACTACCACCACCACCACCATCAAGCCTTTCTTTCTCCTATAAGTAAAAACCTTCACCCTTTCCCATCTCTCTCCTCTCTCTCACTCTCTCTCTCACACTCAAAAACACCCACAAAAAACACACACAAACACAGAGCAAAAGAAGATGTCCCTGGAGGATTCATTAAGATCTCTATCACTAGACTATCTAAACCTACTCATCAACGGTCAAGCCTTCAGTGACGTCACCTTCAGCGTCGAGGGTAGACTCGTCCACGCCCACCGGTGCATCCTCGCCGCTAGAAGCCTCTTCTTCCGCAAGTTCTTCTGTGGGCCCGACTCATCCTCATCCCCATCATCACCATCCTCATCATCCGCCGGAACCGACCCACTTGGCTGCTCCCGGGTAGGACCCGGACCCCCGCCTTCTTCGCCGAGGAACTCGAATAATTCCCCAACCGTGGTGGTGATCCCGGTGAATTCTGTTGGGTACGAGGTGTTCCTGTTGATGCTGCAGTTCTTGTACAGTGGGCAAGTCTCTGTTGTACCTCAAAAGCATGAGCCCAGGCCTAATTGTGGTGAGAGAGGCTGTTGGCACACCCATTGCACCTCCGCCGTTGATCTTGCTCTTGACACTCTATCCGCTGCTAGATCCTTTGGTGTTGAACAACTTGCATTGCTCACTCAGGTATCTTACGTAATTCTTTCATCGGGTCATTTTTTTTGTTGGTAGGATGATTCGTTCGGACCAGATTTCGACACCCGAAAACTTCGTCCTATGTTTCTTGGTTCTATAAATGGAAAATTTTCTTGATTTGATTTTTGGGAAGTGGGATGTGATTATTTTTCTTGGGTGATTTTCTCCTTTAATGTAATTTATCACATGTTGGAAATGGGTTTGTTAATGTTTGGTTAACAATGAATTTTGGGTGTTAATTTGAAAAAAAAATTTAATTCCATATAAACTTCTCCAGCTAATGTTGTTGGGTTTGACTTAATTTCACTTGAATCTAGTATTGTACTTTTAATTTTAATTTTAATTTTTTTTGCTTTTTATGACTAGATTTTCTGCATACTTGAAGCTTTTTTTCTTTCATAAATTTGGGAAGAATGTGTGACATGAGAATTAGGCTTTATCTTGATTTCATGTGAGGATTTGGAGTTTGTGTGGTTTCTTGAATTGGGTTTCTCTATCTTTATGTTCCAAACCCAAAACTTTCTAAATTTAGATCTTTTCATCTATAGTCTTGTCTTCCACAGTTACCTCACCATATCTTTCCCAAATAATTTTTACTTTCCCCATTTGGTTTTTGATTGGGAAGAAAAGGAAAATAAAGCCGCATTAATGCTACATAAGCACTACCCTACCTAATCCTAATCTTGACCAAATGGACTATATTATTAACATTGTTTTGGCTTTATCATAGTTGGAATTACATTTTTTTAATATTAATTTTCTATTTTGTGGGTTTGCAGAAGCAATTGGCAAGCATGGTTGAAAAGGCATCAATTGAAGATGTGATGAAAGTCCTGATAGCTTCAAGAAAGCAAGACATGCATCAACTATGGACTACTTGTTCCCATTTGGTTGCAAAATCTGGCCTCCCACCTGAAATCCTAGCTAAGCACCTTCCCATTGATGTTGTTGCCAAAATTGAAGAGCTTCGACTCAAATCATCGCTAGCTCGCCGTTCTCTCATTCCCCTCCATCACCACCACCAACACCACCATCACCATGACCTCACGGCCGCAGCTGAACTTGAAGACCAAAAAATCCGGCGAATGCGAAGAGCGCTCGACTCCTCTGATGTTGAACTTGTCAAACTCATGGTAATGGGTGAAGGCCTCAACTTAGACGAGGCATTAGCCCTACATTATGCTGTCGAGAACTGCAGCCGAGAAGTCGTGAAGGCCTTGCTCGAATTGGGTGCAGCCGATGTTAACTACCCGGCTGGGCCCGCTGGTAAATCCCCGCTTCACCTGGCAGCCGAAATGGTGTCTCCGGACATGGTGGCGGTCCTTCTAGACCACCACGCAGACCCAAATGTCCGTACGGTTGACGGGATCACTCCCCTCGACGTTCTACGGACCCTAACATCCGACTTCCTATTCAAGGGTGCCGTCCCGGGGCTAACCCACATTGAGCCAAACAAACTAAGGCTGTGCCTTGAGTTGGTTCAATCTGCGGCATTGGTGATTTCGAGGGAAGAGGGAAATGCAAATGCACCATCTTCAACCACAATTTACCCACCAATGGGTGATCATCAAGAACATAACAATAGTAGTAGTACTACTAGTAGTGGCAATATGGGTAATCTTAACCTTGATTCAAGAATGGTTTATCTCAACCTTGGTGCTGCACATATGGGGTGTAAGATGAATGAAGGAGAAGAAAATCACCACCACAACCACAACCAAAGGGAAGCTTTGAATCGAAATAATTCTCAAGGTGGCTGTGACACCACAATGTATCACCACCATCATGACTATTAGGTCAACCATCTCTCTCCCTCTCTCTCTATTTATATATCTTTATATCTATCTATCTATTTATATAGTTATTAGTCATGTGTCATGAATGGGGAAAGCCAAGCTAGAAAATAGGATCTAAACTCATTATGGGCATTATAATCATGAGTTATATCTACTCTTTTTTGTGTTGATCATCTCTCTCTCTCCCTCTGCATCTTCTTCTTCTTCTTCTTCTTTTTTATAATTTTAATTAGGTCTTAATTATGTATGATCATGGTTATTTGGAGAGGTGTGACCATTGAAGGTGGGGAAAACTTTATCACCATGGATGGATGGATGGGACAAGGGGAGAATCTGGTGTGGGAGAGGACGCAGGTCAATCTTTTCAAACCAAAGGAAAACCGCCTGTCAACTCATTTTTGTATTTATTACTAAATCTAATGTCATATGGCTTTATTATTTCCTTCTCTCCTCAACTAGCCAACCATAAATTTTTTAATACCACTATATAATTTATCATCTTAATATATAGTAGTAAATAAAATAATATTGTGAAAGGTCATTTGGATTTTGCCCAAATCAAGTACACAATGGTGATATTTTTTGACAAATGATAATGCCATATGGATTATTGCTAGTTAAATAAGATGAGGTCATTAAAAGATACTGTTCCTAGTTTTATAATATAACCCTTTATATATATATATATATATATTTGTATATATATATATATATATATATATTTTTGTATATACAAAATCTATGCCATATTATAAGTAATGTCAATGTGTTTAAATTTAAAATGAACTCTTAATTATATAAATTCATGTACCTGGAGGTCCTGGACATATTTAACTTGGATTACCTGGTTTTCTTTATTATGAAGCTATTAAGGCTTTGTTTGGACTTGGGGGACTTTTTATTCTAATGAGGCAAGTGAGCTGTCTGACTCTCTTTGCATTATTTTTCTTGATTTTATTTTCATGGAGTTGGGTGAAATTTGTTTGTGCATTAACTTTTAGGGTTAATTGCAATTTAGTTCTACATATTATTCATTTTAGCAATTAGGGTTAAAGGTTTTAAATTTTAGCACTTTAGTTCTAACGTATGTTATCTTTTTCTTGTAAAGGCGGTCACGGTAATGGTAACGGGTGTTTTTTTTTTTTTGGTCCTTTATACATTGTCACTTAACAATTACTATAAAAATTACACGTTATGATTTATCAAGAAAATATACAGTGGTGCTCCTTTAGCAATACGTCATCAACACACGCGGTGCTCCATAACCAATAAGAGATCATAAAACTATTAAAATACATACATTTTAGAAACATTTTCAGAAGTTGAATCTGTAATTTTTTTAACCTTTGAAAAATGTGTTCATATCATTAGTTGTATAGCTCTGGTAAATGAATGTTAGACAAGAAAGAAAAGGGAAAAGTACAAATAACCATATTTCTGTTTGTGCTTTGGATGATGCAAGAAAGCTTGGCAACGCAAATTTTATCTTTCATTTTTTAAAAAGATTTTGTATTGCTAGAAATTAAGTTTAATAGCAAATGATCTCCCAACTTTCATGGTAATCAAATAAATACAGGGAAAATAGCTTTTTGGTTATTTCATTTTTCTTCACGTCATTTTACCCTTTTTTTTTTAATCAAGAATTTTTTTTTGACATTCGAACAGAACCTCACTAATTTTGAAGCATTATTTTAGTTGATCATAACATGGTAATCAAAAATCCCTAAATATTTTCTCGAATCGACCTTTTTTCAAGATAAACATGAAGATTGAGAGTTTGACTATAATTTGAAGCTTAGATCCAAAATTTTAAAAATAAGGTATGTTTCAAAGTCTAAAATGTAATTAACTTTAACTTTTAATGCAATTATTTGTTAAAAGAAGATGAATTTTTTTTATTTTTTTATTCTTTTTGGAGGGGGGTTGAGGGGGCAATGGCCAAAACGGACAGAGGAATTGGTTGTCTTGCATGAATGCAACATTGAGTGTGACTAGTCGATAGGTTATTATTATATTTGGTAATATCTAATTTTGTTGATTCCCTCCATGTAATCCTGTCTTTTGTCCCTTCCTTGCCTTTATTGGGCTCCCTTAAAGTCTTACTTACACTAAAAAAAAGTAAAGATTATAGCTTAACCAACCCTAGCTTTCTTAAGCATTAAATTTCATCTCTCACTCTCTCTCTCTCTCTCTCTCTCTCTCTCTCTAGTTGTTCAGCTTATTCTTCTCCAGCACGTGTTCTCATTTATCTCTCTCTAACCAATAAACGGTTAGATCAGCTGCAAAGGGATAGAGTTTACGGGAACCTATTGTTTTAAAAAAAAAAAAAAAAAAGTAGGAAATAAAGAACACGAAATATATATGGTATTGGTATCCATGCTTAAGGAAAGTACTGAGTAAGGACTAGTCACAACTTGCTTACTCACACACACACTCACTCACTCCCACTATATCTGGTAACCCCCCCCCCCTCATTTGGAGGAAAGTACCGAGTAAGGATTAGTCACAACTTACTTATTCACACACACACTCACTCACTCCCACTATATCTGGTAAACCCCCCATTTGGTATCAGAGCTTAAATTACTTTTCTGGTTTAACTATAGTTTTCGTGAGTTTGGGTTCTACGAAAACGCAACTGTGTTAAAAATTTGTTGGCGGAGCATTATAACCACTCATGGTCCTACTTGGCTTAAAAATTAGTCTTGATTTTTCAAGCCTGATAAAACCTTTGCGAAACAAAAAAAATAAAAAATAAATAGATCTCTCTCTCTCTCTCTCTCTCTCTCTCTCTCTCTCTTAACTAGTTCCTAGTTAATACTACTCTCTCCATTCTTAAGTTATTGTCTCTCTTAATATTTTTTTTATCACTTATTATTTTTCAAATTAAAATTTAACGTATTTACTTTTAATTTTTTTTAAACTTATAAAATATGTAGTTTGTAGTTCTAAAAACATAAATTAGTTATTTTCTGATTCTAAAAGAAGAAAAAATATACATACGTCAAATTTTTATTTGAAAGACAGTTTGTATAATTGAATAAATTAAAGTCAAGCATGACAATAATTTAGGAATGAAGGGAGTATTTGTTAAATTTTTTTTTGGTTCCATATGTTTGTATCCGTATTTGCTCTTGTAAATATTTTAGGTTCTCCTTTTCTTTACCCCGAAAAAAAATATTTTTTTTTTTCAGAGTTTCGTTTTGCTATTCCACCTTGAACCTATTTTATGGGTTAAATCATAATTCCCATCATTTTCCCCATGCCACTAACAATGTTAACATGCTTATTTGTGCATATTGGTTTATTCCATATGTTTAGCAACTTATGGTGTTCTCTTTAGTATTTAATTAGTTTAGATTATTCTCTTAATCTTCTTGTTGAGATTCATCTGTATCTCATTCTTCTGTTTCCCGCATAGTTATATAGTTTGTGCATTATGCTAAATATTTGAGGTCTTGGTGTTCATTTGCATACTCAATCGAGTAGTAGTTTGCAGATTGATATTCTCCGATTAGGGTTTCTCCAATAATTCAGAATACCGTACTCTATACTCCTTCCTTTACTAAGAGCCTGTTTAGTCCTATATTTTGGCCAAAGTGTAGCTTATTCCTCAACTTAGTGTTTCAATGTTGCTGTACAAAAAATTATGCTTTCTAAACGTAGTTGCATTTTTAAACGCTGAAATTTTTAGTTTTTTCTCAAAATGCATATTTTGAAACGATGTTGGGAAAAAAAATTGCATTTTGAATTAGTATCTCAAACGTGTTTATAAAGAAAAATGATGCGTTTTAAAGAAATTTGTGTTTTAAATAATCTGTGTTTTAAAAATGTTATACCAAACGGACTTTAGGAATGAATCATGTATTTTTCAGCCCATCTGCAAGTGGACCTACTATTAAAGTAAATAATAAAGTAAGGATAAAATTATAAAAATAATTTTCTAAAATGGAATGAGTAATAAGTACAAGGAAAGATGAACTCATTTAATTTTTAGGTATCGATCGAGGGAGTAATATATTAGGGTTTAATATAGATGCGTATGCATTTCAATTTATGTTGATCAGTCTCATATCTGATCATTTCTGCACATTCGGCCCTCATTATTTATAGGCTTCACTTATACACTTATACACTTCTTTTATTTTTATAATTTTCAAAAAAAAAATACAAATAAAACAAAAAAAAAAAAAAAAAAATAGAATGGAAAGAATATGTTCTATAATGTCACATTTTTGAAGAACAAATAATATACATGGTATATATATGTACAGTGTATATATTTGTTTAGCATATATACATCCTCGATTGCGCGCAATTAATATACATGGTATATATATATGTACAATGTGAGTCGTGCATATATACATGTAGATATGTATATATTTGTTTGGGATGGTAAGATCGTTTGGGGTTACTATATTGTCATATAATGTACTCCCTCAGTGTCACCCAAAGAGTTCACGTTTGAAAAATTTAATAATTAAATGATATATAAGTAGTATTGGAATTGGTCATAATTACAAAAATATTTTAACATAGTTAATATGTTTGTACCACATGTAAAGGGTAAAAGTTGAAAGTTTTATGGAGATTGTAGACATAATTTTTTAAAGTTGACATTTTGAGTGAAACATCCCAAAATAGTATAGTGGATTCTTTGCATGGAACGGAGGGAGTATTAACCTTAGGGCTAAATCAATCGTAAGCTAATTAGAATTGATTGGAAACTCAATACTATGATCTTAGTGTTCAACTTGACATATATATATATATATATATATATATATATATTGATGAGCGTTTCTTCAATAGTTTAAACGTTTGGATGAGTTGACAATTTAATTCATCTCGCTTGCATTTGTTACCCGTAATACTATGAGTGCACATATTGGCACCCAGTTTGGTTGTTTTGTGGTGTTACTCGTGCGACATATTTGTTTATCTCTACGTGCCGACGCAGCATACGTGAAAGGGAGTTAGCAACTTAACACTTATAACAAGCCTTTTCTCATTGGTAAGTAGCTCCCAAAAAAAGATATAGATTATATATGTTAACAATGCCATGAACCCGGCATTAGATAAGCTTAAATCCAACGTTCTTTTAAGTTCAACAGTTGATCAATTAAAGGGCTAAAAGTGTGACGCATCTTTTGGCAATACCCATGTTAGATAATTAAGGCGCAACTTATAAATTAATTGATCCTTTAATAGGTTATAGTCGTCAAACTAGAAATCTTCGAGCCAAAACCGAACATAATTAATTTTGGAACTAATTACTCCAGAAATTAGTACATGGAGTTTGCGCTTGAAGCTGCAAGGTGAGATGTGAAGTACCAGTGCATACAATTTAGTACCAAGACATACATTTTTATTGTAATATTCATGAGCAAATGTTCTTTCCATTAGTTAAGTAAACTCATTTTAGTCCCTATTTGAGTAATATGAAACGAATATGGGTCATAACTATAGGGTAGGTAAGTGTAAAAAATAAATGAAATTATGGGCAAATATTCTTTAACCCTTGCTTTATATTTCATTTAGCACATCATAAAATTACACTATAGTATATATGTCACCAGACACCCCTCCAACATCAACCATTATCCACCACCTTGTGTCCCAAGACATCAAATGACCATATAACATTACTTGTTCGTTTGGAACACAAGAGTGCTCATTCTATTCTTGTCATTTTAGTATCGATTTCATTTTATGATAATTTGGCATGTGTTACGTGCAAAGTGTTTGCTTTGATACCATCTTAAAGTTTGGATGGTTCATTTCAAAACTAATTGACTTGTGAGTTGTGTAACATTATGATCTTATTACTCTCCTAGTTCCTAAATAACTGTCATGTATTGACTTTTTAAAGTCAAATTAAATGTTTTTCAAATGAAACTTTGATGTGTATATTTTTATTTTTATTTTCAAAATCATAAAACACGTGATTTATAGTACACAAAAGTACTATGAATTGCGTGTTTTATGATTTAAAAATAAATAAAAAAATATTCATCAAATTTTCATTCGAAAACAATAAGTTTGACTTTTAAAAGCTAAAACATAACACTTATTTAGAAACGGGAAGTAATTGATTGCTAGGCTTGAATATACTTGATAAGGGTTTAATGTCTCAACACTATCAAACGAGCACTACATATGTTTTACTTGTCCCTGACCCTCTTGAATCAATCCAACTTTCTCCCTTTCATCACTTTCTATCTTTGGAAGCTCCGTTATCCTTCGCGACGCCAGAAGTCAGGTGTAAAATATGATGTCTGTGAGGACAGTAATGGCATTGGGTGATGGAAGTAGCTAGGGTTTCTTCACAGAAGATGGAAAAAAAAATGGTGTTTTGTTTATAAGGTCGAGTTAGATTGTGAGATTAGTATGACTCGCTTTAGCCCTGAGAGAGCTGTGTGGGCTTTCCCAATACCATTTCAAAGACGTGATAGTATAAATCTAAATTAGATTAGAGGAGATCAAAGCTCTCCAAGTAAAATTATTTGAAAATGATTATGACTTTAGCAATAGAAGGGCGCTGAACACCAGACAAGATTACAGTATCTTAGAAAGTCATGAACTAAATATTACTAAAATTTCTTAAAATTTTATTTTGACCTTCTTTGACTTTCTTTGGTCATCTTAATTAAACTTTGACCAAAAATTTCTAAAAATTTAGTTATCCTTATAAAATTCAATTAATTGTTATTGGTAGCATTCATAGTGTTGCATCAATAGTGATTTAAGTTTCTACTAGGTTGACTATTCAAAAAGGAAATGAGACTTTTTTTTTTTAAATCGAAGAAGTATATGCTTGTTTTAATTTATGGTTAGATGGAAAAAAGAAGAAAATTAGTGTTACAAAGTAATTTGTGAAATATACTACTCCCTTCATTCCTAAATTATCGTCTTGTTTTGTTTACGGACTATTCGGGATTTTGGAAGGCATGCGGCCGCATAGGGCGTCCGCATGGCATACTGGAAACCATGCGGCCGCATAAGGCGTGCGCATAAAGTTTCTGGAAACCATGCGGCCGCATAGGGCGTCCGCATGGAATCTTTGTAAGTCGTATTCGGCCGCATAGTGCGACCGCATAGCGACGGGTTTTTTAAACCTTTTAAGGGTTTTAGAGTTTCTATTATATCCATATAAATAGTTGTATACATAGAACGTTTGAAGGTGGTGAGCCTCTAATAAAATTTCGTCAGTCCATTGACCCCAATCTCTCTCTCTTCTTTGTGATTGATCCTATTATACTCTCTTAATTTGTTTGCTAGTCTTCCACTGTACACAACATGTTTGACTTTTTTTGTCAAACAAGATGTTTTTAAATTCAAATTTAACACTTTGTTTTTAATTTTTTTTCCAATATCATAAAACACGTAACTCGATGTATTTTTAATGTACTACAAAGTATGTGTTTTATAATTTTAGAAAAAATAAAATAATATACATTAAATTTGCATTTAAAGCATTATGTTTGACAAAAAAAAGTCAAACAAGACGATAGTTTAGGAACGGAAAGAGTATATCATTGAGATGGGTGAATATTTAAAGGGTAGTTTTGTTTTAAAATAAATTAATTTAATATATTATATACTAAATACAGTGGATAAACAATTTTTATAGTGAATACTCAATTTAAAACAGAAGTAAGAAATTACCAATAACATAAGTATTTTTTAAACCCTTGGCTTATTGTTAATAATTGTGCCATAAATATTTTAGCTTAATTATACAATTACAGAATTCATCTACATATTACATTCAATTTTAAAGTATTGTACTCTGGTTGAAATGTACAACAATTAAAATGGATGTAAATGAATGCTATAAATAAATGTTATTGATGTATTTTTTTTATTATTTTAACGATTGTGCCCTAAATAGTCCATTGAACAAAAAGGGCATCATGGTAAAAAATAAAAAATAAAGATGGTCACGTGAGTCTTACATGGGCATTTTTTGTCAGCTCAAACGACAGAAGGTGCATTTAAAGAAACTATGATAGTTGAGGGGACACATTGTTTCAATTGGTAGTTAAAGGGAACAATTTGAACCTGACCCATAGTTGAGGGGAGTTATTTGTATTTATCCTCTTTTTTTCCCAAGATATCCAAGGTTCGAATGTCCAACATTACCAAGTTTAATGAAGATGCATTTTTATTGCTTGAACTTGAGACTTATAATTAAGGCAAAATAACTCCTACCAGCTAATCTACGCATTTATAAGTAATATTGCTAATGCATGTTCACAATCTTACTTTGAAACCTCATACGTAATTTACATATTATTCATTGCTTTTTTTAACCAAGGTTTTGTTCTTGAAATGGAAATATTTGGATTAGGAATCAGGATTGATACCACGCGAGAATCTAACATTCTTTGGTAGTTTTTCACGACAAAATAATAATGTTTTATGGCACATTGATGAATGAATTCTAAGTACGAAAAAAATGGGTTTTACAAAATATATACTTCTTCTATTAAATATGTACGAGTTTTAAGAAAAAGTTTGCCTTTATGTTATTTATTTAATACCCCTTCAATTCATCACTAGTTCTGTCAAATCAGTGGGAGTCACTTACATTTTTATCATACAAGCAAAAATGACATAATAGACAATTTCAAAAATAAAAATGGAACAATTATTTTGAAACTTCCTAAAAAAATAAAATAGTAATGCTACATCAGCCGCTATCATGCACAGAAAACATCAAATGCATGCTTTATTGGGTTGTACGTACCCCTAATGCATGTGGTTGATGCATTTTGTGCTTGGGGTGATTCTTATCGCCATTTTCCTAAAAAAGAATAAGAACACTCAAGACGGAGGGAATCAAAAAGGCAAAACACACAATCGGGCCACTGTACTTTGGGGAAGGTTGCAATTAGACTACTAATTGTTAGAAAATATTATTTGGGCTACTGTACTTCTGTCATCTTGCAAGCGAGCTCATTTTTTGGATGGACGTTAGTTCAACCGTTAAAATAACATCAAATACCAATTTTGCCCCTATCTTTATCTTCATCTTCCCCAATTAAGAAAAAACAAACCCTAACCCTAAAAAGAGCCTAGTCAACGCAACATTGGACTATTGTCGCTAATGCCCCCAGATCTCTCTACAACTTGTTCCACCTCAACTTCTCTTCGTCCATTCCTCGACCTCTACTGATGTGATTCCAAGATCGTGAAAAAGCGGAACCAACCAAAAACGCGGATTGAAAACAGAAAACAACGAATTGAAACGAAGATAGGGAGCTTCCCTCAATCCTAGGGCGGATTTAATCCCTAGAACCTTGGGGTGCAACCTTAACCCACTAATCGCAATTGATTAGGAACCAAGATCACGGAACGCCACAAACCTGCAGCTCAACAAACTTGATAAGTTCAAGGGTTGAGAATTCTAATCCAAGAAATCTCTCAAAGGCTCACAATATTGTGAAAACTCAATTCAATTTAATAATAATCAAAGATCTAATATTTTACAATGAAAGAGAAGCCTTTATATAGGCCTAACAATCCAACATAACCTAGGAAATAGAATCCTAAAATAAAAAGGAAACAATTAACTAATTACCTAAATCATGTAGGAAACAACTAAGTAAGTTACATAGGCTAATTAGGAAACAATAACAAACCAAAATAAGAAAAATACTATCAATCCCGTTTTTCTAAAGGCCTAATTTTAAAAAGTGCACTTTGGCCCCCTAAAGTCATCCATTTAGCGTTAAAAAGATCCCAAAGTCATCCATCATGCCTAAGATGATTTTAACGGACGTCTCTTGAGTCTTTAAGCCTTTTTCATGCATTTGGAAGCCTTCGAAGTCATCACACTGGCCACAGGGCGATCGCTTTGAAACGTTTTAGGGCGATCGCCTTTAATCTAGTAGTCAGGGCGATCGCTTTGTAGAATTGTAAGGCGATCGCTTTAAAGGCAGAATGCTTCTTCTTGGACTCCTCCTCTTGGGCCTCGAACGGGTTTGCTTGACTTTGAACCCACTTGATCATAATAGGTTCACTTGACTTGGGCCTTGGTTCTTAACTTGATCCACGGTTCACATCATCTACTTGAAGATCTGCGTCAGGTACGCTCAATTCAGATTCAATTAGTCGTGTTTTGAAAGTGCATGATCAGTATTTGGAGTTTGTAATCTTAGAGGATAATTTGTTTGTGCTTGCGGATCAGAATTGTTATGTTAAATTAAATGATCCTTCTTCTGGGGATTCTGAAATCGAGGCTATAATTGAGAAAATTGTTAGTAGATTGTTTTCCTTGTTGGCTACACTTGGTGTTGTTCCTGTAATTAGGTGTCCAAGGGGTGGGGTGGGGGAAATGGTTGCGTCTTTGTTGGATCAGAGGTTGTGTGATCATTTGCTTGCAATGAACAATTTGTTTTCAAAGAGTGCGAGTTTTACTAGTTCGTTTCAGAGGCCAGTTTTGTGTTTGTTTGATAGGAATTTTGAGCTGTCGGTTGCCATACAACATGATTTTAGGTACCGTCCGCTTGTTTATGATGTGCTTGGGTTGAGATTGAATAGGCTGAGCGTGCAAGGGGGAAAATGGGGAAGAAGTCTTATAAGTTGGATAGGATGGATGAGTTTTGGGTTGAAAATGGTTCGTTGGAGTTTTTAGATGTTGCCGTTGCAATCGAGACTAAGTTGAATAAGTATAAGAAGGACGTGGATGAGGTGAATAGGCGGACTAGTGGGAATGATTGGGTTGAATTTGATGGGATAGACTTGATTGGGAATCCTAAACATTTGATGAATGCTGTGAATTTATTGTTGGAGTTGATTGAGCGGAAGCAATGGATTGATAAACACACAAATAATGTCCGTCCTCAAAGGGGTTAGGGTTTATTGTTTCATAACTGGGGAAGATGAAGATGAAGATAAGGGTAAAATTGATATTTTATGTTATTTTAACAGGTGAACTAACGTCCGTCCAAAAAATGGGCTCGCTTGCAAGATAATTGAAGTACAGTGGCCCAAATAATATTTTCAAACAATTAGTGGCCGAATTGCAACATTTCCTAAAGTACAGTGGCCCGATTGTGTGTTTTGCCAATAAAATATTATAGGTGCTAAATACAACACCCCAAAAGTGTTAAATACCACACCCCCTTAAAAAAAATACCGTTTTGCCCCTCATTTGATATAAATGAGCATTTACACCAAAACACACTCTATTTTGTATTTAGCGCAAATGGACCCCCTAGGGGTAGAATTTGGGATGGCCGCCTAGGAGTGGCGGCTCTTCCTGTTATGGCCACCTAGGGCTGACGGTTCTACTATCTGCCGTTAAAATTTTAACGAACCCGTTAACTTTTTAATAAAATTTTAAATTTTAGGGGTTAAAAGTGTAAAAAAAATTTGACAGAATAATGAATGACCGTCTAATTTAGGTGGATGTTTGGAATATAGCTACCAAGGTGTGGCGGCCTTGTCTAATTTTTTAGTTTATTAAATTTTTTTTATAAGACTTGTAAATATAAATTTCAACCAAAAAAATATAGGGACCGACCCGCAATTTTTCCTAAATATTAACCAAACCATTGTGTCATAATGTTTTAACCAACGAGACAGCTCTCTGTCGATGGCCCGCGCCACAAGGTGCCACTGTTAGTTACTGGAAATTGGAAAAGTAAATGATGAGAGAGAGAGAAGGCGTCAGGGCTAATTGTGTTTCCATGGCATAAGAGACAAATCAGACAGGTAAAAAGGGTTTGAGGACTAGTAGTAGTATTCTGGCTAAAAGTGAACTTGGAAAGACTCTTCATGTGTGTTTTCAAATTTCAAGAGACGTTACCTACTAGCTCCTCCATGTACAATGTATTTCTACATTCATTGACTTCAGTCTGGGTTTTGAAATGGATTAATATACAATTTGGTCCTTGAACTTGCAACATTTTCCTAATTAGGTTCTAGTACTATGATATTTCCTATTGTGGCACTTGAACTGAGCATTTGGCCTTACAGTTAGTCCCTTAACTGACGACCGCCAGTTAAGGCGTTAATTTTTTATTTTTATGACAAAAATGCTCTTCGCTAATGTTGATATTGATCTTACGTGGATAATTATGCTGAGATTGACAATTAGTTTCCCCCATTTCTAGAACGTTTTAGTGAAACACTTGCGGCCAAATCTGAGCCAAAAAATGGAATCAAAGCAGAAACAAACATATCCTTCTCCGAATCAATCGACACTCAGAGATATTTCCAACTTCAAAACCCCCAAACGCCAATCTCAAAACCCTAATTTTCTCCACTCCCTTTATCACCAATTCTTCACCGCTTCAAAACAAATCCCTAGATCTTCATCTTCATCTTTCTCCCTTCACCGTCTCCGTTCTTCAGTTACTTCTCGCAGACCCAAAGCATTCAAGCTCGAGCAGTCGAAATCTGCACGAAATGTCCAAATCAACAAGGAAAACTCACTCAAATCACTGGCAAAGTCCTTCACAGTGTGGCTCAACTTCTTGTTGGAGAACCCTAGATCTTGTGGCTGTGATCTTTCCAAACTGAGCAAAAATGTCGTTCACGCTACCGCCGCTGCTTCCTCTGTTTACCCCGCCGTCCTTCACGTATTCCATAATCGATCTTAGGACTTGGACAAGTAGATCTCCACGGCCTCTTGCAAACTCTCATCACCTACGAGGATGTCGTCATCCCAGGACTCGTCGTCGGTGATGGCAGAACGACTCTCATCGTCATCGACGTTTGACAGGTTGTGGGGATTGGCGGAACATCTGATTCAATTTTTTTTAATGCTTTGGGCATTCGGGCATGGGTGGATCTACATGATATACAATTGAAAGAACAAGATCTAAAGATGAGTTTTTGACAGGGAAGAAGGTCGAAGGTAGTGCTTGAGAATGAGATGGTGAATAAGGTTGGAGACGGCCAACGAGATCCCAAATTAATCATCTCAGATCTGGAATTCCAGTCTTTCTAATTCAATAGGATTCGAAAAGTGAATAATCAGATTGAGAAGGATGCATAATTTCTCGACTGAACAGATAATGGTTTGTTTTTTAGTTTGGTGCACTGTTAATGGAGTTTAAAGGAGGTGACAATGGTGGATAACAGTGGCTGAGGGTGTGTGTCGTGTGTGAGAGAGAAAGAGGGGGTGTAATTAAAAAGTTTATATTTTTTTATTATGTTTTGTCCTTTTTTGTTTTTATTGTTATAGATTCACATTTAATAAAAAAAAGTTTTATTTGCTTCATGTAATTAGTAAAAGTAATTAAGTTTTAACAATTTGAGTCTTTTTTTTATAAATTTTATTTAATTTTAAATTTATTTAAAAAGTTAAAAATATTTTTTTATCAATAATTGCCACATCACTTTGATGGATTTTTAACAATTGTGATTAGTTCCTCAGTTAAAAATTGTTGTCATTAGTTCCTTTTTTTTTTTTTTGAATCTCAGTTAAAAATTTATTTAAAATAGTTGTGATTAGTTCTTTTTTTTTTCTTTTTATATTTTCATTTTTGCCAAAAAAAAAAATCCATCTCAGCATAATTGTCCATGTAAGATCCATAAGCCAAGGGCATTTTTGTCATAAAAATAAGAAACTAACGCCTTAACTGACGGTCGTCAGTTGAGGGACTAACTGTAAGGCCAAATGCTCAGTTCAAGTGCCACAATAGGAAATATTATAGTACTAGAACCTAATTAGAAAAATGTTGTAAGTTCAAGGACCAAATTGTATATTAATCCTTTTGAAATTGGGTAAAATTACAAACCCCCTCAACTATGGTCGGTTTGAATTGTGAGTCAACTATCATTCGAAGCAATGCACTCTCCTCAACTATAATATTTTACTTAGGTACTATCATTTGAATTGACGAAATTTGCTCACCTAAGACTCAAGTAATTTTTTTTACGTATTATTTTTATCATAATATTCAAATGAAAGACAAGTAATTAAATTTTTTTACCATCTTTAGATACAAAGAGTGTTTTAGAGCAATAAGAGTAAAAAGCTCTTGCTGATCATCCAAAAGCTCTTACTGATCATCCAAAACAAGTCCTTGAAAACCCCTTGAAAATCTCTCTCAAAGCCCTCAAGCACAAACACATTTGCTTGTTGTTTATATAAGGTACTTGTTGACTATGTAACTTGTTTGTTTGACTTTGTAATATCAATTCTCTCTTCATCTTGCAACAATGTAGACCCTAAATAGGGATGTTTAAATTAGTTAATTTGTTTACTCACTTCTTATGGATGTATGTAGAATATGTACATTCTCTTCATCTCCATCTCTTTTACTCTTGGTTGACTTTGACTTAAAGTGAGGTCCCCCGAAGGTTGACTTTGGTTAATATGACTTATTTGAGACTTTGAAGTACTATTTTCGAGCTTACTTTGGTCCCTTAAATCCCCTATATAATCCATACTAGATTGAATATTTTATAAACATTTCATTGCACTTGTATATAAAGTTGACATTCAATAGTATTTTTATATCTTCTCATTCATAGGTGATAGACTTAGCCTTCCTATTGATGAAAGAATGATTTCCCCATTTCCCCATTTTCTTTCCTTTTATTCCCTACAGTTTGTGAGCTCAAAATATGTTATTTCAAGTATCAAATATTTCAACCAACTTAACAATGATCAAACTTGTGTCAAAGACGGGAGAACCGATGAAGTTCTTGTTGTTATCATGACCATATGAGACTTTGGCAATATGACTTTCATGACTTAATCTTGGCCAATTTTTTAGACATGGTTGTAATGTTACTTTGTTGGTAAATTTGAAGTCACTAAAGTTATCATTTTTTGTAAAATGGGAAGAGGTTAAAAAGAGGCTAGAGTTATCCATTTTGACATGTTCATAAACTTTTAACTTGAAAAAGGTTAAAATGGTTAAAATCAACCAAGTTGACAAATTCGTTAACAAGGGCCTAGGATCATTAGTTTTGACCTCCTATCATCTTTTTAATCCCATGACATTTGGGATGATTTTTGTGACTCAAATGTATAAAGAACAACCATGATAATTTTGTTGAAAATCTTACTCTTTCTTGATATACCACTTTGATGACCAAAAATCCACAACAAGAGACCAACCATTAGGTGATCAAGCATGCTAGCAACCTTTGAGACCAAAAGGGTGAATTGGGTGCCTAACACCTTCCCAATTCGTAACTTAGCCTCCAAACTCAAGAATCTAGGTTTCTTTCATTTTCCTAACAAATGGAACTGGCGGAATAAAAATTCAAACCGAGAGTTCATTTTGAGCCTAAGCACATTCAACGCGCTTAAGAAGTAAAAAAAAAGGTTCATTTTCATTTGACAACTTTTATTTTTTTGCATCGGGAGCTCAAACCCACTAATTTGACACCACTAATAATAGCTTGGGGTTATTAACGAAAATTGTATAAAGTTAATCACTATTTAAAAACTGGTGTAAAATTAATAGGCGACACTTATTTTGGAACGGAGAGAGTACTACCATTTTATACGAAAAGTTAACAAATTTATTAAGTAATATTTCACTTGAAAAGTCAACTTTCAAAAATTATCCATACAATTTATCTTGATTATGATTAAATATTTTTATAATTGTAACAAACTCCAATGATACTAATATAGCCCTTCGATATTAGACGTTTTAAATATTGACTTTTTATTTAGAATGGAAGGAGTATTCAAATGCAACACTACAAGAAATTCCACACTCATCTTTCAACAAATAACCCATTATGTGCCATCCGTCCAAATTGAAAATGTATACTTTAATTTTTTATCAATTTGATCAATTTTTGAATCAATAGTTTACGATGTTTTCATTGTTATTTTCTCAAAACTAACAAACACGCAAACTATACTATTTTTAGCATAGTATTCAAAGTTTTAGTTTATTTTCTCGAACTTAATAAAAACATGTTTTTTATATATCCAAGAATTTCTCAAATATTAACGAAAGAAAATTAAAAGTGTCTCTTTAGGTGGTTTAAGACGTTGTACTTGACACAAAGAAATTATTCAAGTGCAACACTTCGACAAGTTATTGTTTAAGACATCAAATTCGAATAGCACCTTCTTTTTCCTCTTGTCCCTTCATGACTATCTCGCGAAAAGGATTTAACAAGTAAAAGAAGGTTAATCAAATACAGGAAGAGAAGGAATACTTTTTGCTGTGCTTTTTCGCACTTACGGTTTTACATACATACATACATATATATATATATATATATATATATTGAGCATTCTAACATAAGACCCAACACTGGTATCAGAACCCAGTTTACAACATTTTTGCCCAATGTTTCAAAATATACAGGTTGATGCTAACAAAAAGTTGGGCACGATGTGAGGAATAGATTGTTGGGATCTTTAGGGCCCGATGTATGAGGGAGAGATTATTGGGTATCCTTAAGGCCCGAAGTGTGAGGAAGAGATTGTTGGATATCCTTAGAACCTAATGAATAGATTATTGGATATCATGCATTGCAGTTGTGCTGGTAAGAGCATTCTAACATAAGACCCAACACTGGTATCAGAACATATTTTACAACATTTTTGTCCAATGTTTCAAAATATACAGGTTGATGCTGACAAAAAGTTGGGCACAATGTGTGAGGAAAAGATTGTTGGGATCTTCAGGCCCGATGTATGAGGGAGAGATTGTTGGGTATCCTTAAGGCCCGAAGTGTGAGAGAGAGATTGTTGAATATCCTTAGAACCTAATGAATAGATTATTGGATATCCTGCATTGCAGTTGTGCTTGTAACACAAATATATATATATATATATATATATATATATAAAGAACATATATATATATATATATATATATATATATATAACATTTACAAAAAGAATTGATGTGACATGAAATTCATAACATCATCTTTCTTTAATTGGAATGAATAATAGTCTAGATTTTGTCAAATCATATTTTAAACGCCATAGTGATGTAAATATTTTATATTAATCTAGCATTTTCTACCAAATTTTGTGAACAAAGGTATATATCTTCATCCGAACAACTAATCTAAATAAATAAATATATATATATATATATATATATATATATACATTTTCTAACCATTTTATTTGCCCTCACACACACAAACACAAATACAAAATGAAAGTGGGGTGAAAGTGGGATTTGGCTCCAATTAATCATTGAATCTCTTTCACTAAGTGAAAAGTCAAAGTCAACTATTGAGCCAATACATGGCGAATCAATTGTTTAGTAGAAATGATTAGACGCCTTACTTATAAGATTTCTAGCTATACTTAGGGCATGTTTGGTAACCCAAATAAGAGTTTAATTAGGAAAGTTTTAAGTGATATTAAAAATAAGATTGTTTGATAATGTAATATTATATCACTTAATAAATTAAGTATTTTTTAAAAATAGCCAAAATTTTAAGTTAAAATATGATGTCTTAATATTTTAAGCTCTATTTTTTCAGACATTAGTTTTCAGATCTTAATTTTCAGTTTTAACAAACAGGCCTTTAGCCTCTAAACTTTACTATTTTAGAATTCGGCCAATGTGCTTGAAGTGAGAGATCGAGGCCCCTCAACTAGTCGCACAACCGGTTAAAAAAAATGACAACAATTACATTTTATGTCGCCTTCTAAACATATTTTTTTGTATTTCAGTTATATCTTTTTAACACTTAAATAAGAAAATTTACTCCAATAAGTACCCACTATACCACCCTATAAAAACTTTGATTTTCATACATAGTCTGATTAAATCTCTCTAATCTTAACTAACAAACCTCGATTTCCATATTGGTAGGAGAGAGAAGAAAAGGGATGGGATGGAAGTTCATGGTAAAACACACTCGATCTTAAGAGAATGATTATGGTAATTTTAGAGGTAGAGTGTAGTTAAGAGTGTCCACTGTAAATTTAAAAGAGGGTAAGATACTCTAAAAAGAGTTTTAAAGTCTTTGGTACAGTGTCCATTGTGGACATACTAATCCACCGATTGCTGCTTCCTGGCCTGTTAGAACATATCCAATGCTATCATCTAAATTTTTTTACGTCCTCTTTCATCTCTGACAAAAATTAAAAGATAGAAAACTCTATTTCTAAATGTACACCAATGCAAGACTTTTCTTAAAACATTCTTTCATGTGACCCTCTAAAAATCTCAACTAAATATTACATCATCTCTATCTCAACATAAGAGGTTTGTATTGGAGGAGTTTAAAAAAAAAAAAAAATCTATTTTTACTATGTGTCTATAATTTTTTACTAAATAGATGATTGCATTAGAGAAGCTCTCATGTCACTTACGTGGCTCCAATAGAAAATCTAAATAGTTGGGTTTAAAATAAAATTGTTCGTTTATTATCATTATTATTACTATAAAAAAATTATATTAACGTGCTCTTCAATCCATCTCGAACTTTCAACTGAATGTCATAGTGGCATTCACAAAATATACGTAACATCATATAGAATATACGTACTTTTTGTTCCTAAATTATTTTAACTTTTCTAGGTTAAATAGGGTTTTTTTAATGCAAATTTGACGTATAATTTTTTATTTTTTAAATTATAAAATTATAATTTGTAGTATTTTTAAAATACTGCAAATTACGTGTTTTATGATTTAAAAAAAATAAAATAATTTATATGTGTCAAGTTTACATTTAAAAAATATCTTGTTTAACAAAAAAAAAAAGTTAAACATGACGATAATTTAAGAAAGGATGTGCTAAATACAACACCCTAAAAGTGCTAAATACAACACCCCCATTTACTATTTTGCCCATATTATAAATGCAAAAAAAAAAAAAAAAGTAAAAAATTGAAAAATTTGACAAGCCCGCCACCCCTAGGCGGCTATATTCCAAGCATCCACCTAGATTTGGCGACCAACCATTATTCCATCAGTTTTTTTTACACTTTCAACCTAAAAAATTAACGGATTCATTAAAATTTTAACGGAAGATGGAAGAGCCGCCACCCCTAGGCGGCCATAACTGGAAGAGCCACTACTAGAAAAATGCACATTAGCGACGAAAATTTCCGTCACTAATTATATGTTTCTGTCGCTAAATCCATATTAGCGACAGAATTCCGTTGAAAAAAAAGGGTCGTTGATTGACGACATGGGCCTTTCCGTTAAAAATTAGCGAAGGAAAAGGTTTCCGTCGCTAAATTAGTGACGGTAATTACCAATTGTGGTAAACCGTTGCTAAATACTGACGAAAATTATATACGAAATTTTTCGTCGCTAATTAGTAACGGAATATCCCGTGACTAATTTTCGTCGCTCCGTCACTAATTAGCGATGAAAATAAGTTATCAAATTAGCAACATAAATTTTAGTGACGGAAATTTTCCTCGCTAAAAAAATAAAAATAAAAAAATAATAATAATAATTAAATTTTTTTTTTTGTACCTGATTTCAACAAATAACATGATATTAATAAAAACACTCCAAAAATGAAAGCATACCACAAATCAATACAAATTAATTACAAAATTACCACAAATTAATTACAAAATTATTTACATAAATTAAAATTGTTAAAACAAGTGTCAACAAATAAATTGTTCAAACTAATCGCCATGAAATAAATTTCGGAAACGAGAATGATCGGGAGATGGGTAACCAGATAGACGGGGCTTGACTCTGAAAAAATTGGTTTAGGGTGGCTTGCATCTGGGACAAGGACTATCGGGGTCAGCGAGCTCGTTGCGGATTTGAGCGAGATCGGTTTCCAACCTTGAGATGACACACTACTGGTCAATGTTCGACTCGGCCACTGTTCCTGCTGTAGATCCAGAAGCACGGGAAGCGATGGTTGGCACGTGCAAGGATCCCCTGTGCGCCCTTATCCCGTAGACCATATCTTCCCTCTTAGCTCGTCCTTTGGAGGTGATCTCCTCCCATAATGGTTGGCTCCACTAATTCCTGTTAGGATCGGTCCTTTCCAACCAACCCTCAGCCAACTGCGCCCTGACATTCCTCTCGTACTCAACCTGTTATAAAAAATAGACAAATATTAAAACACCATCATATCAATTTATAATAAACTATAATTTTAATACTTACATACGCAGCCTCTGCTCGGGCATCAACCCACTGACCGGATCCATCCTGCCTGGTGTGTGTACTCACAAACACATCAGTGAATCACACATAAGCACCATGTGTACTCACCTACAATCAGTACGTATTACTATTAATTTTTTATATTTCTAATAAATAAAAAATGAAATAGATGTATAGATTCTAAGTGTTTACACTTAACCCCCCTTCTTATCTTTTTTAACCCAAATCAAATTAAAATTTAAATTAAATTACTATCATGGATTTTATAGCATCAACATGGCTGCCCAATTACTTTTAACATAAATATAGAACATTAAATTGAATAAATATTGAAAATATACACTAACACCCCCTATAGATTCTAAGTATTTACAGTTAACCCCCTTGTTATATTTTTTAACTCAACTCTAATTATACTTTGAATTAAACAACTACCATGAATTTCATAGCATCAACATGACTTCCCAACTACTTTTAACATATATAGAAGGCTTAAATATCAATTTCTTCACTCTACTTTTTCCAAAAATTCAATAAGCTCACCTTACTTCTTTTTAACACTTTAATCATTCTACTCGGACTTTTCCGATCAATAAGCTCATTGATTAAGTGAGCTTATTGCTTCTCCTGACCAAGTAGAGTGATCAAAGTGTGAAAAAAAGAAGTACAGTGAGCTTAATGAATTTTGGGTGAAAGTAGAGTGACCAAATTTGTATTTAAGCATATATAGAATAATAAATTGAATAAACATTGAAAATATACACTAACACACACTATAAATTCTAAGTGTTTACACTTAAAACCCGCCTTCTATTCTTTCTTAATCCAAATCTAATTAAACTTTGAATTAAAGTACTACCATGAATTTCATAGCATCAACATTGCTTCCCAACTACTTTTGACATATATAGAACAATAAATTGAATAAATATTTAAAATATATACTAACACTCCTTATAAATACTAATTCCTGTTGTGTGCTGATCTACCTTGTGTGCTGATCTACCTCGTTGTATGCTTCGTTCCGGACCCCAACCCGCCAGTCCTATTCCTATTTGCCCTCTTCGAGGCATCCTTGGCAGAAGACTCAGACCTGTAGGCTTCGTACTGAGCCCAAACGTCATCGGCCATGTAGAGGGGCTGCCTCCTCAACTCGATAAAGAACTTCGTCTTCGTCTTATAAATGAATTCCTTGTATCGACTGGCAGCCATTTCCTTAAACATCGTCAGTGCCTTCTCATAAGAATGCCCGGGCCAAGAATATTTTCCCTAGAAAAAGTTGCATGAATAAATAACGATAAAATAAATAAACATTTCGTATAAAGTAATGATAAAGTATACAATTTAAGAAATTTTACTGTTGTACCTTAAATTCTCCCCACCATTCTTTTTTTTTTCCTCCGTTGAAACATTTCTATATTGTGGCCAGAACTCTACGTGATGAGAGGCACGAAGAAGATCTCCAAACCAACGTGCGGGCTGAGGGTATGCCCTTACAAATCTAATAAAAATTCAATTTTTAGTTCTTATATATGAAAATACAACAAATAACTATGAAATAAAATAAGATAAGGAAAAAGTGTAAATAGGTAGGAACTTACTGTCGTAAGTTAGCCTCAATGGACGTAATAATCCGGCCCTCTGAGTCTAAAAGCGAAGGCTCCTCGGTAGAAGTCGCTACCAATGATAATGGTGTGGCAGGAGAGCCCTGCGTAAAATCCACATCCTCTAGAGGTATGGATGTAGATGGTACAGGCTGTGTCCCCTTAATAGAAGTCACTAGGGGGCGCACCTTCCCTAATCTACTCCTACTGCTAGCTCCTCTGCCAAAAGACATGTCTAAATACAATAATATTACAAGAATAATTTAACTCAAACCAAAATTGAATAAACATGAACAATAATACATGAACTAATCATAAGATAAAGTATACAATTGTATTACATGAATTGAAATAATACAAAGATATCTAAAATAAAATACATTATTATTTTAAATCTTAAATGACTATCAATCTTTCTCGCCACTAATTAATTTTCTCTTTGTCTTCCTCTTCATCATCAGACTCTGCGTCATTACTACAAAACTCAAGCTCTTCTTCATTCTCGTCCTTACACCGAGGATATATCATCTTCATTTGATAAATCAACTTCAAATAATGCGAGTTAACCTGGTTGAGGGAAGGAGGTGAAATATCATGCATCGATCTTCTCGTACCCTAGCCCGATATGCCCCACCAAATTCTGTCTCGTAAAAGTTCTTGACCAGCTTATTCCCCTTGGGCAACCATCCTTTAACTGCTTTTATAATACGATTATATATGGACCAACTAATATTGCAACCAGCCTTAATGTTTAAGATCTCAGCAACAACCTCTAACACCGTCTTCTCTGAACCAGGATAAAGCTTCTCTTTTGCAGACACTACTAGAAACACGTGTATTAGTAACAAAATTATTAGCGGCGGAAGTTTTGGATTCAAGATGGGAGATTCTTCAAACCCTAAAAGGTTTGGATTCACAACCTAAGACATTCTCACAAACTTTAAATATATATATATATATATATATATATATATATAAAGTTTTGGATTCAAGATAGGAAATCCTTCATTTGAAGTACCACTTCCATTCGGCGTTGAGCAATTGCTTGATAAAATCTGTGTACGTCATTTATCTCCGCCGCCGAAAATTGGTGAAAAAGAATAATTCTTGAAAGCATCCAGGGATAACGTAGTTTTCTGAAAGAGCAATTCTTGATGTCATTGATATCTGTCCATCCTTCATTGTTGCCTGTAAATATTGCTGATGAAGAAGACTTCTTAGCACTTGGGAGTGAGCTCAAAAGGGTTGCAAAGGATCCTTACAGATAAGTTCATAAGAGGTTTGAAGAGTTTTGTTGGGCTTGCTACATCCAACCTCGATATATGAGTGGTGACAAAATATGGTGTCCTTGTGTTAATTGTAGAAATAAGAAGTTCCTGCATGTTAAAGTTACCGAGAAACACCTTCAGAAGGGATTTTTGGAAGGGTATAAGCGAAGGGTTGCTCACGGCGAGATAGTCATAGAACAGACAAAGGCCGGCTCTAATGGAGGGTAAAGGAATCGTGATCCTGTAGTCGATCATAAGAATGTTGACGAAGAACCAATACAGGGTAAGGAAGATATGGTTAGGGATGCAGCTGGTCCTGAGTTTGACTGGTCTGAGAACGCTCGACAGGAACCAAATCCTGTAACCATGAGGTTTATTGCTGCTATGGACGCAGCAAAGGAGAAACTTTATCATAGTTCAAATAAGACGGTGTTGGAGGCTGTTGCTGAGAAGTTAAACATCAAGGCTGATTGCAAAATTAGTCAGTCTGCATATAATTGTATCATGAAAGTTGTTAAGGGATGGTTTCCCAAGTGGAATAAGCTGGTCAAGAACTTGAATGAGACAAAGAAGTTGGTGGGGGCATATCGGGCTAGGGTACGAGAAGATCGATGCATGTAAGAATGACTGTATGCTTTTCTACAAGAAAAATTTGAACTTGACAGTGTGTTCAGTGTGTGGGGAAAGCAGATATAGGACAAAGCGTAGGGGTAGTTTGAAACGCAAGAAAAATGTACCATACAAACAGTTGCGTTACTTGCCTTTGATTTCGAGATTGTAACGGCTCTATGCGTCCAAAGCTAATTCCGAAGCTATGCATTGGCATAAGGAAAATCCGCGTGAACAGGACGTGTTGACTCATCCGTCTGACGGGGAAGCATGGAAACGCTTTGATACAACTTCCTGACTTTGCTGCCGAAGTTAGAAATATAAGGTTGTGCATATGCGTCGATGGTTTAACTCCTTATGGGCATGGAGAAATGTCTTACTTTTGTTGTCACGTTATAGCTACCGTGTATAATCTTCCTCCGTGGTTGTGTATGAGTGATCCTTACATGTTCTTGTCGGTTTTTATCCCCGGACGGAACAGCTCTGGCGAGAACATTGACGTCTATATCCAACCTTTGATGGACGAGTTCAAAAAGCTTTGGGAAGATAGGGTTAAAACCTGGGATGCGTTTAAACAAGAGAACTTCAACATGAGAGCTAAGTTGATGTGGACAATTAATCACTTCCCTGCGTATGGTATGTTGTCGGGTTAGAGCACGCATGAGAAATTGGCATGTCCATACTGTATGGGTGACACGAAGTCATTCGTACTCTAGCACTCCAGAAAACCATGTTGGTTTGATTGCCATAGACAGATTCTGCCGATGGATCATCCATTTAGGAGTCAAAAAACACAGTTCATTAATAAGTGGGTCAAGCATGATGAGCTATCTATTCGGTTGAGCAGTGAAGATGTTTTTTCGTCTGGTATCTAAATTGCCCGAAACAAGGTGGGGAAAGAAATTTAAAAAGCATAAGGTTCAAGGATACTATAGATCCCATAACTGGACTAAGAAGTGTATCTTTTGGGAGTTTGTTAGGTCTCAAGGTGCTCAAACAGGCTAGAAGGGGGGGGGGTTGAATAGCCTGTTTCCAATTTTTGAAAAATTATTTTAAAGGTTTACTTCATTTAAGTTAGAAAAGATTTTGCAGCGGAATTGAGTGAAATATAGGACAAGTTCAAAAAGGGTTGATCTTGATCGGACAAGATCAGCTGATTTTAAAGCTGTTGGAATTCTGGAAGTTAATAAGTAAAAGCAAATCACAAGAACATAAAAGAGATAGACAAGATATTTAATATGGTTCACACTTATAAATAAGTGCTACGTCCACAACCAAAGTGGTCAACTTTGGATTTGAAAATCGTGCACTAAGTTTATCCACTAGAATCTTTACAAGATAGATCACTAATGGATCGTGTACATAAAATAGTTGACCAAGTGTTTGCGGGAGAATTAATATCTACATAGATGTAATTCTCGTGTGTTATGAATGTAGGGATTGCAATCAATGAAGAGCAATAAAGACTTTATCGTCTAGGAATAGTGCTCTCCAAAGAATGTTGTACAAATTTTTCTTTGAAGCTTTTATGAACTAGCAGTTGAAGATGAAGACTATCAGAATGTAAGAAGAGGTTTGTTAGATTGATCGCTAGTTATCTTCAATGCTGTCATGAAGTCTTCTTTTTATACTCAGGGAGATTTAGGTAGCCGTTAGAGATCTTTAGCCTTGGAGGACTTGAATTTGTATGCATTTAATGCTCTAATCTTGTTGTTGAACTCTGATAGGTGATTCTGTAAGATTTAGACTGAATTCTGCAATATTGCCAAAAATAGGTAGACAATAAGTGCAGACAGAATGTTCTTTTCTGAGATGATTGCCTAATATGGAATTAATCATTTAATGCTCCTTGCAGGTTATCGTTGTATCTTCGTTGAAACGAAATACTGCAAATATTTTTGTGGCATGCCCAGTCAAGTCTAGATCGGACGATCTTTAGGTCTTCAACACTGCTGATGAAGCTTGGCTAAAATGAGCTTGTCCGATGACTTGTGAAACTCGGCTGATATGAGGATAGCTGATCTTTAACATGTCCGATCAATGATAGGCTAACCTCTAAAGACTAGGCTAAGTATAGAGAGCAATCCTAAGCTATTACAAGCACTTGTCTAAGTACAAGTTGCCACTCTAACAGACACGCAGGCCCATTAGTCACCTTAACTTAGACTTAGGTTATGAATACAAGCAGATTTATACAAAATACGACAATCTCCTCTTATTTGCTTGAGTCCATGACCTAATGAATACAATTGAAGCTGACCATGTCCGACTCTAGTAATAACATGCTAAAGAGATAATATATTAAGTGAGCATGCCCTAGATAGACTTACAAAGAGGTCAGAGTATTCAAATTTACAAAGTGTTTACAGATAAAGAATTTAGACAAAGGAACACTTGTAATAAAACTGAGTTTAAAGACGAATGAATAAAATGCTTTATAGGATAAGTCTTTAAACCAGTGGTTTAAATTTTATGCACGCAGAATAATTAATTTAAACATGAAGCATGAAAGTTTGAAAATTGTCATTGTTCGTTAAACAAGAAGTTTAATTACAATGTTTAAAGAAAATTTTTGACATAGGACAAGAATAGATATACCAGCTAAGTCGAAGCTTGTCCTTCTTGTCTTGAACTAGCAGCAGCTTTGAGTCTTGCAATTTCAGCTTTGGCTTCTTCTAGTTCATAGTTGACGGTTTCCAGTTCTGAGGAGAGATTTGAGTCTTAACTCATGCAGTTCGGTCAACTGATTATTTTTAAGACGACTCATTTCCAGAATGGTCAGCTGATTATTATGAATAAGACGACTCATCTCCTCCTTCATGGACGCAAGCGACTGAGTATTAGACTGAAGCTCTTTGCTAATGGAAGAATAGCGCCTGTTCGAGAGCGACCGTGCAGTTTGAAAGGATGAATGGGCAGAGCGATGAGCACTGCGTTGAGCTTGAAGTACCCGTTGAAGGCCGAGGTCGAATGTCTCAAGCATGGATAGCAGGCTTTGACTAAGATGCTCACACTTGTCTTTGAGGAGGGCGGTGCAGAAAGCAGAAGAGCTGGAGATATGAGTGAGCAGTACATTTTGACAGGCAGCAACTGCCTCTTGGCATGCTGTGGCCGCAGTTTTGGCTTCGCGGGCAACAGAGACAATGTTAGCCATGTACGTAGCCGTGACTTCAATCGTATGAGACTGTTTGGCTGAAAGATGTTACAAAGAGGTGTACAGACTGGTACAGATGGTGTCAAAATTCTTCATAATCTCCTCAATAGAGGTAGGACAGGAGGTGGCAGGAAGAATAGAATGGCTGGCGAGAGATGAAGAATGACTGGAGGAGGATATAATGTGTGGAGGTGATTAGTGAGAGTGGCTTGCGAGAGATTGAGGCTGACTGGGAGGGAACGACTGGAAAGGGGTTGGAGAGGAAATGGTTTGGGTGGTGAAGTACCAGGAAGGTAGAGCCAGATGCGTGGTACAGGGAAAAGTTTTTCAATATAAGCGGCATAGGAGTGGGGATGAATAAAAATGGGATGAGAGAAAGGAATTGGAGGATGAATGGATTTGAAAAGAATGTTGAAATGAGGATTAAAGCCAATATACGTGGCAACTACGTCAAAGAAGTTGTATATAAAGGGCTTAGTGAAAACGGAAGGATGGTTGATTATTGAAGTGATAGGTGGCTTGGGTAGAGAGAGAAATGGAGAAATGTCTGATTTGGTAGAAGCTGAAAGTCCTAGATCCCGGTGAATTGTAGTCCACTGTTGAAAGATCATAAGATCCTGGATGGCAGAGTTGTGAATAAAAAATTGTTGGGACCAGGAGGGAGGAAGAGGGTCATAGAAGGCGCCCCACTGGAGAAGAATTTCCCCAGCAGACATTGGCTGGCAAGGAATGCGTTTAGGATAGTCTAGAGTGGAGAGGAAAGGATCGGTATCGGCAAGATTTGGCTTAGGTCGGCTATCTTTAAAGAATAGCAATTCTTGTACTTCCTGGTGAAGATGGCTGTATGGGTTGAGTTTGGTTCTTTTTGGTGTAGATTGGTCAGAGGAAGAAGTTAGAGGTCGTTTTGATCGAATGAGGGATTGAATATTAGGTGAATCTTGTAATTCATCTGAATCAGTGAGTATCTTTGTGGGAATGAGATTCGGTAGGGTTGGTTGAGCGATGGTGGCAAAAGAAGTAGGTGAGGGAGGAGGTATGGGAATAGCTAGCTCAGTTTGAGTTGGTGAAGATGGAGGTGAAGATGACTGATCGGTAGAGGGCACAAACTTGATCTTTTTAGCACTTTTCTTAATTCGTTTGCCATGCCTTAACCTTGAAGAAGTTGAAGAGGTTGGAATAGGTTGAGGGTTGTCTGATGTAGGAATGTCTGGTTTTGAAGGAATTGCAGTTGCTAAGGTTTTGGGGAAGCCAAAAGATTCGTCTGTAGATAAAAGAGTTTGTGTTATTTTGGGCTTTGTTGTTTTGGAGATGGGCTTTGGAGGTAAAGTAGATGGTTGGCTGGTGGATTTAAGAATAGCTGGTTGAAAGATTGTAGTATCCCGTTCAACAGCCTTCTTGAATTTTGCAGGCCTCTTTTTGGGTTTAGGTGAAGAGGGAGTTGGTGATGAAGGTTTTGATTTCTTGGAATATGGCTCATCTGGCTCATAAGGATCATGATCGAGCCGTGTCAGATCAAAATCTTTTGGGAGTTCAGCACCCAGAGGCTTTGGCTCCTCCTGAGTTGGAAGCCCCTCAGAGGAGTAAGTCACCTTCCTCTTACCTTTCTTGGTTAGGGTAGAAGAACCAGCGACAGCAGCAGCAGCAGCCCTTTTGGCTAGATCTTCTCTATACCTTGTGATGTTGTTGACAGTGAATACATAGGTGTTGGCCACCTTGATAAAATCATCACCGGCCATTTTCTTTTCAATTTTTTTGAAGCCATGCATGAGTACATTAATTACCCTTACAAAGGGTCTCTTCATTGCTGGATTGGCTTGAACTTCAGCCATACTCTGAAATATCATTGAAAATACTATTTGTGCCCAGTTTAGCTGTTTGCGAAGAACAACAGCTTTTGTCCACATCAGTTGTTGAGCAGTAAAGATGTCCCTGGATCCATTCTTGAACAAGATGCTTTTGTCAAGAAGATGACTGATGTGATATGGACCTTCAGGGAATAAATTTCTGAACATTTCAGCATAGGGTGCTTAAGCTGTGCAGATCCTCTCATCATGTCCCATGCTTGGGCAGATTCTTTAGCAGTTAAGTCCAATTTGCCTTCCATAGGCAGTCCTAGGATATTGCCAATATCCTTGTAGGTCAACTTGATTAGATAGCCCCGAATATGGCCTTTGAGATAGCTTATGTTCACCTTCTCATCCTTGGAGGCAGGAAAAGGAGGAAGAGTCATCCTTGTGTAGAACTCCTCAGCAATGGCGGTGCTATAGTGAGTGTCATTCAGCTGAAAGAGTGGAAGAAGACTACATCCCTCTAAGTCTTTTGATAAAGCTTCTCCCGAAGAATATCTTTGAACCGATTCAGCATCAATTGTCATCCCAGGGTGATAGCTGGTTCTTAGAAGGTTTTTAATGGGTAGCTCAGCAGCTTTAATAGCCCTGGAAAGTTGTGCTAGTTGAGTAGTAGTATCAGAAGTACCAGCAGTTTTGGTAAATTTTGTCTTTGCCATTGAAGATATTGTGCAGAAGAATTGAGGAATTTGAAGATTTTAGAAGCTTTTGGAGAGTATCAATTTTTGGATTTTGAAATGAAGAAAGGCGGTTTTTGCAAATTGTGAACAGTTAATTTGTGAATTTGCTTTTTATACCTCTGACAAGTCTCAATAAATATCATTTAATAAATTTTGACGTCCGCATGTAATGTCTTGATAAGTGACTGTTCATATAATGTTCGACTTTAACTTATTGTATTGAAGACGCCCGATCAGGAGAGAAAAGTACTTACTCATGGTAGTCTTATAATATCGGCAGAGTTACACTTGGCTGATAATATGAGCAGTTCTCTAAGCAGGAAAAGTGTAATAAATTAAGATGGAGTTTAAAAGATTAAGGATTGAGATCAAACATACCAAGCTCTCCTCTTAGATAGGCAAACCTGGTTGAATCAAGTGGTTTGGTGAAGATATCAGCTAACTGTTGATCAGTAGACACATATTGCATGCTAATGTTACCTTTTTCCACATGATCTTTTAAGAAATGATATCTCACATCAATGTGCTTTGTTTTGGAGTGCATAACAGGATTTTGAGAAACTGAGATGACTGATGTATTATCACACATTATAGGGCAATCAACAGTCTTGATCTCATAATCTACCAGTTGCTGTTTAATCCACAGCAATTGTGAGCAGCAGCTATGTATTCTGCTTCAGTTGTTGAAGTTAAAACAGATGTTTGCTTTTTGCTGGCCCATGAGATGAGTCTATTCCCTAGGAATTGACATGTCCCACTTGTGCTTTTCCTGTCAACCTTACAAGCAGCAAAGTCAGCATCAGAATAACCTATAAGATTAAAGGATGAGTCCCTTGAATACCAAATGCCCAAGTTAGAAGTATCAATTAGATATCTGATGATTCTTTTGACAGCCTGTAAATGAGACTCCTTTGGATCTGCTTGAAATCTAGCACAAACGCAAAAAGCAAACATAATGTCAGGCCTACTAGCAGTTAAATACAAAAGTGAACCAATCATGCCTCTATAAAGAGTCATGTCCACTTTCTTGCCCTTTTCATCTTTGTCAAGATGGCAGTTAGTAGCCATAGGTGTACTGAAACTGTTTGCATTTTCAAGTCCAAATTTCTTGATGAGATCCTTTGCATATTTGGCTTGATTGATGAAGATACCAGTTGAGCTTTGATAAATTTGAAGTCCTAGGAAGAAATTTAGTTCTCCCATTATACTCATTTCAAATTTACTCTGCATAAGCTTTTCAAACCTTTTGCAAAGATTTTCATTAGTGGAGCCAAATATAATATCATCAACATAAATTTGAACGAGTAAAGAATGACCTTTATGTTTCATAATAAAAAGAGTAGTGTCAATTTAACCTCTCACAAAACCTTGGGTTATCAAGAACTTTGAAAGGGTCTCATACCCCTTGGAGCTTGCTTGAGTCCATACAATGCTTTCCTTAATTTGTATACGTCCGCTCTTCTTGAATTGTCAATGAATCCAGGTGGCTGTTCCACATAGACTTCTTCTTGCAGCTCACCATTGAGAAATGCACTCTTAACATCCATTTGATATACCTTGAATTCTTTAAAAGATGCATAGGCCAGGAATAATCTGATAGCTTCTAATCTTGCAACAGGAGCAAATGTCTCATCATAATCAATTCCCTCCTCCTGTCTGTATCCTTGAGCTACCAGTCTTGCCTTATTTCTGGTGATGTTTCCATTTTCGTCCATCTTGTTTCTGAAGACCCACTTTGTTCCAATCACTGTTTGTCCTTTGGGTCTAGGAACAAGTGACCAAACTTGGCATCTGTCAAATTGGTTTAACTCTTCTTGCATAGCTTCCACCTAGCTTGGATCTTCCAGAGCTTCATCTATCTTCTTGGGTTCAATATTTGAGACAAATGCTGTAGAATACATGCATTCATTTCTTGAAGTTTGTTTAGTTTGAACACCAACATTAAGATCACCAAAGATTTGACAGATAGGATGATCTTTAACTTCTCATACTTCAGCGGGTAGATCTTGTCTGATAGCATCAGCATAGTTTAGTTCTTGAGAAGTGGAAGTGTCTGAAGCTTGATTTTCAGGTGGATAGGTTAATTCCAATGCAGGTTGAAATACTTCTGGTGTAGAATGAATAGTAGATTCTAGACTTTCTGAGTTATTATTAGCTGGTCCACTATTACTTCTTGGAGGTTCTATCAAGTTAATCCTTGAAGAAGATGTAGCTTTATCAGAGTTGGAACTTGGCTGTTCTGTACCTGTCTCACACTCATTAGAATCATTAGACACTTTAGGAGCCATATGTGGCCCAATAAAATCAAATTCATCAAAAGAGACATGTATAGACTCAACAACTTTAAGAGAGGTTTTATTATAGACTCTATAAGCTTTTAAAAATTTGGCATATTCCAGAAATATTCCTTCATCACTTTTGGATTCAAACTTACCTCTATGTTCTCTTCCATTTTAAAGAACATAACATTTGCATCCAAATATTTTAAAGAAACTAATATTGGGTGCTCTGCCTCTCCATATTTCATATGGAGTTTTGTTATGAAATTTGTTGATAATAGACCTATTTTGAGTGAAGCAGGCTGTGTTTACAGCTTCAGCCCAGAAGTACATAGGCAGCCTTGCTTCAGCAATCATGGTTTTCCCAGCTTCAATAAGAGTTCTGTTCTTCCTTTCAGCAACTCCATTCTGTTGAGGTGTGCTAGCAGTAAAAAAATTGTGACCAATTCCATGGTCATCGCAATATTTAGCTACACCATTATTCTTGAATTCTGTCCCATTGCCTGATCTGATATCAGCAATGTCATCCAGTTTCTGAGTATACAGTCTTCTGAAAAATGGTGTTATGGTGTCATAGGCTTCATCCTTAGAAGATAACATTTCAACCCAGGTTAATCTTGAATAGTCATCAACTACTACTAGAGTATATTTACTACCACCAAGACTATTTGTAGTGACTGGACCGAATAAATCCATGTGAAGGAGTTGTAGCGGTCTGGTTGTTGATAAGCATGGTTAGCTTTTGAATGAAGACTTAGTTAATTTTCTTAGCTGGCATGCCTTACAAATCTTGTCATGATCTGCTGATATCTTCGGCAGACCAACAACCAAGTTGTCCTTTGATAACTTAGATAAGTACTTGAAGTTGAGATGTCTAAGTCTCTTGTGCCACAGCCAACTGTTATCATTTGATGTCTTTGCAATCAAACATAGGCTGGATTTTTCCCCACATCATTCAGATCAACCACATACACATTTCCTTTTTTGAAACCAGTCAAGATTGTTGTGCAGGTCTCACTGTCCTTGATGAAGCAATGACTCGAAGTGAATTGACATATCAATCCCTTATCACAGAATTGTGATATGCTTAGGAGATTGTGCTTCAAGCCTTCTACCAAAGATACTTTGATGATGGAAAGATTTTTTCGAACTATGCTTCCATAGCCAACTGTCTTCCCTTTAGAGTTGTCACCAAAAATCACTGAGGGACCTCTTGCTTCAATTATGTTGGAGAGAAGATCCTGGTCTCCAGTCATATGCTTTGAGCAGCCACTATCCAGATACCATAAATCTTTCTCCTCTTCATTAACAACCATGAAGCATTCCTGAAGTTTAATCATTTAAGAATATGGTCCCCGTTTATTTTTGGGTCCTGAGGGTTACCAGCCTTTTGGAACCCATACCTGTTTAACCTTTGGAGGTGTGAACCGTTTAGGTTTAGGTATGAATCTCAGAAGGCATTCATGAATCTCGTGGCCATGACCTTTGCAAAATGAGCAATTATGAAAACCCTGAACATGTTTGATAATTTCCTTAGGGGTTTTCTTACGATCAGCAGTCTTGATAACAACCGATTTACTAATAATAGACTTATTGGTTTTGGGCTGATAGAGCAATTTCTTAGTGATAATAGGCTTAGCTGAAGCAGGCCTTTTAACAAAAAAATTTACATTATCAGACATGTTTCCCTTAAGTCTTTTATCAGCAGGGTTGTGATTAGCAATCTTCCCTTTGACAAATTTAATAGGCTTGAGTTGAGACTTCCTTAACTTGTTATCAGTCATCACTATTTTCACAGGATGTCTGATAGCAGATCTTTGATGCTCAGTCTCCCTATTAGTAGTGTCATAGGTGTTGACAGATTGCTTACTCTTGGACTTGTCTGGTTTGTTTTTCGAATAAACGAATGGCACTTTATCAAGACCAAGTCCTTGCTTTCCCTTTTGAAAAGGATGCTGATCATAGACAACTTCTTCAGCTATTTCTTTAGCAATCACTTCAACTATCTCATTTCCTTGAGAACCAAATAAACTTCCTACATTGGATTCACTTTGGAAACCGATACTTGTTTTGTCATCAAGAGGTTTTTGTTTTGAAAGAATGGCATCAACATTTCCTTTTGAATTGTTCCAAGTATCAACAACCTTTTAAGGTCATCTTTCTCAGAACTGATTTTCTTTATATGCTCAAGTAGGAATTCCACTTTTCAGTTAATGCTTTGTTCTCCTTTTGAGTCTTGATATTCTCAGCTTGTTGTCTATTGAGATCTTTGATCTCAGACATCAAGGTAGATTTCTCAGAGACAGTCAGTTCATGCTTTTTTGCTAACTTTACATAGGCAGTTTTGAATTTGGAAAATTCTTCCAGCATGTCTTTGTTGGCTTTAATGAGTTCTCCCCTTGAAGGTTCATTGAGCTCATCATCATCACTATCATCCTGTTGAAATGGCAGTGATCTTACTAAGTCATGGGGTGATTCCCTGGCCATAAGACATATATTTGCTTCCTCAGCAAAGTCACAGGAATCATCCTCATCAGAATCTGTATTCACACCAAGTGGGCATATTGCTTTTATCAATATCCTCAGCCACCATCCCTTTCTATTTTTGAAATTTAGATTCAGGACGTTTTTTTGTAAAATTCATATTTTGGCTTTGGACATTTTGATGCAAAATGGCCTGGCTTCCTACAATTAAAATAGACAAGCTCATTTTCCTTTTGGTTAACAGCAGTTTTATGAGCAGCTATTTTTGTAGGAGCTGCAGTCTTGTAAGGTGACTGCTTATAAGATGACTTGTTAAACCTTTTGAAATGTTGATATTTCTTAACAAACATGGCAAAGGCTTCATCTGAAAGAATATCATCACCATCACTAGATGTAGATGGGGTTTCATCAGGTGTAGAACAGGAAGGTTCAACAGACATAGCTGGTAAAGATAAATTTTTAAAACTCTTTTCCATCTCTTGAGCTTGCTGAATTTCAAGCTCATAAACCGAAAGACTTGCATAAAGATTTCTGAGAGACAATTTATTCAAGTCTTTTGATTCTTTCATGGTTGTTATTTTTACATGCCACAGACTGCCTAATGCATTAAGAAATCTCATGGTTATTTCTTTCTTTTCATATTTCTTTCTTAAAGAATAGCAAGAATTTACTACCTCGTAAAATCTGTCGTAGGCACTTCGGAGAGTTTCTTTAGGATCCTTTTTGAATGAATCAAACTTCTGGATGCAAGTGTATAGCTTTTTGTTCCTTGTTTCTCCATCACCTTCTAGGTATTCCAATATAGCTTCCCATATTTCTTTAGCTATATCTAGGTTGATGATCTGCTGGTAGGTGCTTATATCTACACAGCTGGTGATGATGTTGATAGCTTTTCCATCCAGAGCATCATTTTTCCTATCTTCTTGATCCCATTCTTCTTCTGGCTTTGGAATTTCAGGATCAGCAGTTGGATCAAGTGTAGCTAGAGTATTTGGCTTCATAGGAATTCTTGGTCCATCTGTAACATATTTCCATAAACGTTTGTCAATAGAATTCATGTGTCTTTTAACCTTGTCTTTCCAGATATCAAAGTGAACTTCATCCAGAACAGGACAATGATTCACATTTGAAGTTTCCAACATTTGATGAGCAGCCATTGGATCTTTAATCTCTCAAGAGTTTAATCTTGGAAAAACTTATTTTCAAAGAGTCAAGCTCTGATACCAATTGTTAGGTCTCAAGGTGCTCAAACAGGCTAGAAGGGGGGGGGGTTGAATAGCCTGTTTCCAATTTTTGAAAAATTGTTTTAAAGGTTACTTCACTTAAGTTAGAAAAGATTTTGCAGCGGAATTGAGTGAAGTATAGGACAAGTTCAAAAAAGGTTGATCTTGATCGGACAAGATCAGCTGATTTTAAAGCTGTTAGAATTCTGGAAGTTAATAAGTAAAAGCAAATCACAAGCACATAAAAGAGATAGACAAGAGATTTAATATGGTTCACACTTATAAATAAGTGCTACGTCCATAACCAAAGTGGTCAACTTTGGATTTGAAAATCCTGTACTAAGTTTATCCACTAGAATCTTTACAAGATAGATCACTAATGGATCGTGTACATAAAATAGTTGACCAAGCGTTTGTGGGAGAATTAATATCTACAGAGATATAATTCTCGTGTGCTATGAATGCAGGGATTTCAATCAATGAAGAGCAATAAAGACTTTATCGTCTAGGAATAGTGTTTTCCAAAGAATGTTGTACCGATTTTTCTTTGAAGCTTTTATGAACTAGCAGTTGAAGATGAAGAATATCAGAATGTAAGAAGAGGTTTGTTAGATTGATCGCTAGTTATCTTCAATGTTGTCATGAAGTCTTCTTTTTATACTCAGGGAGATTTAGGTAGCCGTTGGAGATCTTCAGCCTTGGATGATTTGAATTTGTATGCATTTAATGCTCTAATCTTGTTGTTGAACTCCGATAGGTGATTCTGTAAGATTCAGACTGAATTCTGCAATATTGCCAAAAATAGGTAGACAATAAGTGCAGACAGAATGTCCTTTTCTGAGATGATTGCCTAATATGGAATGAATCATTTAATGCTCCTTGCAGGTTATCGTTGTATCTTCGTTGAAAAGAAATACTGCAAATATTTTTGTGGCATGCCTCCAGTCAAGTCTAGATCGGACGATCTTTAGATCTTCAACGCTGCTGATGAAGCTTGGCTGAAATGAGCCTGTCCGATGACTTGTGAAACTCGGCTAATAGGAGGATAGCTGATCTTTAACATGTCCGATCAATGATAGGCTAACCTCTAAAGACTAGGCTAAGTACAGAGAGCAATCTTAAGCTATTACAAGCACTTGTCTAAGTCAAGTTGCCACTCTAACAGACACGCATGCCTATTAGTCACCTTGACTTAGACTTAGGTTATGGATACAAGAAAATTTATACAAAATACAACAGAGTTGCTGTACTGGAAGACAAATTTGATATGCCATAACCTTGACGTTATGCACATCAAGAAGAATGTGTTTGACAATATCTTTAACACTGTGATGGATTTCAAGACCACTACCAAGGATAAAGCCAAAGCTAGAATGGACCTTAAGAACATATGTAAGCGACCTGCCTTGGAGTTGACGGAGGTTAATGGTAAAGTAGTTAAACCGGTATGCTGTCTTACAATGGCTGCAGGGTTTGAGGTTTTCAGATGGTTATGCATCTAACATTGATAATTGTGTGATTCTCGAAGAGGGGAAGGTTCAGGGATTGAAGAGTCATGATTTCCATGTGTTACTTGATAGGCTATTCCTTATTGCGCTCAGAGACTTTTTCCCTGAGCATTTAACAAAGTTGAGCGAGTCTTTTAGAGCGTTATCATCTTCCACTCTGCGTGTTGATGACATGAAAAAGCTCGAGGATAACATTGTAGTGACATTATGCAAGCTTGAGAAGATTATTCCTCCTTCGTTCTTCGATTGAATGGAGCATTTACCGGTGCATTTGGCCTACGAAGCCAGGGTTGGGTCGAGTTCAATACAGATGGATGTATCCATTTGATGGATGAATTACACTGATATGTCAGATGATCTTCAAAAAGTAATTCAAGGGAAATCAAATTTATGTCATCTCTAAATCACTTTGAATATTAGCTCTTGGTATAAGGACATCTATGATGAAACTGATCTTTTTCAACAGAAAGCTTCTACCTTAACGATACACCCAATGAACCTTTGCTCGACATTAGAACAAGTTCTCCAACTACTATGAGCAGATGTGTTCAAAAGGAAAAATGAGAAATTAATCCAGGTTCCTAACTACGTATCTTATTGGATTACACTTATAAGTCATGTTTAACTAATTTTTCATTACTAAATGTGCTTACCATATCTCATTTGTATTATTGAATTTCTGGAGCTATTTTTAGCTCATAAATGTTGCTAATGATTTTCTATGAGTATTTAAGGCAGGAACTCATCTGACCAAAAATCATAGATGCAACAAATATCTCCATCAGCAGACATCAACCTGGCTGCTGATTTATGAATGACTGCTGATCACTTATGAATAACTTTCTATGTCCTTCACTCACTCAAAGAAGCACAACTTCAAATCAATATCAACTGGACTACAGCGCTATCTTAATAAAAGTCTACTGATGAGTCCAAGGTTTTGAGAAAGACCACCTCACCAGCATATACACAAAACAGGTGAGTAACTGCTTTGTTATATGCATGCACCCATGTCTGCTGAATTTTTTCGTCAACCTGTTATCAGACATGCTGCATAAATAAAGTCTTATCATACTATACTCTTCATGATATATCTATGTGTTTGTATGATTTGTTTTATGATAATGTTTTTCAAAGACTGGTCAGTACTTTTCATATCAGCTGACCTAAAATGTTTCTAAAATGACTTTCAAAACCTAGTTGGCTGAATTTCCATATCTGCCAACATACACTTCATAAGTTCAGTTATATGTGCTGACTTATAGGAGTAATACTTTTAAATAACTTGTCTCTATCCTAAGTCTATTAAAGGTGGAGGCACGCTTTACGAAGACTAACTACTTCGTTTAAAGTAAAGACAATTTTCAAGATTCTCTGGGAAATCAACAAAATGTGTTTAACCAACCAAAAGATTTTCTGCTTAAAAGATTTCACCAAATCTTGAAAATATCATTCCCTCAGGCTTGCATCTTTACTTCACAAGGGAATAAGAAAGGATAGGACCAATAGTAAAACTCACTTATTGGTGTGATCCTTCGTCTTGCCTCTGAGTATAAATAATGTCCTTCATTCTTCAAACTCTATTATACTCACCTACTGCTTGAGATCTACAAGATGTTAAATTCTGATTCAAAATTTTCTCAAAATGTTACTAAGTACAAATTCTAGATATTGATCAATTCAACACTTCAACAACTGGGTATGACTTTCTCATATTCATTCAAAGTTGTTTTGGTTTATTCCTGTTACTCATAATGAGTTGATTTAAAATTCTCAAAGATGTGTTCTCAAAATCAAAATCTTTATTCATAACTGTGAAAGTTTTCCTGTCATTTTAAAAAGGGATACAGTTATAATATCTGAGAGAAATTTTATCAACGCATCTGTTTCAGAAATCATTCATTAGTAATTTTCAAATTTGCTTCTTAGAATTATTTGATAAAAGATATCTTCTTTTGTCTTGTCTGATAATCTTAAAGTTTTGGCAAAATATCTTGTGATAATACTAAACTGAATGCCATAAACTTTTGATTTTCAGAACACTTAAGAATGTCTTTAAAATCATTTATATTAAAAGGCAAAATAGAAGGTTATTAATTTATGTTCTTAGTGATTTCACTCCATTCCTAACATTTGGTTATCAATCTCACTAATACACTAAATTGATTTCAGATGAATCACTATGGAAACCACTTAGCTTACACCTATCTGACCATCATAACTCTGCATGTATACATAAGCATCACAGAGAAGATCCCAGGTAAAGTTTATCAAATGTCCAGTAAACATCTGGTAAATTGCTGTTTCAAACAACTCGTCTGGTCATATGTAAGTATACCAGCCATCACCCCAAAGATGGCTGATGCAGATAATTCAGCTTGACTGGATAAGGTAGCTAATGAGGTGTTGATAAAGATGACGAACTGCTAACCTCTACCATCCACCCTTGTGCTTATCAAAGGGGATTCGTGGTCAAAGCAGTAAATCTTTGATGGCTATCACCCTGAGTAACCTCTAAGTGTGAACGTAATCTTCCTCCCTCAGAGTTGGAGGAGATCAAAAAGGGAAATAGACATCTTGATCTATTCCAAAATCCATGACTGATGACCATACATGATGTCCTCTGGATTAAGATATCTTGGATTAAACTCTGTAACAAATTTTCTATTCAAAATTGAATCATTACCTATCTTTGTCTTGTAATCAGCAGTTTAGTCAATTTCTTGTCGTATTGTTCTTGTAATCAGCTGATCCCTAAAGAAACATATTCAAACTGTTTGGATTATTGAATACAAGTTCAGCAACTTTCCTTCATGTCTATCTAACTTCTCTGAATTTTTATGATAGCATGAATAATGTGTTTTAATTGTATTGATCAAATGATTTGCTCTTCATTGTATAATCTCGCTCAACTTTTATCAATGATTGAAGAATTGGCCTAAATGAAATGATCATACAATTCTTGCACAAACTCTGCTGAGAACCCATCAGCAAACTTGTTTATGAAAATCTGCTATATTGAGTAACAGTCCATTTTTACAATATACCATTTACTTTTAATTACTTGGATAATTGCCTTTCTGAGATCGATCAACTCACCATCAAAATCTGCTGATCTAAGTTAACATGAGCAGACTTCAGCAATTTAAAGGATGACCTTTCATGTCTAAATTCCACCTTTAAAAGCTGAAAACTATTTACTCAATATCTAATCCTCTACTTCAAGTTACAAAATCTGTAGTACATCCGCTATGAACAAAGGTTGGCTGATGTACGAAAGAAGAAACGGTTGAGAATTTTGTTTTTCAAAACGGAGATTACCTTTATCTAAGTATATGGAAATACTTATGTGCTTTAAATTCTAAAATCTTAGTGCTTCATATATATATATATATATATATATATAATTCAAGGCTCTCCTACTTCTTTTAACACAACAACAACTAGTGTTCATCTCAAACAATTACCTAATCTTGTATATCCATTGAGGTTATGATAAAAGGCAAAGTAAGTTGATAACAGCTAACTAGCAGACAAGTTGAATTCAAATCATCTTGTTATACTTTATCATATGAAAATTTGATGAAAGAAAGAATTGGTAATGTTTAAAGAACTTGACTTTACTCAGAAGATAGTTAGATATTCCTAGATTTCTAGAAAAACTACTATTTTCAAATGTAGTATTTCTTCACGAATGAGCAGAAAATATAACCCTCGTTGTCATATATAATGTCTCTTCTTATTGTTGGAAGATTCGATCCAGACATGAACGCACACTTCAGCAAAATTCTTACTCTGCTAATTAATGTCATGACCACTAAATTACTTATCTATCTTCTAACTAACCACTGGACTCACCACAACAGATCAAAAAATTAATCACTTCAATAACTGCTAATCCATATCCAGCCATGTTCTATCCTCTCAATATCTAGTTTGTTTATTCTGCTGATCACACTATTTCTATCCACCCCTTTATCAGCAGATCTTACTTCTTGCTCACAATTGGTATCTTACTTATCAACAATTGGTATCAATTAATTACCAACCCTGCTGATTCTGCCTTTATAACCTGATAAATTTCCTTGACCTTATATCAATTCACACTTGATATTAGAAATCATCTTCGGCAAATAATCTATATCAGCAGTTATCCAAAAGCTATACATTTTGGATAAAGAGTAATGCTAAGGTTTTTCTTCTTTCAGCAGACTCTTTGTCTATTATACAAAATTCTACAGATTCTTACCTGCTCAATCCATTCTCGAATACCAAATTAGTATCATGATTATTTCTCATGATAATCCCTCTACTTGAAGAAGCATCTTGCTCAGTCACCTTTTAAGTCTGATCAAGATAATCATAAGTCTCTATCTTATCACTTCTTCTAACTGATATTAAGCTTTACATTGCTTACATATATTAATGTCAGTAAATATAATCCACCCATTCCTCTCAAATCTACTTCATTCTAGCTCTAAGCCTATTCTTAAACAACTTTAATCAGCTCAACTGATCATCAAACGAGCTACTATTAATTCAAGTCATAGTTTTTTTTTTTAAATTCTACTCAAGTCTTAGCCCAAATGCATAATGCATATTCTTCTTCAAAAGCTAACTATTTTATGTTTCCCTAACCCTTGGTATCATTTTTTTTTAATAAGAACAACTCCATTCAACTCTGCTGATTCCATCATTCTACTCTGCCTATATCTCTGCCATATCAAATGTACATATACCTACGTTACTAATCTATACATCCCTACGTTATTAAAACATAACCATTAATTGATAACATCACATCACTGCAACTTCATTAAATTCATTCTTACTCTTAAGCCACATTTTTGTCTTATCAATTCTCTTCACCCAAGGCGTCTTTTCAATTTATCAGAATTCCTTGGGACATGTTCACTAAAACAAATGAACTACTTATCTTTCGTTTCGTTCAAATCTCAAAATTTCTCAACCATTTTATACTTATCTTTCAAAATCATGCGAAACACAAATTCAGCTAGACCAGCAACTCGTCCTACTCCTCACACCGAATGGAGAATACGGATGATGAATGTCTTGGCATCACAACCTCAGATGATTCGACGACCTCCTCAACACAATTGACGGCTAAAAAATTTCCCTCAAGATCCCAAGAATGATGTCTTAAATTTCATTGCTTGGATCCCCACAAGGTCTATGATACCCAATGCTGAGTCTGAATCTTTCCCTGTTCCTTCCTCTGCTCCCTCAAACGCTTCTAGCGAGAACCTACCGATTCAGGAGGAGCATCCGTCCATGGAAGAAAATTTTGCACAAGACTCCGTGGCTACTCAAGGAATTCCCAAAGATTAGGAACAGAAAATTGACTCTCTTAACTTGTTTTATTTTTAGAGCATTTTCAATAATACTTCTTACATCTACCTGTTATTCTTCTTCTTCTCTCCTGATATTATTTCTTCTTGATTATTCTTCAACTTCTACTTGTCCATAATGTCATACTTGTCCATTAAGGAGGAGAGTTATATGCCATCTATGACATATACTCATGCTTGTGACCATTAAGGAGGAGAGTTTTATAAATTGACATATACATTTTGACTTATACTATCTGTAATGTATACCTTATACATTAAGGAAAAAGAAGAATTATACATTTTGACTTATACTATCTGAAAAGAAGAGTTACGTACTTTGACTGTATATCTGAAAAGAAGAGTTATATACTTTGACTGTATATACATTTTGACTTATCTATGAGAAGAAGACATTAAGAGTTATATACATTTTGACTTATACTAATGTATATCTTATACATTAAGGAGAAGAAGACATTAAGAGTTATATACATTTTGACTTATATTAATGTATATCTTATACAATAAGGAGAAGAAGACATTAAGAGTTATACACTTTGACATTTGGAATATATATGAATTAAGGAAGGAGAGTAGTATCTGAAATGTATGTCTTATACATTTGAAATATATATAAGGAGGAGAGTACTTTAATATATGACATATATATGACATATCTGACATATACATTAAAGAGAAATATAATTTGAGGAGAACTATACTTTAATGTATGCCTTATACATTAAAATATACTTTAAGGAGGTTTGACATATACAATCTGACATGTATGCCTCATACATTAGGGAAAAATATGAAAAGACATCTATAATTAAGAAGGAGAGTACCTTGACATATAATATTGTGACATAGAGTCCTTGTGACTTGTCCGATTAAGTCTCAGTGACCCGTCTAATATTAAACTCTATAAAAAGACTTAAATATCAGTATCTTCTAAATTTCTTGTCTTTTCAAGCAAAGATGTTATTCAAAATACTTTTTATATCACCAGCAGTTCTTACATAAAATATTGCTCAAAACTACTTTCTTGTAGAAACTTCTAAACAAGAAAGGGACTATTCTCAAAATCTTCCAATACTTAATCAATTCAATTAAGTATTAAGAAGCTCCAGTAAATCTTTACATTTTAGTAATAATTCCAAACTGCTATAAGAACTTTACATAAGAAGGAGAAGTTTAAATCAACATCTCTTATTCGTTTGAAAGCTGCTGATTCAAAACAATGTCTTGCTCAATTTTTTTCAAATCGCTTAAATCATATAGCAAGATAGATTCTTTTCAAAAATATCTTTATGGCCTACTTATCAATTATATCTTATAATTGTCTAAAAATGTTTTACCATTGCTTCGTATTTGTATTTTTATTTATCGAGTCTGTAAATACTTAGCAACAGATGACTATACATACGCTATCGCTTGTAAGTTCAACCTAGGGCATGCCTTGAGATAAAATGATCATTCATTGGAAGACATGTTATTACTAAGGATTGAACATCTGCTTTAAAGAGCTGTATGTATATGTTAATTGTAGTAATGGTCCTAAGCAAATAGGAGGAGATTGTTAGAAATATGTCTGTGAAACAACTGACGCATATGTTTGCATATTCCAATACAGTGATTTGCTTGTTCAAGTGGCTAAAAGGGTTGCGTACCGGTTAGTGTGGCAGCTTGATGAAACAATGCATAGGTCATTAGACTACGAAGTCTTTGTATATGTCCGAGTCTTTGTCCTACCAAGTAAAGATGACTCTTCATATGGATTAGCTCTACCAGCGCCAGCAGACATGTCTACCGGCAATGTTTTACCAGCAGACATTCCTATCAGCCATGTCTCATCAGCAATCTTTATCACATCAGTTCTACATCGGCAGATCTAAGTATTAGCTATGCTCTTCATTAGATAACTGCAAGGAAGCTGATAATTCACAAGAGGAACATCAGTCGTTGCTCGAAGCTACAATTCAAAATAGATCCATTACAAGATCTTTCTGACAGCTCAAGATTTGCATCGATGTTCGTGCTTTCACTATTATTCAGAAGACATTTCCTCTTCCGTGTATTGGTTCCAGTCTTCAAAGCTACATTCTATAAAAGGCCAAACACAGTGCGCTACATCTCAGGCCTGCATGACACGTCCCATCCTAACAGCCTGAATCACGAACGGACTTCAAGACAAAGCTTAAATGGAAGGTCTTTGCCCAACAGTTAATACAATGTACTCTGATGCATTGATTATTCAGATTTCTAATGTGCAAAATTCATCCAAGCTCCAACGACTCTTATATCTTCTCCAGCCTATAAAAGAAGACTCTCATTCTCTCATTCGTGTGAGTATTGGTGGTTGAAAAAGATCCTTGTGCTTCCAATTTGTAACAACACTTAGAGTGAGAAAAACACAAGTGTAAGAACAAACAGTTTGTGAGAGAGAAACTTGAAATTCCAAAGGCAAAGAAGCTCTGCTTGATCAAGAACTTCCTTCTTGATTTGAGTTCTTTCTTCCTTCGAAAGACTCGTCGTTGAAGACTCATCAAGCTTGAAGATGTCCAATGAAGAACCATAGCATAATAATCCATACTGCATTCATATCAACAGACTTATACTACATTATAAGGGCTGTTGATTGTGCATTGAATTGTTATCACTCTTGGCCGAGTGCTTGACACTCAGTTGTTCAAATACCAGTTATTTGAATAACACCTAATATTCTCTTCTCACATTACTCTAACTCTAGCACTTCTCTTGTCCATCTTCCTAGGGGATTAGGAACTGCTAAGGTTAGAGTTCTAGTTATGAGTCTTCCCGGCATCCCAATTGACTTTCCTTCTACCCCGGGAAGATTGCTAGGTTAGAGAGTCTAGGTTGATGTACTAAGCATGTTTGTCTTTGAGCAAACCTCTGTTGAATTTTAATATAAATCATATTTTATTACATTCAGCCTTTACTTATATTTCCTGTAATATATGTTATATATCTTGTGCAATCTGGGTAAGGAATGTAATTGATGCATCTAATACAAGATTTTAGTTTGCTGTTATGATAAACATGTACCTATTTGTTTATAGCTGCTTTAATCTTAATTGTTATACTTATGCTGCTTATTCTTCCGCTGCTTAAACTCTTCTATACCAGCAAAGTATAACGTAATCTTTCTACCAGCAGTCCTTGATGTCTGCTGATACACATCAGCTAATTTCACTATATCAGCCATGTTGCTTAAACTTGGAAGATGACTTATTAACTATTTCATCAATGTCTTTCAACATAATCTTTAAATTAGATAAAAAATTTAATAAAGGTAATATAGGCTATTCACCCCCCTTCTAGCCTATATTCTGAGCATATCAACATGGACCTAACACATACAAACAGTTGTGTTACTTGCCTTTGATTTTGAGATTGTAACGACTCTATGCGTCCAAAGCTAATTCAGAAGCTATGCATTGGCATAAGGAAAGTCCGCGTGAACATGGTGTGTTGACTCATCCATCTGACAGGGAAGCATGGAAATACTTTGATACAACTTATCCTGACTTTGCTGCCGAAGTTAGAAATATAAGGTTGTGCATATGCGCCGATGGTTTAACTTCTTATAGGTATGGGGCAAAGTCTTACTCTTGTTGTCCCGTTATAGTCACCGTGTACAATCTTCCTCCGTGGTTGTGTATGAGTGATCCTTACATGTTCTTGTCATTTTTTATCCCCGGACCGAACAGCTCTGGCAGGAACATTGACGTCTATATCCAACCTTTGATGGACGAGTTCAAAAAGCTTTGGGAAGATGGGGTTAAGACCTGGGATGTGTTTAAACAAAAGAACTTCAACATGAGAGCTACGTTGATGTGGACAGTTAATGACTTCCTTGCGTATGGTATGTTGTCGGGTTGGAGCACGCATGAGAAATTGACATGTCCATATTGTATGGGTGACAAGAAGTCGTTCACACTCTAGCACTCAAGAAAACCATGTTAGTTTGATTGCCATAGACAGTTTCTGCCAATGGATCATCTGTTTAGGAGTCAAAAAACACAGTTCATTAATAAGTGGGTCAAACATGATGAGCTATTTATTTGGTTGATCGGTGAAGATGTTTTTCGTCTGGTATCTAAATTGCCCGAAACTAGGTGTGGAAAGAAATTTAAAAAGGATAAGGTTCAAAGATACTATAGATCCCATAACTGGACTAAGAAGAGTATCTTTTGGGAGTTGCTGTACTGGAAGACAAATTTGATATGCCATAACCTTGAGTTATGCACATCGAGAAGAATGTGTTTGACAATATCTTTAACACTATGATGGATTTCAAGACCATTACCAAGGATAAATACGAAGCTAGAATGGACCTTAAGAACATATGTAAGCGACCTGCCTTGGAGTTGATGGAGGTTAATGGTAAAGTAGTTAAACCGGTATGCTGTCTTCTAATGGCTGCACGGTTTGAGGCTTCCAGATGGTTATGCATCTAACATTGGTAATTGTGTGAGTCTCGAAGAGGGGAAGGTTCAGGGATTGAAGAGTCATGATTTCTATGTGTTACTTGATAGGCTACTCCTTATTGCGCTCAGAGACTTTTTGCCTGAGCACTTAACAAAGTTGAGCGAGTCTTTTAGAACGTTATAATCTTCCACTCTGCGTGTTGATGACATGAAAAAGCTCGAGGATAGCATTGTAGTGACATTGTGCAAGCTTGAGAAGATTATTCCTCCTTCATTCTTCGATCGACTGGAGCATTTACCGGTGCATTTGGCCTACGAAGCCAGGGTTGGGGTTGAGTTCAATACAGATGGATGTATCCATTTAAGAGATAATTGGTTTAATTAACTATTATTTATAATATTCCATTAAATGTTTCATTAGGTGATCAGTCATAACATTATTATTTGGAAATAGATATCTTGGTGCATTGAAAGGGAAGATGAGCAATAGGGCCAAGGTTGAGGCCTCAATCGCAGAGGTTGTTATTATAGATAAAATTGTTGCCTTTGCCGCCACATATTTCCATCCTGATATTGAGACAAGATTGACTAGGGTTGGTCGCAATTATGACGGTGGAGAGTCTGACTCTAATAGAGGCATCTCTGTCCTTGCTTCCCCTGGGCGATTCCTGGGCAAACGGGTTGGTTAGCGAATGTTTACCCCCAAGGATTTTGATGCTGCCAAACTATATGTTCTCCTTAAATGTCCCAAGGTTGAGGATTATCTTGTATAAGTCATAAATTCCTTTAAGTCATCAATATTATAAATAGGTATTAGGTTGTGTTAAAATTTCTTAAAATTTTCCTTGTTTGCTACTAATGCTGAATGTTCGAAGCTGAAGCTGGAGATATGTCTGAAGATCTAATACGAATCAGGATAGACAAAGAGTTTCCTTCCTGGCTAAATAAATATGTAAAAATTCATCTCTCTCTTATGTTAAATTTGTATAATTCCTTTTAAAATTTCATTTTAAAAATATTATAGATAAATATTCGACGAGGGGACTGCTCTATTCGGCATGATAAGTGGCTCCCTATTTTCCCTATATTGGCCAAGGCTGACTCTCCGCTTGTTACTGCCAAGGAGCTGTTCCAGTCGCCTTCTTCTCTAACTCCGCTGGCTATCTCCTCTTTCATTCCCACTGCAGTCAACAGCATAACAGAGCAGCATGTCCACCTTGTTGATTTGGATGATTTCCCATGCTGGTCTGCTACAGCATCTGGGAAATTCTCTATTAAATCTGCATATGATATCTCCTATGTCGCAGGCCCTTCCCTCCTGTCTTCTAAATTTATTTGGCACCGGTGTATTCCTAGAAGTATCAGTATCTTCATGTGGCGACTGCTTCTTTCTCGCCTTCCCATCGATGAAGCTATCATCAAGCGAGGAGTGTCCATAGCTTCGAAGTGTCACTGATGTCCTTCAAATCCTACTGCTGAAACTTTCAATCTGTTAGGTCCAAGGTTGCTCTATATAGGCTAGAAGGGGGGGGGGGTTGAATAGCCTATGTCCAATTTTTGAAATCGATTCAAAAATCTTACTTCACCAGGGTTTTAAAAATTTTGCAGGCGGAAGACTTGTGAAGCACAGGACAAGTTGAGAATAGCTGATCTTCACAGGTCAAGATCAGCAGTTCTTAACAGCTTGGAAATCTGGAAATTTAAAGCAACACAATCAATTCACAATCACACACAAATAGACAGAGTATTTAATATGGTTCACACTTATAAATAAGTGCTACGTCCACAACCAAAGTGGTCAACTTTGGATTTGAAAACCGTGTACTAAGTTTTTCCACTAGATATTTTACAAACTAAATCTCTAATGGATAGTGTACAAAAATTTTGTTGACCAAGTGTTTGTGTGGGAGAATTGATATCAATAAGATACAATTCTCGTGAGCTATGAAAAGCTAGGTGTTGCAATCAATGAAGAGCTTTTAATGGACTAGGAGTCTAAGTATGAAGCTCTTCAATGTAAGTATACAGATAGGACGTTTTAAGCTTGTAAGAACTTGAAGACTATGAAGATTCAGTAGTTGTTGTTATTGAAGAGAGTTGAATGCAGCAATGGAGTCTCCTTTTATATGCAGGAGGAAGCTAGGAGCCGTTGGAGATCTTCACAATTTGAATTTAAGATCATTCAATGCTCTAATCTGGTTGTTGATTTCTGATAGGCTGTCCTGCAGAGCTCAGTCTGTCCCCTGACACTTTGCCAAAAATAGGTAGACTGTGTTTTCAGGCAGAATGTCCTCTTCTGAGTTGTATGCCAAGAATGGAAACCTTCATTGAATGCGTTTTGCAGGTTAACGTTGCATCGAAGTCAATGAAAGCTTCAAATCAGGACATGTCTTCGGCAGTTCTATATCGGACGATCTTGGGGTCTTCAACTTAGCTGATGAGGCTTGGCTTAGATGAACTTGTCCGATATCTTGAAGGACTCTGCTGATGCACACTTCGGCAGATGTATAGAGGATAGCCGATATCCTTACAGGCTATCTTCTTCAAGGCAATTTACAATTAGCAACCCTAAGCTATTCAAGCTATGCCTAAGTACAAGTTGCCACACTAACAGACACGCAGGACCATTAGTCACCTTGTCTTAGACTTAGGTTATGGATTCAAGCAAATCTAGGCTAAAGTACAACAATCTCCTCCTATTTGCTTGAGTCCATGACCCTACGAATACAATATCAGCTGACCATGTTCAAGTCTAGTAATAACATGCTTGTAAGATTGATATATTAAATAAGCATGCCCTAGATGAACTTACACAAAGGTCGTTGTATTCAAGAATTACAAAGTGTTAACAAACAGGAAATTAAGCAACAGACACTTGTAATTAGACTGAATTTAAAGACATGCAGAATAGGCAGAATAGGCAATATAGGACATGTCTTTAAACCAGTGGTTTAAATTTCATGCAATCATATAATAAGCAGTTCATAATAAAACATGAAAGTTTTAAAACATAGACATTGTTCATTAAACAAGAAGTTTAATTTACAAAGTTTTTCAAAAAGATTATACAGAATTCATCGGCCAGTACGAGAGGATGATCCTTTGCCTGATGATTGCCCATGACCTCTTGATGTCCATTGAGAGACACCAGCAGCCTTAAGTCTTGCAATCTCCTCTTTTGCTGCTGCTAGCTCGTCTTTAGCGTCGGCCAAGTCGTAGGAAAGATCGCTGTTTTTCTGTTTGACCTCGGCTAACTCTTCTTTTATGTCAGCCAATTCAGAGGACAGCTCGCTGTTTTTTTGTTTGAGTAGGGCATTATGCTCAATGAGCCTAGTCCGCTGATCATTGTTGAGTCTAGCCATCTCCTCCTTCATGGACGCAAGCGATGTATCAATGAGAGCAAGACGGTTGGAAGTAGTGATGTGCTCTTTGCGATAGAAGGCCAAGTGCTTGGAGGTGAGATTGCGTGTCGCCCGAGGAGTGAACAGAGCGATTGGCATGGCGTTGAGGCGAAGCACAAGCTTGTAGCCGGCTTCAACCATGTCGACGATGCATCATTTTGTTGAGAGATTGTCCCAATTGGTTTGAAGATGGCGAGGTCGCGGAGGAAGATCTTGAGAGATGGTGGCTAGGCGATGGTGGCGAGATGGAGCGTGGCGAGCATCAAAGCGGCTTTGGCACCCTAGAGATCTCCATGACTTGGGTCATGCGTCGGCTGCACATGGGTGATGTGAGGCGATCGAGAGAGGTGCGGGGGCCTTGGTCAGTCAACGAGATGACCTCAAAATCCTTCAAAAACTTATGCACGACCTCGGCGGGGATAAGTATCAGACGAGTCAGGATGACTCGCTGGAGGAGAGGATGGACCTGTTGAGGGAGAAGGATAGCTGGTAGCATGGGTAGGGGAGGGTGGAGGATGGCTGGCAGAGGACAGGGATTGGCCGGAGGAAGTAGGAGAATGGCTGGAGGAGGAAAGGGTAATATAGCTGGTAGAAGGTGAAGGTAGGCTAGGGAAAATGCGAGGAATGGGAAATAGCCTTTCTATGTAGATGACATAGGAAAGGGGGTGAATAAAAAAGGGGGGAGGAGAAAAGAAAGGGGAAAGGCTAGGAGAAGTGAAGAGAATGGGGATGAGAGGGTTGAAGCCTAGGATAGTGGTGACTACATCAATGAAGTTGTAGACCACAGGCTGAAGAAGGATGGAAGGATAGCAGATGAGGGTGAAGAGGCGGGGGTTTAGGCGAGAGATAGGAAAGGGAGATGGCCGATTCGGTGGGGAGAGGAAGGCCTAGGTCCTTGTGAATTGTAACCCATTGGTTGAAGATCATAAGATCTTGAACCGCGAGTTATGAGAGAAAAGAGTTGGGACCAGGCTGGTGGAAGGGGGTCATAGAATGCACCCCACTTAAAGATAATTTCACCTGCAGACATAGGCTGACAAGGAAATCTCTTGGGGTAGTCAAGGGAAGAAAGGTAGGGGTCAGAATCAGCAGGGTTGGGTTTAGGCCTGCTATCCCTGAAGGACAGCAGATCCTGCACCTCAGGGTGTAGGTGGTTATAAGGGTTGATTTTTAGGCGTTTGGGGGTAGGCAGGTCAGAAGAGGGAGAGATAGAACGTTTGGAGGATGGTGGTTGAGAGGTGGTGCGGGTGAGATAGATGGTTCTTGTGTGGGGGTTGTTTGGATGGGAGCGAGTGAGGAGGTGAGGTAGTAGGTGAGGTGGTAGTGGTAGTAGGCGAGGTGGTGAAGGTGGAGGAGAAGAGGTTTCATCGGCGGTTCCATAAAATGTACCTTCTTCTTTGCACTCTTTTAAAACGTTTGCCATGTTTGGACTTGGTAGGAGTAGAGGAGGCGAAGGTGGGGATGGAGATGTTGTGGTGGGAGCTGCGGTGGAGGAACAGTAGATGGAGAAACGGTGGTGTGGAAGCGGGGTGTAGACACGGGCGGTGTGGAGGAAGAGGTGGATGAGACCTTAGGAAGGCCAAATGATTCGTCGTGGGTAGGAGGGTTTGTTTAGTTTTGGGTTTGGAGGATTGGGAGGTAGTTTTAGAGGGTTTGGAGAGGTCAGCTGGTTTGAAGGTTGATGTGTCCTTCTCAACAGCTGCCTTTGAGCGGGCAGGTTTCCTTGATTGTTTGAGTTTTGGAGTGAGAGAGGGAGAGTGTTTGGGCTTTTGGATGGAGGCTCGCGAGCTCATAGGGATCATGGTCCCGGCTCGAGGTCAAAGTGCTCAGCCAGCTCAGCCCCAATAGGTGTAGGCTCCTCCTCCTCAGCAGGTAACCCGTCGGCAGTGTAGGAGACCTTCCTCTTACCCTTGCTGGCTTGGGTAGAGGGCCACGATAGATAGCAGCAGCAGCAGGAAGCGGCAGCAGCAGAGGAGCGGCGGCGGCAGCGCCGCGTTGGTTGTCCTTTTGGCCATATCATCCCTATAGCGGGTGATGTTGTTGACCGTGAAGACGTAGGTGTTAGACACCTTGATGAGGTCGTCATTAACGACTAGCTCATCAATCTCCTCATAACGCCGGAGGATGACGTTAATAACCCTTACGAAGGGCCTCTTCAAGGAAGGGTGAGCTTGGACTTCAGCAACACTCTGGGATAGCATTGAGAAGATGATTTTGGCCCAGTTGAGTTGCTTGCGAAGGACCACAGCTTTGGTCCACATCAGCTGCTGGGAGGTGAAGATGTCCCTCGAGCCATTTTTGAATAAAATGCTCTTGTCGAGCAGATGGCTGATATGGTAGGGGTTTTCTGGGAAGAGGTTCCTGGACATCTCGGAAAACCTCTCTGGTTGGGCAGACCCCCTCATCATCTCCCAAGCAAGTGCCGATTCTGCATCGGTCAAGTCCAGTTTGCCTTCAACAGGCAGTCCAAGGATTTCTCCAATATCCTTATAGGTCAACTTGATGTAGTGACCTCTGATGTAGCCCTTGATGTAGCTTAAGTTAACTGGCTCAGTGGCATTAGCTGGAGGAGGAGGCAGGATCATCCTTGTGTAAAACTCCTCAGCTAGATAGTTGCTGTAGTGGGTGTCGTTGAGTTGGAACAAGGGAAGAAGTCCACATTCAGCTAAATCTTTGAGCAGGGCATCACCAGCAGATGTGCTTATGATAGAATCTCGGTCTATGGTCATCCCAGGATGATAACTTGACCTGGGAAGGCTCCTTATTGGGAGCTCAGCAGCCATTGCAGCCCTAGTTGGCTTAGCAGAGGCGGAGGATGAAGTAGTGGCAGTAGCCTTTGAGGATTTAGTCTTTCCCTACACAATCGGCAAATGTGAGAACAGCATATATAGAAATCGGCAGATATGCAAGAAACAGCAGACAATCATGCAATCAGCAGATATTAACATAAACAGGTACTGTTCAGATCAAAACCCAAAATATAGACAATTTAAAACATAATATAAGAACAGTTCATCATCTGGGTTTTGAAATATCTACTGAGTTTGTCAGATTCAAGCAAACAAACGATATAACCGAAAACATAGTATCACAGGAATCTCTACAACACATTTTACACCAAAGAAGCATGGTTCAAGCAACAATCGCAAGATAGCACAGTTCATCAATGGCGGACAGTTTTAAAAACTCAAATTAGGTCAAAACAAGACCGTAAAACTGGATTTAAATGAATCAAGAAGGTGTAGAAATCCTTACCATTGATGATTTTAAGTTTAGAGACTTGAGATTTTGGAGTTTTGAGAAGATTTGAGCTGGATTACAGATTGGAAGCTTGAAAGGTTTTTGAAAGTTTAAAATGGCGGTTGTTGAGAACTGTGTAGAATCACTGTACATTTTGCCCTTTTATACCTCTGACAGGCCAATAAATGATATTTGATAAAATTTGAAATCCGCATTTATGACTTGCTGAGTTACTGTACGTATGGCGCCCTTAAGTCTGCCTATTTTATCAAAGCCTGCCTATTTTATAGAAGATTGCCGATATGAATATAGATATTTACTCAAGGTTGTCTATGTACTGACTTAAGAATCTCGTCCGAATAGCAATTGTCAAATCTCATAGGCAATTCTATATAGGCAGTTTATAAAATGACTTAAGGAATTTGCAAGAAAGGTTAAGGATTGAGGTCAAGCATACCAAGCTCTCCTCTTAAATAAGCAAACCTGGTTGAATCAAGTGGTTTTGTGAAGATGTCTGCTACCTGATTCTCTGTTGGCACATATTGCATGCTAATGTTACCTTTTTCAACATGGTCTTTAAGAAAGTGATATCTCACATCAATGTGCTTTGTTTTGGAGTGCATGACAGATTTTGAGCGAGATTGCTGATGTGTTGTCGCACATTATAGGACAATCATCAGTTTTGATCTCATAGTCAACTAGTTGCTGTTTGATCCACAGTAATTGTGAGCAGCAGCTACCAGCAGCTATGTATTCTGCTTCAGTTGTTGAAGTTGAAACAGAGGTTTGCTTCTTGCTGGCCCATGAGACAAGTCTATTTCCTAAGAATTGACATGTCCCACTTGTGCTTTTCCTGTCAACTTTACATGCAGCAAAATCAGCATCAGAATAGCCTATAAGATTAAAAGATGAATCTCTAGGATACCAGATTCCCAAATTTGGAGTATCTATCAGATATCTGATGATTCTTTTGACTTGTAGGTGAGACTCCTTTGGATCGCTTGAAACCTAGCACAAACACAAACAGAAACATGATATCGCCTACTAGCAGCTAAGTATAAAAGTGAACCAATCATGCCTCTCAGAGAGTCATGTCCACTTTCTTGCCCTTCTCATCTTTGTCAAGATGGCGGTTAGTAGCCATAGGAGCTGAAGCGTTTGCATTCTCAAGACCAAATTTCTTGATAACATCCTTTGCATATTTGGCTTGATTGATGAAGATACCATTTGAACTTTGTTGAATTTGAAGACCAAGAAAAAATTGAGCTCTCCCATCATGCTCATCTCAAATTTACTCGCATAAGCTTTTCAAACCTTTGCAAAGATTTTCATTAGTGGAACCAAAGATAATATCATCAACATAAATTTGAACAAGTAAGGAATGACCTTTATGCTTCATAATGAAAAGAGTAGTGTCAATTTGACCTCTTACAAAGCCTTGAGATATCAAGAACTTTGAAAGGGTCTCATACGTGCTCTTGGAGCTTGTTTAAGTCCATAAAGGGCTTTCCTCACCTTGTAGACATCTTCTCTCCTTGAAGTCTATGAACCGGTGGTTGCTCAACATAGACTTCTTCTTGAAGTTCTCCATTTAGAAATGCACTCTTTACATCCATTTGATAAACTTTGAAGTCCTTGTAAGAGGCATAGGCCAAGAATAACTCGATAGCTTCTAATCTTGCAACAGAGCAAATGTCTCATCATAGTCAATACCCTCCTCCTGTCTATATCCTTGGGCTACCGCCTTGCCTTGTTTCTTGTAATGTTGCCGTTTTCATCCATTTTGTTTTGAAAACCCACTTTGTGCCAATAACCGCTTGTCCTTTAGGCCTAGGAACCAGTGACCGACTTGGCATCCGTCAAATTGGTTTAGCTCTTCTTGCATAGCTTCCACCCACTTGGATCTTCCGAGCTTCATCAATCTTTTGGGTTCAATGTTAGATACAAATGCAGTAGAATACATGCATTCATTCCTTGAAGCTTGTCTAGTTTGAACTCCAAAGATTAAGATCTCCAATGATTTGAGTGATAGGATGATCTTTTACTTCCCTAACTTCGCAGTTGAACTTGTCCTATTGCATCGGCAGAGTTGGATTCTTGAGAAGTAGAAGTGATGAAGCTTGGTTTTCTAAAGGGTAGGTTAATTCCAAGGTAGGTTGTATGACTTCGGTGTGGAAGGCAAAGGGGATTCAGGGTTTTCGAGTGTTCATTTGTTGGTTCGTTTGAGGATTCTAACAGTTGACTCTTGGAAGATCTTGTGAAGAAGGAGGATCGCAGATCGGGACTTGGCCGTTCGCACTGCCTCATATTCATCGAATCATTAGTAACCTTAGGAGCCAAATGTGGCCCAATGAAATCAAATTCATCAAAAGAAACATGTACGATTCAACAACTCTAAGTGAAGTTTTATTGTAAACTCGTATGCTTTTGAAAACTTGGCATATCCGTAAAAATTCCTTCATCACTTTTGGATTCAAATTTACCTCTATGTTCTCTACCATTGTAAAGAACATAGCATTTACAACCAAATATTTTAAAGAATCCAATGTTGGGAGTTTCGCTCTCCATATTTCATATGGAGTTTTGTTATGAAATTTGTTTATGATGGACCTGTTTTGTGTGAAGCAGCAAGTTCACGCCGCCCGAAATACATAGGCGCTTGGCTTCAAAGAATCATTGTCTTTCCCGCTTCAATGAGAGTTCTGTTCTTCCTTTCAAAGAACTCCATTTTGTTGAGGTGTGCCAACCGCAGAGAAATTGTGACCAATTCCATGGTCATCACAATATTTGGCAACACCATTGTTCTTGAACTCTGTTCCATTGTCGATCGACATCGAGATATCATCCAGCTTCGAGTCCGTAGTCTTCAAGAGTTCAAGAATGATGTCATATGCTTCATCTTTGGAGGACATCATCTCTACCCAAGTAAATCTTGAGTAATCATCAACTACCACAAGAGTATACTTGCCGCCACCAAGACTTGTAGTAGTTACAGTCCAAACAAATCCATGTGCAAGAGCTGTAGAGGTCTGGTTGTTGATAGGCAAGGCTTGCTTTTGAAAGAAGACTTGTGTAGTTTGCCTAGTTGACATGCTCTGCAGAGACTGTGTGATTCAGCTGATATTTTAGGCAAACCAACAACTAGATTGTCCTTTGATAGCTTCTCCGGTATTTGAAATTGAGATGACTAAGCCTTTATGCCACAACCACCGTTGTCGGCTGATGACCTAGCAACCAAGCATAGATTTGATTTTCTTCCAACAAAGATTTAGGTCAACAAAGATAGACATTCCCTTTTCGAACCCGTCAGATAGTTGAACATGTCTCATTGTCCTTTATGAGACATTGACTTGAGGAAAACTGACAGGTTAGCCCTTTATCACAGAATTGTGATATGCTTAGCAGATTGTGCTTTAAACCTTCAACTAGAGAGACTTTGTTGATAGAGAGATTGCCTCTGATTATACTTCCATAACCAATGGTCTTCCCTTTTGAGTTGTCTCCAAATATGACTGAGGGACCCTTTGCTTCAACAATGCTTGAGAGAAGATTTGGATCACCAATATATGCTTTGAGCATCCACCGTCTAGATACCATAGATCTTTCTCTTCTTCATTGACACCATAAAGCATTCCTGAAATATAGACATTTAAGAATATGGTCCCCTTTTATTTTTGGGTCCTCAAGGTTAGCAACCTTTGGGATCCACACTGTTTAACCTTTGGAGGAGTAAATCCTCTAGATTTAGGTGTGAATCTCGAAGGCATTCATGAATCTCATGACCATGGCATTTGCGAAAGAGCATTTGTGAAATCCTTCAACATGAGTAATGATTTCTTTTGAGGCTTCCTATTATCGCCAGCTTTGAATGACCTTTCGTCGATAATTGGCCTATAGGACTTAGGCCGATAATGCCTTTTCTTGTTGATGTTAGGTTTACCATAGGTAGACCTCTTATCAAAAGATTTTGTATTTACAGCACATGTCCTTTAAGCTTTTTATCTGAATTCACTTCTTTTACCCTTTTATAGGCAAGGTTGGGATCAGCAGCCTTGCCTTTGACAAATTTAATAGGTTTGAGCCGAGAATTCCTAGACTTGCTATTAGTCATCCCTGTTTTCTTAGGGTGACTAATGGCAGTTTTAGTTGCTCGACTCACTATTAGCAGAGTCATTGCCGCGCATTGCTTTCTTTTGGACTTGTCTTTTGTGTTCTTGGGATAAACAAAAGGAACTTTGTTAAAGCCAAGTCCTTGCCTTTGGGAGACTCGCTGGTCATAAGAAACTTCTACAACCAATTCTTCAAAGAATCACTTCGATGTCTCATCCTTTTGAAAACTAGAAGAACTACCTACTTTGAACTCACTTTGGAAACCAATACCGCTTTGTCATCTAAAGTTTTCGGTTTGAGAGAATGGTATCAAAGTTTCCTTTAGAGTTATTCCAAGTATTGACAACCTTTTGAAGGTCATCTTTCTCAATTTATCTTCTTGATGTGTTCAAGTAGGAAGTCCACTTTTTCACCAAAGCTTTGTTCTCTTTTGCAATTTGATACTTTCACTTGTTGTCTATCAAGATCTTTGATCTTAGACATCAAGGTTGATTTCTCGAGACAGCTAGTTCATGCTTCTTGGCTAATTTCACATAGGCGCCTTTGAATTTTGAAAACTCTTCCAAAGATGTCTTTGTTTGCTTTGATGAGCTCTCCTTTGATGGTTCATTAAGCTCATCATCATCATCACTGTCATCTTGTTGAAATGGTAGTGACCTCACCGAATCATGTGGTGACTCCCCGGCCATAAGGCATATGTTGGCTTCTTCAAAGAAAGTCACAAGAGTCATCCTCATCGTTGTCGTGTCACACCATGTAGGCAGATTGCTTTCATCAATGTCTTCACCACCATCCCTTTTTGTTTTTGAAATTTAGTTTCGGGACGTTTCTTATAAAATTCATATTTTGGCTTTGGACATTTAGAGGCAAAATGGCCTGGTTTCCTACAGCTAAAACAAACTAGCTCATTATCCTTTTGATGGTCTTGATTTATAAGGAGCAGAATTTTTGGTTGAGCATTGTTTTATAAGGAACGGCGCTTTGTGAGAAGACCGCCTATGTGATGATGATTTATTAAACCTTTTGAAACGTTGATATTTCTTTACAAACATAGCAAAGGCTTCGTCGAAAGAATATCATCATCTTCACCGGATGTAGAAGGTGTTTCATCGTTTTGAACAGAAGGTTCGAGACATGGCCGGTAAGGACAAGTTTTTAAAACTCTTTTCCATTTCTTGAGCTTGTTGGATCTCAAGCTCATAAACCGAAAGACTAGCATAAAGGTTTCTAAGAGTCAATTTGTTTAAATCTTTTGACTCTTTCATGGCGATTTTAACATGCCATAAACCGCCTAGTGCATTTAGAAATCTCATGTTTATTTCTTTCTTTTCATACTTCTTTCCTAAGGAATAGCAAGAGTTGACTACCTCATAGAATCTGTCATAGGCACTTCGCAGAGACTCTTTGGGATCCTTTTGAAGGAGTCAAACTTGGATGCAGTATATAATTTGTTGTTCTTTGTCTCACCATCACCTTCAAGATATTCAAGGATGGCTTCCCACATTTCCTTTGTCGTGTCCAAGTTGATAATCACGATAAGTGCTTATATCAACACACCGTAATGATGTTGATGGCCTTTCCATCCAGAGCATCATTCTTTCTCGTCTTCATCATCCCACTCTTCTTCCGGCTTTGGTACTTCAAAGCAGCTTGGATCTACCGCCGCTGTATTGGGCTTCATTGGAATTCGGGTCCATCTCGTGACACATTTCCACAAACGTTTATCAATTGAATTCATATGTCTTTTGACTTTATCTTTCCAGATGTCAAAGTGAACTTCATCCAAGACAGACAATGGTTCACGTTTGAAGTTTCCAACATTTGGTGAGCAGCCATGATCTTTAATCTCTCAAGAGGTTAATCTCGAAAAACAAGTTTTCAAAGAGTTAAGCTCGATACCAATTGTTAGGTCCAAGGTTGCTCTATATAGGCTAGAAGGGGGTTGAATAGCCTATGTCCAATTTTTGAAATTGATTCAAAAATCTTACTTCACTAGGGTTTTAAAAATTTTGCAAAGCGGAAGTCTTGTGAAGCACAGGACAAGTTGAGAATGGTGATCTTCACAGACAAGATCGCAGTTCTTAACAGATTGGAAACTGAAATTTAAAGCAACACAATCAATTCACAATCACACACAAATAGACAGAGTATTTAATATGGTTCACACTTATAAATAAGTGCTACGTCCACAACCAAAGTGGTCAACTTTGGATTTGAAAATCGTGTACTAAGTTTTTCCACTAGATATTTTACAAACTAAATCTCTAATGGATAGTGTACAAAAATTTTGTTGACCAAGTGTTTGTGTGGGAGAATTGATATCAATAAGATACAATTCTCGTGAGCTATGAAAAGCTAGGTGTTGCAATCAATGAAGAGCTTTTAATGGACTAGAGTCTAAGTATGAAGCTCTTCAATGTAAGTATACGATAGGACGTTTAAGCTTTAAGAACTTGAAGACTATGAAGATTCGTAGTTGTTGTTGAAGAGAGTTGAATGCAGCAATGGAGTCTCCTTTTATATGGAGGAAGCTTGGAGCCGTTGGAGATCTTCACAATTTGAATTTAAGAGCATTAATGCTCTAATCTGTTGTTGACTTCGATAGGCGTCTGCAGCTCGGTCCGTCCCGACACTTTGCCAAAAATAGGTAGACCGTGTTTGAGGAATGTCCTTTTCGAGTTGTATGCCAAGAATGGAAACCTTCATTGAATGCGTTTTGCAGTTAACGTTGCATCGAAGTCAATGAAAGCTTCAAATCAGACATGTCTTCGCAGTTCTATATCGGACGATCTTGGGGTCTTCAACTTAGCCGATGAGGCTTGGCTTAGATGAACTTGTCCGATATCTTGAAGGACTCTGATGCACACTTCTAGATGTATGAGGATAGCCGATATCCTTATAGGCTATCTTCTTCAAGGCAATTTACAATTAGCAACCCTAAGCTATTCAAGCTATGCCTAAGTACAAGTTGCCACACTACTGTACACGCAGCCCATTAGTCACCTTGTCTTAGACTTAGGTTATGGATTCAAGCAAATCTAGGCTAAAA